>JAMPIV010020985.1:0-22162 GCA_024509875.1 Oreohelix idahoensis
AGGTGCACAAGTTATAGAGGTATAATGTTTCTAATCAGTGACAGGAAAAAGTATTAAAACAGGATAATCCATTGTCGAGCTCTTAAAAGAGGGTCCATAGAACAAGGAAAACTGGAGCAGTGGACACAACGATCAGGTTTTCGACAAAAACAGATCATGTACAGACCAGATAGCCACTTTGAGAAATCCAATAGTTGAACAAAGTCTGGAATGGAATTCACCACTATACATCGGATTTGTCGGGACTACGAAAAGGCATTTGACAGTGTAGACAGAGAATCACTTTGGAAATTGATGAGGCATTATGGAGTTCCCCTGAAGATCATTAATTTAATAAAGAAAACATATGAAGACATGACATGCAGAGTTCTTCACGAAGGACAGCTTACAGAACCGTTTGGGATAAGAACAGGAGTGCGACAGGGATGCCTCTTGTCTCCATTTCTTTTCTTGCTGGCAATAGATTGGGTTATGAGATCATCGACAACACACAACAGAAATGGAATCCAGTGGACTCTGACTAAGCAGTTGGCTGATCTGGATTTTGCTGATGACTTGGCTCTTCTGTCCCATAACCGTAATCAGATGCAGGACAAATTGAAAACACTCGATGAGAGGTCACAGCAATTGGGTCTGAAAATACACAGGGAAAAGACAAAAATAATGAGAATAAATGCAGGTAATGATAACAGGGTTGAACTTGAAGAAACACCAATTCAAGATGTAGAATCATACACATATCTTGGCAGTAATATAGACAAAGTTGGAGGGACAGACAGCGATATCAAAATAGAATACAAAAGGCAAGAGGAGCTTTCATTGCATTGGGAAATATATGGAGATCAAGAGAAATCGGATCCAACACGAAAATAAGAATCTTCAACTCAAATGTGAAGTCAGTCTTATTGTATGGCTCGGAGACATGGAGAACAACAAAGACAACAACCAAAAAGCTACAGACTTTCATAAATGGTGCTTGCGTAGAATAGAGGGATTAAAATGGTATGACAAGGTTACCAACGTGGAACTGATGACAAGAACTAGACAAGTGCCAGTGGAACAAGAGATGAGTGAATGAAATATAGTCATATTAGTTGCCTTGTACTATAGTCATATTAGTCGCTTTGTACTATAGTCATATTAGTCGCCTTGTACTGTAGTCCTATTAGTCGCCTTGTACTATAGTCATATTAGTCGCCTTGTACTATAGTCATATTAGTCGCCTTGTACTGTAGTCATATTAGTCGCCTTGTACTACAGTCATATTCGTCGCCCTGTACTATAGTCATATTAGTCGCCTTGTACTATAGTCATACTAGTCGCCTTGTACTATAGTCATATTAGTCGCCCTGTACTATACTCATATTAGTCGCCTTGTACTATAGTCATATTAGTCGCCCTGTACTATAGTCATATTAGTCGCCTTGTACTATAGTCATATTAGTCGCCTTGTACTATAGTCATATTAGTCGCCTTGTACTATAGTCATATTAGTCGCCTTGTACTATAGTCATATTAGTCGCCTTGTACTATAGTCATATTAGTCGCCTTGTACTATAGTCATATTAGTAGCCTTGTACTATAGTCATATTAGTCGCCTTGTACTATAGTCATATTAGTCGCCTTGTACTATAGTCATATTAGTCGCTTTGTACTATAGTCATATTAGTCGCTTTGTACTATAGTCATATTAGTCACCCTGTACTATAGTCATATTAGTCGCCTTGTACTATAGTCATATTAGTCGCCCTGTACTATAGTCATATTAGTCGCCCTGTACTATAGTCGTATTAGACGCCTTGTACTATAGTCATATTAGTCGCCCTGTACTATAGTCATATTAGTCGCCTTGTACTATAGTCATATTAGTCACTTTGTACTATAGTCATATTAGTAGCCTTGTACTATAGTCATATTAGTAGCCTTGTACTATAGTCATATTAGTCGCCCTGTACTATAGTCATATTAGTCGTCTTGTACTATAGTCATATTAGTCGCCTTGTACTATAGTCATATTAGTCGCCTTGTACTATAGTCATATTAGTCGCCTTGTACTATAGTCATATTAGTCGCTTTGTACTATAGTCATATTAGTTGCCTTGTACTAGAGTCATATTAGTCGCCTTGTACTATAGTCATATTAGTTGCCTTGTACTATAGTCATATTAGTCGCCTTGTACTATAGTCATATTAGTTGCCTAGTACTATAGTCATATTAGTCGCCTTGTACTATAGTCATATTAGTCGCCTTGTACTATAGTCATATTAGTTGCCTTGTCTTCTTCTTCTTCTTCCGTCCTTAGCCACCGACCGTCAAAGCAGTCAGTGGCCATTACGCCTAGTGGCGTCTTAGGGCATCAGCAGATAGATTTTCTTTGCCATTGTTTCCCATCACGTCTATTGGCGTCTTTAGGGCAACGGCAAATCAATCCATTTGCTGTTGTTTCCGTAATCGAAGTGACTGGCAAACGGGTGATCAGCCCGTTGGTAGTTGCCTTGTACTATAGTCATATTAGTCGCCTTGTACTATAGTCATATTAGTCGCCCTGTACTATAGTCATATTAGTAGCCTTGTACTATAGTCATATTAGTAGCCTTGTACTATAGTCATATTTGTTACCTTGTACTATAGTCATATTAGTCACCTTGTACTATAGTCATATTAGTCGCTTTGTACTATAGTCATATTAGTCGCCTTGTACTATAGTCATATTAGTAGCCTTGTACTATAGTCATATTAGTCGCCTTGTACTATAGTCATATTAGTCGCCTTGTACTATAGTCATATTAGTCGCCTTGTACGACATGCATGATAAAGCAGCGGTTCTATTCTGTCTTTGTCGCATCAGAGGCCACCTGAAACTACAAGGGGCATAATTGTAACATAACTAAAAAACATTGCCCAGGAAGCAAAGACATAAACACTGTCACTTTCTGTTTAAATCATCTGCTTTAATGTACTTTCTGTACTTGCTCTTAGGCGTCTAAAGTCATAGTCGGAAGTGGAGGAGGAGCTCTCAACAATGCTCCTAAGGCATACGCAATACATAACCTCTGACAGCAAAGTCCAGCTCCTGGCCTTCTCGTGGCGGTCCCGTTTTAACTATCAGGAAAAGGAGCGAAGAGCTAGTCTCCGGTGCTCTAAAACCAACAAGCTCTGGGTAGATGAAGCTTTTAAGCCTTGGATGGCAGTTCATCAAAGAGAAGTAAAACACTGACGTAAGACCATGTGCTACCTAGCAGGTAGGCTGGGGTAAAAGGTAAAGGTAAAGGAACCCGTTACACGCCCATTGAGGCATTGTTATGTTTAAATATCATACCATTGGTTATACCAGGGGTCGGCAAACTTTTAGTAGTGTCGTGCCGAAGTAATGTTGCAAAGTCACTCAGCGTGCCAACCTAAAACCACCATATTTTTATATACAACAATTATTGAAACAATTTAAAAATGATCTTGTATTAACATGTTTCCGATACATTAAATAACTATTCTATTCTTTGTAGATTATTCAATATTTTAATATAAATAGAAACAAATATAATTACAAATATTATGTTTTGCAAAATTTAAGTTCTGAACACATTAGCTTGAAATTTTATAATAAAATTGCCATATGTATATTTTGTTAAGACAGAAAGTCCAATAGTTTGAAGAACAAAACAATTAAAAAAACAAACATAAAACACGTTATTAAAATTTTAATATGAGTAATCATTGGTTATTATTGAACTGAGTCATTAATCAATTAATGCGACCCGTGTAAATTAATATGAAACAAATATAAAGGTATGTTATCAGGCACTCGCAGGAAATAAAGAAGTAGAACACCAGACAACAGAAAAACAACAGACATGAGTGGCGTACCCAGGATTTGAACACTGGACCTTCCGTGCGACAACCCCGCCTAGCCATGCAAGCGAATCACACTATCCGCCCTGCCATCTACGCATCATCAAAAATGATGTTTCAATGGCAGGTCAATAGTGCGAACCACAATACGTGACACCAGAAGTCCACCATGGGCAGTTCAGCCTATTAATGACGCAATCACTTCTGTTGTATTTCTATCAAGCAGTATAGGCCGAATCCAACAAGACAAGGACCTTAATACTGTGTCCAGTAAATGATAGTAGACTAGAACAGTGAGAACAGTTGTTTTTCTGTTGTCTGGTGTTCTACTTCTTTATTTCCTGCGAGTGCCTGATAACATACCTTTATATTTGTTTCATATTAATTTACTGTTTACAGGCCTCGGGTTTCCCTCCCTTATGTGTAATAACTGCGACCCGTGTCCTTGCTTCTCCTTGGTTAATTGTTCAATATCAGGTGTGTATTTTGTCAATTTCAGCTTCACATAGGCTTCTGAATGCACAGGTGTTAGGTGACTTCTCTGTGGACTTCAAACAGCTTTCATGTGTGAGAAAATTTGTTCGCATGTATAAGTTGACCCAAAAGCCGAAAGTAGAGCAAATGCAACTTTCTTCAAACAGGTGAACGCTTCAGGCAGGGATGTCCAGCAGTTGAGGATGGCAGCTGACTTTTCCAAGCAGCTTCCTTCAAGTTTTTCGCAATTCTACAAATTTTATCGTCCATAACTCTGATGCCTTGAATTCGATGTGTTGCATTTCAAAATTGTCAACATCCATCCACTCGAAAAGAGATAGGTCAAATGGGATGTTAGTATGATCAATTAAGTCGGGCTTGATGAGGTAAGAAAACATGGGCCCGTGAATTTTGAAGTCTTGACCTCGTTTAGCAAACTCTCCTTTGAGCGCTTCAACGTACGTATGAAGCTCATCTCTGTTGACAGTAAATCGATTTGAATGAGCCTTTACGTTTGGAAGGTACTTGTATGTGCTAGTGGTAATATCTCTGCAAAATATGTCTAATTTTGACGCAAATCATTTCCAGTGTTTAAAAGATCAAGTACTGTTTGACGCTGCCCTTGTAAACGCAAGTTTAATTCATTCAGATTTGTAGTTATGTCAGCCAGAAACATCAGCTTGCACAGCCAGTCCTCTTCATTCAATTCCGGGAAATGGTGTTCTTTTTCATCAAGAAACACCTTGATTGCTTCTAGACATGATACACATCTGTTCAAAACATTACCTCGACTAAACCAACGAACATTGCTGTACAGCGGGAGGTCCGCATATGCGCTCTCCATTTCTTGTAGAAGAGACTTGAATTGCCTGTGGGTCAATGAAGAGCGAGAAACTAAGAAGTTAACTATCTTGACATCAGTTTCCATTACAGAGTACACGGATAGTGACGAAATCTTCGCACACAAACTCTCCTGATGTATAATGCAATGGAAGCTCAATACTTGACGTCCAATACGATCCTCAAGAAGTTTAACAAATCCTTTGTTCTTTCCGACAAATGCAGGGGCGGCATCAGTAGTAACACAGAATATTTTATTCATTTTAATGTTCTGATTTTCGAAATAGCTTACAAATGCAGTTATAATGTCCTCTCCCTTGGCTGTACCATCAAAAGGTATCAAGCATCACAGTTCTTAATAAATACGGTCGTTGTCACGATATCGCGCAACTATAGCTAGGCGCGCCACGTCATTCACATCGACACTTTCGTCAAGAGCGACACTAAATACCAGCAATTGGGTCTGAAAATACACAGGGAAAAGACAAAAATAATGAGAATAAATGCAGGTAATGATAACAGGGTTGAACTTGAAGAAACACCAATTCAAGATGTAGAATCATACACATATCTTGGCAGTAATATAGACAAAGTTGGAGGGACAGACAGCGATATCAAAATAAGAATACAAAAGGCAAGAGGAGCTTTCATTGCATTGGGAAATATATGGAGATCAAGAGAAATCGGATCCAACACGAAAAAAAGAATCTTCAACTCAAATGTGAAGTCAGTCCTATTGTATGGCTCGGAGACATGGAGAACAACAAAGACAACAACCAAAAAGCTACAGACTTTCATAAATGGGTGCTTGCGTAGAATAGAGGGATTAAAATGGTATGACAAGGTTACCAACGTGGAACTGATGACAAGAACTAGACAAGTGCCAGTGGAACAAGAGATGAGAAGAACACGATGGCGATGGATAGGACACACACTGAGGAAACCTGTTGATAGCATTACAAGGCAGTCCTTGTTCTGGAACCCCCAGGGCAAGAGAGGCAGAGGAAGACCAAGAAGTACATGGAGAAGAGAGTTGGAAACAGAGGTGAAAATGATGAGGAGAACATGGAAAGAACTTGAGATGATGGCACGGGACAGGAGGACTTGGCATGTGTTTGTTGAAGGCCTATGCTCCTTTGGGAGTGGAGGGTTATGAATGAATGACACTAAATACAACAGCTTGTTGTAACCCGGTTGTTTGTTTTACCGTTACATTTTCAGCCATATCAGTTATGCGCCTCTCGATTGATCTCGCAGAAGCCGGTATTTCTCGAATCCAAGACAGTATTGTTTCTTTATTTGGTATATCCCTAAACAAAATTTCAGCACTGCTCAAAAAAGTTTCCTTGATGTATTATTCATCTGTGAAAGGTTTGCCCTTCGAAGCTACACACTATGCAATTTTCTAACTACATTTGGTAGTTTTATTTTTGGTTCCAAGTACTTGACTAAAATTACTACTTTGTTTTTTGTAGCCAGAAACAGCCATTTTGATGGCTTCACTTTTCTCCTCAGAGTTTTTAAACATGGACTGATGTTTAGTTTGATAGTGTCTTTGTACACTTGACGTACGGCACACGACACTTACATAACATAAAGCACAAACAGCACGATCCCTTTGTTGTATGAATCCATATTCGTTTGTCCAAAAGTCTTGAAACAAGCGTATATACAGTTTTTGTCTTCTTTGAGTCATTTTAACGGCACCGTATCACTTAATAACAACATTAACTTTTGTGCTGCGGTCAACGGACTGTACGGGCTTGAGTATGCGACAGCCGAGAGAACTGTAGAGGTGGTGGTGGTCGGGAGAGAGGGAAAGGATAGGACGGAAATATAACTTCGTCGAGGTCAGTCAATGTTGCTTCAAACTCACACTGGGAGTCAAAAACTATGAGCAAAAACGAAATAAATACGCTCGTCCAGGCGCTAGCCAGACACTATTACGTAATTATGATATCACGTCTGGGCTTGCCCGTCAAAATTCGCTTGGGATTCTTTTCAAGAATCTCACCTGCAAACTACGGTAGCAGGTAGACGCCAGACTAGCGGGCGCCGCAAAGTATAACCACTCCCCTTGAAATTCGTTGAAGAATGTTTATTCTCGGAAACGGTCCGTAAAAACGAAGACTTACGTGCAGTATAGTATGATCAGGCCTTTAGTTTGCATCAGATCGCACATTATTACCTCCAATGTCTAAAAACTTTCGTTTTGAAGGGTTGTAAAAACAGGTATAGCTTTAAAAGAATTATATGCTTCTATTTAATTAAAAATTCAATTTTTTTAAAAATGAGATCATATACTGTACAGTATTTTAATTCACTCAGCGTGCCATTGAAAATCGTTCCACGTGCCACGCTTGGCACGCGTGCCGTAGTTTGCCGACCCCTGGGTTATACGATCACTTCCTGGTTTAGTGTTTATGTACGGTAGTCCTTGGTTTCAGGAAGTGACGTCTTGACTTCTGCTCAAATTGGTAGCAGACGGGAGTTTGTTAATGTGGGACAAGAACGCGTCTCTAGCCGGCATTCGGCTTGTGTCTTCGGACCAGTGAAGATGGCGTGTGTCCGTATGGACTTTATTCGGCTTGTGTCTTCGGACCAGTGAAGATGGCGTGTGTCCGTATGGACTTTATTCGGCTTGTGTCTTCGGACCAGTGAAGATGGCGTGTGTCCGTCGGGACTGTATATCGGCTTGTGTTCATGCATAGTGCCTGTTATGACTCACCTGCATATATACCTTCATGTGTAAGATCAGTTTATGAATTAGCAGAGTGTTGGAAGATTCATGATGTACGTAAGTTGACGTATTTAATAAACTGTGTGCTTTATCAGCTACAAGACAGTAGCGTGACAAGCTTAGAGAGCCTTGATGTCATACATTCAACAATATGAGCAGTATGTAATAAACGTGGTAAACTGTGCAAAGCAGTAAGCCTTATTTTGACTGAGTGCCAGTGTGCGGGCCAGGGAGAATTGTGTGAATGGCCATATTACCTACATAAGTATTAATACAGTGGAATCAAGAAGGATATCCCTGCGGCACTCAGTAGTCCTAGGAACGGACATTTAAATAATCTTCGGACTGGAGAAGATAACCAGCCGTAAGAAGCGGAGACATTCATTAAATCATATAATCCTATCAAATTTGCCCGGAACATCTTTGGGGGCCAAGCTGAGGAGGCCAGAACCACATTTTCGTAATCAAGAAAAAAGTACAAGAAAGTGGAACTTTTTTTCAAGATGGCAACACATATCGTCTGCCCAAGTATTGCAAGTATGGAAGGGACTTCCATCTATTCTTCTTCTTCTTCTTCTTCCGTCCTTAGCCACCGACCGTCAAAGCAGTCAGTGGCCATTACGCCTAGTGGCGTCTTAGGGCAACAGCAGATATGTTTTCTTTGCCATTGTTTCCCATCACGCCTATTGGCGTCTTTAGGGCAACGGCAAATCAATCCTTTTGCTGTTGTTTCTGTAATCGAAGTGACTGGCAAACGGGTGATCAGCCCGTTGGATTTCAATCTATGATGCTATTTAAATGTGCCTCAAAGTGTCACTAATACATAAAAGCTACTTACTACTACTTATACGTCAAAGGAATTGACTGTATAATATGAATTTCAAGTGTTCCGTCGTGGAATGTGGACCAGAGCGGTGTCCTTCAATTGTCAGCATGAACCAATCCTAGGCCTAACCAGAGCCTAAGTTACGAAACATCACTGCATTCCTTGCTTGGAGAAGTCTCAAGGAGGATTTTTTTTGTGGCAACAGATAAGTGGATGTATTGTTACATACAGCTTGACTGTAGATAACATCTGTTGGCCTGAATGCTGGTTTTACAAATTTTTATTTTCATCAAGTGTATTTGTTTGTAATTAGCGGGAGGCTGGAGGGACTCGATTTTCTTATTTTTTACCGCTTCGGCTAGGTCTAATGAGAAAATCGAGCGTTCTATAGGTTAGTATCTGTGTAATTCATATTGAGGAGCCAGTATATTTTGCTGGTTATATAAAAATACTGCCTCATTTGAATTTAGCAGATCCATTTCTGTCTAGTTGTAAAGTCATGTTTAAATATTGTTTGTTATCATAAGTCCTGTCATTGTCAAATTTTATTTAGTTCTGTGCATTATTGTTGGTGACATTGTCCACTCTACCATGCCTATCATTTAGTTTATAGATGTCATCATTGTTGTAAAATTCGTCTTGTCTTGTCTTAGTGTCATAGAGCATCAGTTTAATTAATATTTATTCCTTGGTTTAACTATTTGTATTTGCTTTAGTTGCTCTAACCCTGTCTTCTTGCCATTACTTGTCGTAGTCGCTATTTTTCTTGCTGCTCCATATTGTCTATTTGACTACATCTATATTATTGCATTTATAAATTGATTTGAGATTGGTGGATTGAGTATTGAATATTTAGCTGACATATTCATATAAACAAAAGTTGAAATATTGTGTATATACTGAGAATCACAATAATAAGAAACCATGACTTCATTAAAGGATTTATTGAAGATTGGTAAAGAATTTAATTTGGAAGGTGAAGCCTTGCAAGCTTATGTGGATAAAGAAGTAAAGAGACAAGAGGAACTTCGAAAAGAAGAATTAGCTGAAAAAAGAAGACAAGAAGAATTGTCTGCAAAAAGAATTCAAGAAGAATTATCGGAAACATTAAGACAAGATGAATTGTCTGAAAAAAGGAGACAAGTAGAATTGGCTGAAAAAAGAGATCAGAAGAAATGGCCTTGGAAATGGAAATGTTAGCCTATGCCAGATCTCAAGAGGAGATGAAATTTCAACAAGCTAAAGCTCAAGAGGAGTTAAAATCTCAACAGGCAATAAGATTAGCTGAGATTGAGCTTGAAAAGCTAAAATTACAACAACCACAGGTGAATCCTATGGTGGGTGAAAATAAAAATAAAGATCATCCTACTGCTATTAGAATTAATCTACCAATATTCAATTCGTCCATAGACGATATTTCGTGTTTTCTAAATAGATATCAGACATATTGTGAGGAATTTAAAATTGACAGATCTACTTAGTCCAGTAGACTTATGAATTTATTGGTGGGTGAACCATTAACTGCAGTATCTACCTTAGATGAGGAAACAAGAAAAGATTATGATGCTGTTAAATTGATGTTATTGCAGAAATATCAATTAGATGATGAGGGTTACAGACATAAATTTCGATCTTTGCACCCAGATTCAGGAAAAGATTTCTCTGAATTTATTTCAGCTGTAAAATTAAATTGTTCAAGATGGATTGAATTATCCAAAACTGGAAAAACTTTTGAAGGATTGTCAGACTTGATTTTAAGAGACAAGGTCTTGTCATCTGTTAGTGCTGATTTTCTTGCATTCCTACAGGAAAGAAAACCCGAGAACCTGACTAAACTACAAACTTTAGGGCGTCAATATCAAGTAGCACATCCTAACAGAGTATTGAGCAAAAACAGTGTTAATGATTCATTACCAGCTGCATCTGCTAGGTCATTTCAGGACAGTGCACCTAGGTACAAATCAAATAGTAGAGATTGGAATCACAGATTTAATCCATCGCATAACTATAGCAAGAATAGAGGTAGATATAACTTTAATAAATATCAACCTCAAAGAAATTTCAATTCCTATGAGGAGGAACCCTTTTATCCACAAACCTCATTTAAATCAAATAATTGGCAAAATAGAGGAAGTTATAACCCAAAATCAAACAGAGGGCAAAAATCTTTTCAGAAAGTAATGATTATAATGCAGATAATAAAAGATCTTACCATAATAATACTACCAGGCAACCTAGAAACTCTGAACGTACAAATGCTGTTGTTCATGAGAGTGATCATAACCATGATGATATAGTAGCACATGCTAATTCATGCAGTGTAGACTTGTCAAATAGTGATAACTGCACTAATTGTAATTCTTTATTTCAGCCTCAAGGAGTCCCATAATTGTTATGCGGACATCCCCTGCCAGTCATGTCATCGTTTGAAAGTACTGGTTCATTAATTTTGAATAGAGGCTTTGTAAATAATCAATTAGTATCTTTATTGAGAGATACAGGGGCAACAACTGTTGGAGTTCGCAAAGCACTGGTTGATAAGTCGGACTATACGGGAAAACATGTGAAATGCATCACATGTGGAGGAACCGTAGAATATTACCCCACAGCTTAGGTGTTCTTAGATACGCCATATTTTACAGGAAGAACACTTGTATGCCTTTTGGAGAATCCAATCGCTGGGATCATTTTAGGAAACATACCTAAATTGCATGAATATACAAAAGACGATATTGAAAGATGGGAAAGACAACATTTACTATGTTCCAATGCTGTGACAACTAGAGCTCAGGCTCGCATGGATAAAGATCAACACATACCAATTGTTGATGTGTTACCTGAAGATATAACTGAGAAAATTACTTCAGAGGAAGAAGATGAAAACAATAATAATGATGAAAATCATGATCATCAGGAAAGTAATCGTGATATACAGGTAATGGATGATGTCAATACTAATGATGATTCTTTATTTCAGATGGAACTCATTGATAAGGAAACTTTCATACAAAGACAGAAAGATGATATTTCCTTAAGAAAATTTTTTCACATTTCTCATTTGGATAATGTAATGATTGATGACAATTCAAAACACTGGTGTACTGTAAAGAATGGAATATTAGTAAGAAATTATCAAGATACTAATTCCTTAAAGAAACAGATTATGGTACCAGCTTCTTATCGTCCATTCATTTTACGATATGCACATGACATTGAATGTGCTGGACATTTAGGTGTTGCTAGAACAAAACAAAGAGTTTTGTCACATTTTTTTTTGGCCTGGTATTACAAAAGACGTAAAATTATTTTGTCGTACGTGTACCACTTGCCAAAGCCTAGCAACTAGGAAAGCAAACCATGATGCTCCTATTCAGGCAACTGATATATCATTGCGGCCCTTCGCAAAGATGGCCATTGACATTATTGGCCCTTTAAAGGTGACTTCAGCCAGAAGTCATCAATATGTGTTGACCTGCATTGATATGTGCACACGCTGGCCGGAAGCCATACCATTAAAACACACTACAACAGTAGATGTTTCTGATGCACTATTTTTGATTTTTAGCCGTATAGGTTTTCCTGAAAACATCCTATTGGATAGAGGAACTAATTTAGTTTCAGATGCCATGAAACAAGTGATGGATATGTTTGGGATTGAGAGATCTCTTAGTTCAAATTATCATCCACAGTCTAACGAGAAAATAGAAGTTCTCAATAGATCCATCAAACAAATGTTACATAAAGTTACCATTAATTATCCACAAAATTGGGACAGAGTTCTCCCCGCAATTTTATTTGCGTACAGAGAAATTAAAAATGAACATACAGGCTTTAGTCCATTCGAGTTAGTTTTTGGCGCCAAACCAAGAGGCCCAATGTCTATATTAAAACAGCTATTAATTGGAGCTGAAATGAATGAAGAGGTTCAAACCTCATACCAATATGTGGTCAATCTGAGAAAAAAATAATAGACGCATGCCAAATAGTAGTAAATTCATCTGAAAAGGCAAAGCTTAGGGCGAGATTATTTCTGCACCAAAACCGCGCATTACGCCAACTTTGGCCTGGGGATGAAGCATGCGTACTATTACCTAAGAAAGATAACAAACTATTAGTGTCATGGAGAGGACCGTACAGGATTGTGTAGAAACTGTCTGATGTTGATTATATTGTTTCAATAGATGGTAAAGAAAAAAATGTTCATATCAATATGTTGCAGCAGTTTCATAAACGTCCACCACATCTTAGACCAGTCTTTGAAGCTCTTGATGAACCTGTCACTCGTCACTCTTCTTTGGCTGTCATACAAGAGGAAAATTCTGATTTGACTGATGGAAATGAGTCACTCTTTACGTTACCTAGTGTTCACTTTTTAGCTACTGAAAGTTGGAAAGATGTTACTATATCTCCAACTCTGTCTTCTGTTCAAAAAGAACAAGCTACTCAATTGCTAGGGTCTTTTGCTGATGTCCTTAGTGATGTTCCAGGACACACTGATATCATCGAACATGATATCATTCTCACTGATTTTCAACCAATTAAGTTGAAACCCTATCCTATACCTATACACTTACAGTCTCAAGTTAAGGAGGAATTAGAACAGATGGTGAAATTAAATGTCATCTCTCCATCTCATTCCCCTTATAGTTTTCCGATGGTCTTGATCCTGAAAAAAGACAAGTCAACGGACAAGCAACAATAACAATTAAATGTGTTAACAGATTTGATCATGCGCAGCTCAACTACATGTATGGGTCTGACCAACACACAAAGTTAAGTTCTTTTGTTGTTTATTATCATTACTTGACGCATATGCATAGATTTTAGACGCTTAAATTCTGTGACTATAACTGACGCGGAACCACTCCCAGTGTTAGAGTCTTTGTTAGACAGACTAGCTTCTGCTACATTTTTCTCAAAATTTGATCTTTCAAAAGGCTATTGGCAAGTGCCATTAACGGAAAAATCCAAGCCTTATACTGCCTTTGCTACTCCCTTAGGTCTATTTGAGTTCAATTATATGTCCTTTGGGTTAGTAAACGCGCCTGCGACCTTCGTTCGCATGATGCGAAGACTCTTCTCTGATAGAGAAGATCTTATTACTTATATAGATGATATTTGTCTGTTTCATCGATCATGGGATGAACATTTGGATGGTATTCATTCTTTACTAAACACGTTACGACGTCATAACTTAACAGCACGTCCTTCTAAAACTAAAGTTGGATTTCAGGAGATTTCATTTTTGGGATATAAATAGGAGGAGGTTTCTTGAAAACAGAGGATACAACCATCTCTAGAATCCTAAACCTTGATGTTCCAAAAACCAAAAACAGGTTAGAAGTATTCTCGGTCTCCTAAATTTCTATCGTAAATTTATTCCTAATTTTGCTGAGATTACGTCTGTATTATCGTCACTTGTAAAGAAGGATTCTCCCAATAGATTTATCTGCAGCCATGAATGTTGTGTGGCTTTAAATAGACTAAAATCTTTGTTCTCAAAAATGCTTGTATTGAGATTGCCTGATCCTGCCAAACATTTTACCCTCAGGGCCGACGCATCGAAATCCTCGATTGGTGGCTCGTTGTTACAGGAATGGAATGGCTGTCTGCATCCCACACTTTACGTTAGTAGAAAGCTGACGCCTACGGAGCAGCGTTATGTTATCATTGAGAGGGAATTATTGGCAGTTGTCTTCTGATTCGCAAAATTACAAAGGTACTTATTTGGAGCGAGTTTTACACTGGAAACAGATCAGAGAGCCCTATCATACCTTAAAACAGCGCGATTCAAGAATGAAAGAGCTGCCCGTGCTTCCCTGGCTCTTCAGCCCTACCAATATATTATAAAACCTATCAAGGGAAGCGTGAATGTGATGGCGGATGTCTTGTCCCGCTGCGTGAAACATCCACTAGCTCCAGTTGACGCCTTGTGACGTACGTCTAAGTATGACAAATGAATTTCCCTGACTCGATGGATGACAACAGAATATTGGCCTCTCATAACTTTAGAACCCCTGATCATCTGTTGTAACTTTAACCCGCATGCAGCATTTCCACGAGAATTTTACACACTGGATCAAAGCCAGGCTGATCTTCAGAATTCAACGTGGGGCGGTATACGATCTAAAGAAATCAGGGAACTCCCAGCTAACGTAGTTAGCTTCTCGAGAAATTTTTCGCACTCTCATGCGAGCAGCCTGAGACGAAGAAAATCGGTAGACCGGGGGAAACGGAGGAATCGCAGCGGTTAACACAACGGCGAGGTACCTCGGATTCTGCTCTACTTCAAGAAAAGTGTGAAAACCTAACACGTCCTATTTAAGTTACATTTGAGAAGTATAAATAAAGAACTCCGAAAACTGCATTTTATCGTTCGTTCTGACAGAATCCTAGTTGCACTAGCATATAGCCTAGTCGGATTCCTGCTAGATTTCATCTACCTTCGTTGACTATTGGAGTGTATTCTTTCTGCGCAGACGGTAATTTATACATTAGCTTCGAGTGATCAGTGGTCTAGTTATTTCAATTTATTTCATTGGATTGTGGTGTAAATTTAACCTTATTAAATAAACCCATTTTCAAAGTTCTAGTGCAAACTAAATGTTACATCTAAAAGTATTTCCTAATACAATTAACGCGTAAATTAATTTTGCAGACGTTAAAGAGAATTATAACTAGTAAATACAGTTTAGTTCTGTATAGATAGATGTGCTTTTAATTATTTTAACTCACGGGGAGTTTTCCTGATTTGTTAATTGACGACGCTAATAAAGAAAATAGGCTAACTGTAATTTATCGCGTGTCAGATTATAATATGATTTGTAATGCATTTCTTGTTTTGATTATCTTTCATTCAGAACGATCATTCAACCTCCATCCCAGCAATTATTAATTATATACAGAGTTCTGCCAACTCAATTTGATAACTCCAGTAACATATGAACTTTTTTAAAGCTAAACTTGTGGTGACCTGTAATGGGCCCCGCTCCTCTGAATTTAACTGAGAATAAAGCCACCCAAGAAACACTTTTAAAATACTAGTTCATATAGGCTAGTCCTTAAAGTAAACTGGAAGCAGAACATATTTTATTCACTGCCCTATTTGTGAAGAAAGAAACATAGATCTACCTGAACACTGTCTGTCAAGTATATTCAGTGGATTTTCCCCCCCCCCCCCCCCTTCCCCCCCCGAAGAAGAACTTACCTCAGTGTTTTTTTAAACTTGTGACATTACGGAAAAAGAAAGTTATCTCCACCAGCCTGTGCCAATTTTTAGGAACCACACCATACCTCACGCCTAGCCAAATGCCTGTGCCATTCATTAGAAACTTTATCTAAACCAACAGTAGCCTTTACGCTTCACCGTCTGCCGATTTTTTGAGACTATTTGTTACCTCGTTAAATCTGGGGCCTGACACGGAAGAAATAAGAAGACCAGTACATTATTCCACGGTATTTGCTGCTGTGGTAAATAATTCCTAGAGTGACAGAATTCACCATTTTGGTAAGTCTGCGTGTGTGTTTGTGGGATGGCCAGCCCTAGTGTGTTTTTTTGAATGAAAGGAGATTTAATATTTTCTTTACCCTTTTAATTAGTTCGACCTAGTATTACGTTGCATTATATTCCTTGTACGGAACTTCTCCTAGCGGGATTGTGTAACTGTGTTCATTTCCCCCCTCCCGTAAAATTTGTATGATTAAAGGGAGACATTTGAGAACCCTAGCTTTTCCTCTACACCCCCCCCCCTTTTACTGTAACCCCTTGCCTCAGAGTAATAAATTTACCAGTGGGTTAAATTGCCTATCTCTGATCACCCCCCCCCCTTCCCTTTCTTGTCTTTTGGACCGGGTCTTGTCTGTTAGTAAATACAAACGGTAACGGTGGATGGGATATTTTTCCTCAAACCCCCCTCTTCCCTTATCATATTTGTATTCTGTAACCTTTGATTTTTTACTGTAAATGTATAATTATTTGTGACTGCTTTATCATAATAAAGGTATTAATCTTTATTGGTGTTGGTTGTCGGCTGGCCCAAAACTCCAAACATTTCCATCTGTGTAGGTTGTATTCATATACGTTGTGCGACAGAATCACCAAATCGGCGAGTGCGCCTGAGCGACTGGAACTGACAAACAGTTGTTTGTTCAGAAGAGAGATAGGAATAGTCTGTGGGAAACAGATATTGTCGTAATAAGAGACTGTCCTTGCTCTTCCCAGCGCTTGTGAATCTACTACCTCATTCTCCTAAATCCTTATTCTCACAGAGCCTTCAATATTCCTCTACACTCTAAAGGGACCAATATCCATCAGCACCCTCTCAGATAAAAATTACGACACGCCTCAAATTCTCGTTCAACGCATATGTAATTGTCCAAACATACGTGATGCCTTTAACAAGTCAAGAACGAGGCCACAACTATAACTTTATATGAACTATTTCGTTTGTCTGCTGTTGACAAGTGTATCGCATGATTCAAATAGTACTAACACAGTGCATCTTCATGTACAGAAAAGAGTTGCTACACTCCAGACATTATGCCAAGCAACATGATGATGATGTTCTTCTATGCAACCGCAGTCAACGTATATATCAAATCGTTAAACATATTGTTGCTAATGCAGTTCTTCAAGAACAATACTTCCATACTACATGCACTTTATAAATTGACTGTTTGCAAGATGTAATATCAATTCGATTTATTCAAGACGGATTTCTTGAAATAATCAGGAATTTTCCCATTAAAGTAAGGTGACCATATTCTCAAAACCCTAATCCGGGACAAAATAGTAGATTTGACCTATTTCAATGCAAAAAATCGGGACAAACGGGTAAAGAAAAGGTCAAAAGTCGGGACGTGTCCCGGAAAAATCAAGTTCATGTCAATTAAAAATAATATACATTTTATATATACATTTGAATAACATTGAATAACATACATTTTACTGTATAAGTTTAACTACTTAAACTAATAAGAGAGAAAAACATCAATAATCCTTACTTAAGGTGAAGCTGAGTTACTGTACTTTTCAGATGAGTGGATTTTTATCAATAGGTCCTTCTCTGCAAGCAGCATCTTAAAAAAACTCGACACATGTTTCCTCACAGTTCACTGTGGTTGTCAACAAAGCTTTCAAAGTTTCAACACCTAGCTGTGTTTTGTCACTTGCCCATAAGCTGTTCATCAAAGAAAACACTCTTTCTGTAGCAGCATTTGTTCCAGGTAGACAGAAAAAAAACTCTGCCAACTTCAAAATATTTGAAAAAGTCACATTATTGGTTTTGAAGTGGGAAACCGTTTCAATCCAACGTTGTGGTTGCAATGTTTTTTTTGGCACTCCATTCACTGATTTTCTGAGAAGTAACAAACGGCTTCATATAGACATATTCTTCATAAATTTCAGTTTCTGTAAAGTGGGCTGAAGGTAATGTTTGAATCACTAGTGATGATGATATCTCAATATCTGCCCAAATTGGTATTCTGTTCAGCGTTACCCAGCTGTAGGATTCTAGGTCTTGAAAATTTTTTGCATCCCATTTATTCAAATAATTGAAAGCTGTTTCACAGAACGAAGAAACGCTAGCATGAAACTTTTTCACATCCTCCTTTGGAAGTCCTTCCATTTCCAGCTTTTCAAGGATTAGCTTAACTCTGGATGGCAAGAAACAGTCTTCCAGTTTGGACTTCAAAATAGTTTTCAACCTGTTGATGCTGTCAATGACTTCAAACACAGTGACCGTCTGTCCCTCTATTTTTTGCACTGCTTCGTGGAATGGAGAGGCCTGACTGTGAACAAAAACAAGCCATGCCTCAGATAGAGGATTTTCAAAGAATGTCTGTATAAAAACTGGGCATCTGTCTTGAGATTGAAAATATGATTTTAGAGGCAGGAACATCTGAAGAACCCTTTCAACAGCAGGCAGCAGAGCAAGCCACCTAGTCTGAGCATAACTTAAGATCATCTGGAAGTCTGTTTCCACAAACTGGCAACACTCCTTGAGTCTTTCAACTCGTACTGTGTATGATTTGAAGAGTAGACAAATTTTAGCAATAATCAGCTCGACATCAACAGGCAGTACATCTGCAGCTGTTCTAACAGTGTTGTGGAAAATATGACCTGCACACCCAACTCCTATAAGACCATGTCCAAGGTTTTCTTGCAGTTTTTTGAAAACATTGTTCTGTCCTTTCCTTTCAGCACCTCCAAAATTGGAATTTGTGTTGTCTGCGCATAATCCAATTACTTTCCTGTCTAAACCATTTTCAGTTATGCAGTCATTAAGAAAACTACTTACAATATCAGATGCTTCACCTGGCAATTACTTTAACTCTAATATTTTAATTTTCACTCCATTACTGTGATCAGAGTACGAGTATCTGACAAGCAAAGGAAAAATCTTGAATTCTTTGTGGTTGGATGCATCTGTCAGTACAGAAATAAATGTAGGCTTTTCTAGGTCACACCTTAACTCATTTAGAATATGGGGTGCCAAGACATTTCGAATAATGGCTTCTGTTTTCGTATGTACATACATGCAAATTTTGGCTCTAAAGTAACCTGAAGTAATTTTGATGTGCAATCCATAGACCAGAAAGTATGATTGTGTAGCACTGTATGGTATGCAAAGGCGCCTTCTATAGCAGCTAATTGCTCTTCTTGGTCACCAATTTTATCAGCTCTGAAGAAAGTTGTTAACGACGAGCTTGATGCAGCTGTAACGACGGCTCTCTTATGTTTCTCACTGCTTATGAGGTTCTTAATATCACCATGTCCACTATGGCTTATCGAAAACCCGGAGGCACATATATTGCATCGCCTTTTGTAAATCTTCATTGAAACTGCATTTACGCTTTGGTACCATTTTCTTACAATAACAAAATATGCACAAATAGTTCACCGTTTAAATTAAATAAACGTATACCGTACGCAAAATCTTGGTACTTTACCACTACCTAAAATTTCAAATAACTGCGAATATCACATTGGAACTACAAAACTAATTCGTGGTCCTGACAACCTCTTGTGCTGTTTCGGCGCCAGTTCACTAATAATTAAAAATTCCCTCAACTCTGCCACGGAATAATAATTTTTTTTTATCTGTGAGATTTATGTCAAATTGGCAAATTCGTCCAAAACCGGGACAAATTGGCGTCCCGGATTGCATCGAAAAAAAGTCGGGACAAATTATCAAAAATTTTCGAAAACCGGGACTGTCCCGGAAAAACCGGGACGTCTAGTCACCTTAATTAAAGTGACTGCTACTAACATAAAAAGGGAAAGAACTCTAAAATGATTGTTCTGCTGATTCAAAGGGGACACAACAAAGAAAATTGCGTTTCAACTTGGACTTTTTTTAAAAAAAATTGGAAAGTACAGAATGAATAACATTGACTTTCAAGTATATTCCTATGGCGTGGAAGACAAACATCGACAATCGAAGTACATCAAAACTATGGATTTCAATGAACTTGTCTGTGACTACATGTGAAAAAAATAACTTTGCATCAACAAGAATAACTTTGTGAATGCGTGAAAACAAAATACTTCAAGGAACTTTGTCAAACTACGTGGAGAAAAATGACTTTGTTTTCAACAAGGATGAACTATTGTGACCGACAATGAAGAATAAATAACATTAATTGGTTAATATGTGATTAATTAACGTAAACCACAGAAGTGTTTCATACTTAGTGTAACATTACTTTATTGTGTTCAGATATTATTTAATATATCTTCACAATACATTTCATTAAGGGGCTGCACTACAATGAAAACTAACTTTTGTTCTAATAACATTTTCAAACTTTTTATGTGCTCAATAGACACAGTGTATGTCCATGAACCAAATTCTACAGTTTTTTTTGTTAAAAAGCATGTGGTTACCATGGTAACCAAAAAAACATCCGCCATTTTGGATTTTCACAAATTTTCGAGAGCTAAAAACTTATGTTTCCCATTGACCAAACTTTACCAAATTGCACACACATGTTGTGACTGGCAATTAAAACAATTTGTCTGGGGCTTTTTTTGATAAGTTTAAAATTCTATTTTTAATGATTTTTTTTTAAAATACACTATATTTCTATGAAAAACAATCAAAAAAAAATATTTAAAAAATTATATCAAAGCAAATTACAAAAATATCAAAAAAAGCCCTTGTCAATTTAAAGGTATATATGCATCCTACATGCATGCCAAATTTTAGACTGATCTATTAGATAGTTTGTAAAAAATAACATTTTTTGTTAATAAAATGTTAGTTTTGAGAAAAATGCATTTTAGTCACCGAATGACTTGTCCCATCCAATATACTCCATTCTGGGGGGCTGATTGTGTTTAAAATTATCCAGCACTATATGCTGCACCTCCTTCAGCTTCCTGCAGCAGCTCCTCTTGCCTTTATCTTGCCTAATTTTTCTTCTTTCCTTCTACATGATAACCAAAAAAAAACAACCGCCATATTGGGTTTTTCACCAATTTTCAAGACCAAAAATCTTATGTTTACCATTGACCAAACTTTATCAAATTGCACACACATGCTGTGACTGACAATTAAAACAATTTGTCATAGGCCTTTTTTTATAAGTTTAAAATTCTATTTTTAATGATTTTTTTTTTAAAAATACACTATATTTGTATGAAAAACAATGAAAAAAAATATTTTAAAAAATATATCAAAGCAAATTACCAAAATATCAAAAAAAAGCCCTTGTCAATTTAAAGGTATATATGTGTCCTACTTGCATGCCAAATTTCAGATTGTTCTCTTAGATAGTTTGTAAAAAATAACATTTTTTGTTAATAAAATGTTAGTTTTGAGAAAAATGCATTTTAGTCACAGAGTGACTTGTCTTGTCCAATATACTCCATTCTGGGGGCTGAATGTGTTTAAAATTGTCCAGCACTATATGCTGCACCTTCTTCAGCTTCCTGCAGCTCCTCCTCTCGCCTTTGTCTTGCCTAATTTTTCTTCTGTCCTTCTACCATGGTAACCAAAAAAAACAACCGCTATATTGGGTTTTTCACCAATTTTCAAGAGCAAAAATCTTGTTTCCCATTGACCAAACTTTATCAAATTGCACCCACATGTTGTGACTGACAATTAAAACAATTTTACTCATGATTATTTTGATAAGTTTAAAATTCTATTTTTAATGATTTAAAAAAAAAAACTATATTTGTATGAAAAAATATTTTTTAAAATATTTTTTTAAAAATTATAAAAGAAAATTACCAAAATATCAAAAATACAGATGTGTTACTTTAAAGATATAGATGTGTACTACTTATGATTATTTTGATAAGTTTAAAATTCTATTTTTAATGATTTAAAAAAAAATACATTTGTGGGAAAAAATATTTTAAAAAATATTTTTTTTTAATTTATAAAAGTAAATTACCAAAATATCAAAAATGCAGATGTGTTAC
>JAMPIV010020986.1:0-41667 GCA_024509875.1 Oreohelix idahoensis
ATTCGACTGAAAAATGCTCCGAGTGTATTTTCAAGGATGATGCGCAAATTGTTGGATCGCCTGAATAACCCATGTATCACGAATTTCATGGATGATATTCTCGTCGCCACAGAGACATTTGAAGAACACATTGAAGCTCTGGAGATGTTGTTTGATAGACTTCGGGAGGCGAACTTAACTGCTAGGCCAACAAAATGTTGTATTGGATGCAAAGAGTTGGAATTCATGGGACACACTGTATATCAGGGTAATATGACCCCTGATCCTAAGAACTTGGAAAAACTGCAGAGAGCACCTAGACCACAAACAAAAAAGGACGTGCGATCATTCGTGTCGTGGACTTCCAGATAAAATTATTTGGACTGCACAATGTGAACTAGCGTTCCAAGAGTTAAAGGAAAAACTCACTAGCAGGCCTATTCTCAAACTGCCTGATTTGACACAGGACTTTGTCTTAAGAACCGATGCAAGTAATGTAGGACTCGGAGGGGCTTTGTTGCAAAGATCATCTTCACCTGATGGGGAACTGAAACCAGTCGCTTATGCAAGCCGCAAATTGAATAAGGCGGAACAAGGATACTCCACAAGCGAAAAAGAATGTTTAGCGTTAATCTGGGCAATAAAGAAGTTTCAAATCTATCTGTATGGTAGGACTTTTGTGGTGGAGACGGATCATCAGCCTCTCGTATTCTTATCTCAGGCTAAGCATGAAAACGCAAGATTGCTGAGGTGGTCTTTATTACTTCAACCTTATCAGTTTAGTATCCAATATATCCCAGGCAAATTGAATGTCGGTGCAGATTTCCTCAGTCGGCACCCCTGTGATCAAAATTAGAGTAATGGCAGACGGGAGGAGAGATTTTATCTATGTGTATCACTGGTTTTGGAACTTGCCGTAGGCATGTTTTCAAGTGGGGAGATGTGTCATAAAATTAACGAGTGATACAACGTAAAAATATCTCCAAAGGATAAAATGTAAGGATAAAAACCAATGCGTAAGCTGCTGGAATACATGATCGCCCGCGCCGCGGGTCATCAGGTGTTAGACTTGAAGGCAAAACGGAACGAGGATCAAAAGACAAAAATCTGACTGAACGCGTACTTGAACTAGCGAGGTTAATGGACGCAAATTGGTGGGGCAAGGAGGAAAAGTCACGTTCCCCCCCCCCCCCCCCCCAAGTTGACATAAAGTAAGTAATTCGACAGAAGGGACCTTGGATATGATACGCCACAGTCATTTATTGGACGCTTTTGCTATACCAAGCCTTTGATTTGAATTCAGCGGCTAAACGCAGATGCTTGAAATATTACAAAATTTAAAAAGTAACTTTTTCTTACTATTAATGTTAGGAATATAAAAATTAGCTGGCCGGATGGCCCATTCTGAGCAGTGAACTAATATGTTCTTAATTTTACAGACGGATAGATAATAATGAAAATAATGACAAAAGACAGTGTTGTTCACAACAGCGAAAGACTGCATTGAATCAAAAGTGTCCCTATTTGCACAAAAAAATCGCGACCTCGAGACGCAGGTGTTCAAATCTACTTAGCATGGAAGAGAAGGGATATTGGTGGAAGCTGTGTCTAAAAATAACTTTTAACGACAAAATTTTGGAGGGGAGAGAAAGGTTGGTTCAAAAATCAAGTACGTTTTTGAAAAAACGCAAGTAGAGACGGACAGACTAACAGATAAAAATCCATACTTGACTGAAGCATGACTGAAATGACTTTAGTGTAGGAAATTTGAATTAAAAAAAACCAAGGCATTGATTGGCCACAGACAATCATATTATCCGCGCTTAGACGAGCTTTTTTTGCCATTCCTCAATAGTTGTCCAGTGATAGACACAGTAAATTTCAAGTGTGGTGATTTCCAAATGAAATAAATTGAAATAAGTTCAGGGACGCCATACTATAGCCAGCAGCTCAGCTGAGTTTTGCTAGCATTTCTGTGTTCTTTATTCATAATCTGAGCTGTGAGTTCGATCTTGACACTAAGGTGGTGTCAAATGCTGATTAATAATTGAAGTGAGGACCCGTGCAGGGTACATTTCGACAGAACATCTGTGTATTGCTCAAGCACGGAGAGGTGGGGCCATCAGATTCCAGCACCAGAACAAATCTGGCAAAGTTAAGTAGGCTAGCTGGCCTGCTGAACTTACACCAACTTCAAAAAACTAGCACCCAAGAGAATTTACTACTGAAGCATCCCATTTCCTTCCATCATTAATGGACAATGCTGTATAGACATAAACAGGGAGGGATGAAGCCACCCCAACAGCACATCCATTCATAGTTTTCCCAGGAAAATTAACATTACGAACAGTAATACTATAATTAATCTTGAAGATTGCATATGTAAACATCTTTCATTTAACATGCCATTTATTCATGCCATTCATTCATAAATTTCAAAATCTTTGCATAAGTTCTGGCCAAAATAAAACCTTGGTTCAGAACAAATAAATTTAAAAAAAGATTTTCTATTCTAAATTTAACCAGCTGAATTTAGTTCATTGTGTTATAAATTTTATTGATAGTATTAGACTTAATTAATATCTGTGGGTGTGTGTATATGTCCATACAACACATTGCATTCAGTACCCTAGATTTTAACGTAGCCACATTCATTAGTAAAAAAAAAAGATATGTGTGAGGTCATAAAGTGGTAGCACGAAAGGGCCTTCTGTATATTCACAGTTACAATTATCGCAGGAGCCTTCACAGCTGACCTCACGCATCACACTAGGTGATAACACCACCATACAATACCATCAAAATCCACTACATACACGAAGAACAGCTAGAACGACAGACTGGAAGAGAAAGTTGTCCAGACTGATTCCTGCTTACCTGCGTGCCGGGCAAACTTGCTTCACTAAGTCGAGTCAAAACCTGGCTTGTATAAATCTTAGAGGGTAGGTAAACTTATTATAAACTTTTAGGAGTTTTAATATGCCTATATCATATATAATGATTGTATTTTATAGTATCATGTATAATGATTGTGTATGACACCTACCTGAAAATAACCTACCCCTGTATATAATATCACTTTAGTATTTTAGTTTACTATGACTGTGTGACAGATAGGATGAAATTCAGCTGTCCCTGAATTGACGGATGATAATAAGAGTATCCTTGAATAGCATCGAGGCCCCTGATTTTGTGTGAAACAAAATAGTCAACGTGGGTTCCACGCGTGCTAGTTAGTATGCACAATAGCAACGGGGATTTTCCCTCCACGCAGGCTAATTAGTGTGTAAACAGTTATCATGCGTGCAGCCAGGACATCGCTTTGTCTTAAAGTTGAGTTTAACCATGCCTACCGCCTTACCTTTAGAACGATTAGAATCAGCTACCACTCTACACCTTTCTGTCATCCCGTCTAGTAGGAGTTGCCAAAGTTCATCGGGAGAGCGGTATCCTCAAAGACTGTTGTGGTCCCAGAAGAACGAAGCAGTTTTTTTCACACCTACGGTTTACATGTTTAAATTTCTGCCGGACCGAGAGATACAGGGGGAAATCGAACGAAGGAGAGACAGGGAAAGTCTAGCGGCAAAACAGAAAAGTTTCCTTAATCAAATAAAGCGTGAAACTTAGCATGTAGCTATTACTTTTCATTTCATTAACTATATATTGATATCGCTGAAAAATGCAGTTATCATTCGTGCCCAGATAGTTGAAGAAGTAACTAGCTTAGAATCTTACAAGATTTCTTTGGAGTTCTTATATATTGGAGTGAATTCATTCTGGTGCTACGGTAATATATTAGTCTTGAGTGATTTAGTCGTTTAGTTTCTTCATTTATTTCACTGGATTTTTGTGTTAATTTAAACCTATTAAATAAACCCATCACAAAGTTTTCCAGATGTAAATTAAATAATATAACTATCCGTTATTTCCCGAGATAATAGATGTGCAACATAATCTTAAACGCTAGGCGAGCGAAATTGGTTATTAACCTTTTATTTCTATTTCATCTTGTGTAAATTTTGAGTAATTAACTGTTCATAGCTAGTGGTAATTAAATCGATACATTGGCTAGTCACTCGTGCAATTTCTTTAATATAAATAATTAAATGCCAGAGTGATTTTTACAGGTCTTACCGAATAACGCGGGTGTTAGAATAATTATAGTAGAATTACCTGTTTTTTATATATTCTCTTTTATACAGGTGGTCATACCTTTTTTCGATCCAACGGTTTTTAATATATATAGAGAGTCATGTTCAGATGGCTTATAGCATCCCCATTTATATGTTCCTAACAACATAAAAAGAACATTGACAATAACAAATCTGATGTTAAGAGACCTTTTTAAGTCCATCGTCTAACCCCAGTAGAGCGGTTAAATAACCAGAACGGTCAGTTGTTCACTTGTATTAAAAATTTAACTGGAACGGGACAATGCCAGATATATTATATTAAATCATATAAGGTTCCCTGGCCTGATGAGGCAGAACTTTCTGCACGAATTTATTTAATTAAACCCAGAGGACAGTAACCATTATTTCTACCACCAACTTCTCAGAGAACCTTTACGGCTATTTCTTTTTCCAAGAACAGCCTGGGAGTAACATTCTGCTGTGTGAGATATTTCCCAGTCATTACGACAGAAACCTAGAACAAAAATAACTTATTCCCAATTTAATACCTGCAAATCCGACGAAGAAGACCCGCCAGGAAAATTATAAACATACGCACCCATCCAGCGAAAACTCCGAGAGAAAATAGCAGTGCCTATACGGAGGTTTCTGGGGCTGAACGGGACAAAATTAGCAAGACATATAATAGTCGTTAATCCATTTGTGTTTGATAAATTCCTTGGATGTGTGCAGTGTCGGCAGAGGGTAAGTTTGCCTGTTGTAAGCGCTCACTGTATGAATGTAGAGCGTGGAAACTGAACGAAAGAATTTATTTCTACAGTTAATACTAATATAACACCTTCTCTGTTATCTACCTCTCACTAAGTCTGAAGGCCCAAGGGATAGTCAAATTACAGACATACCTTGTACCCATCCTGACTACCCCCACTCCCCATTGTTAATCACTAGTTTTGATCTTTTGGGTAAATAAACCCCGGGTTCGATCATTCCTAGGTTTTTCCATATTCCAGAGGGAGGGTCGATGAGAGTATAATTTGGCTTTTTTTCTCTTATGTAACTATTATTCATTGATGTAATGATAACGATGTCATTTTTTTGTTGTGAGCTATATTTTTTCCAAAAGGTATAATAAACTAAATGAACCTTAAGCTATTAGTTTTGGTCAAAACCTCCCCTGCCCCATTATATATATATGTGCCCATAGTTACCTGTTCGTTTTTACGTATGTACGTGTTAATGTCACAAAATTGTTTGTGTGTGCGTACGAGAGGATAGTGTATTAGAATCAGTATCTAGTGGGGAAAAAATACGTCTCCATGTTAAGTGTGTCGTACTAGATAGGTTGGGCTGAGCAATTACTCAATCCAAGACTGTAATTTTTCCTACACTCTGTAATCCTCGTAAACAGGACTATTTCTCACACCTTTCTCTCACCTAGATTTCACCATATCACGTCTGCTGATTGGGACCTTAACAATAAGGCCTATCTATAAAAACTTACGACAAACTGTATCATGTATAATGATTATATTTTATGGAATCAGGTATAATGATTGTATTTCCTGGTATGATTGCTGAAGACAAAAACCATTCGGTACACTAAGATTTCTTTACAACAAACTGTATTAACATCAAACCCACCACAATATATATATATATATAGGTGTGAAAAACTATGACGCGATTTATGTAAGATTAGAATAGGTATAAAATCACTACATCTTGGTGTATGTAAGAAAAGTACTACATTATGTGTGTAAGATTAGAAAAAATAAACACAAAGTAGATCTTGATGTATTTCAGATTCGAAAATCAACTTGATGTATGTAAGATTAGAGAATCTTTAAAAAAAAAAAAAACAAACAAAGAACAACGTAACTTATGTAAGATTAAATAAGATAAGAAAAGTGCAATGTGAAGCGTGTATATTTATAAAACATAATAAATGTACAGCAAGATGAATGTAGCATTAAAGAAACTAGAAACAAAATCAATGTGATGTACATAAGAATAAAAAAGCAGTGAGTGCAAGATAAGTAAAGTACAGTATGTAAGAATTGAAAGATATGAAAAGTACAACGTTGCTGCGTGTAAGGATAGAAAGATAAATACAGTACACCATGAAGTATTCAAGAATTGAAAGATAAGGATAGTACAACAATATGCTTGTAAGGACATAAAGATAAGGATAGTACAACATGATGCATGTAAGGACATAAAGATAAGGAAAGTATAACATGATGCATGTAAGGACATAAAGATAAGGAAAGTGCAGCATGCTGTATGTAAGGACATAAAGATAAGGAAAGTACATGCTGTATGTAAGAAAAGAATAAAGCAGCCTAATATATGTAAGATTATAAAAGCAGTGTTTCATATATGTCAGATAAGAAAAGTGCAGAACGATGTGTGTAAGAATAGAAAAGTTAGGGAAAGTGGAGAATGATGTATGTTATAATAGAAAAGTTAGTGAAAGTGCAGAATGATGTATGTAAGAATAGAAAAGTTAGGGAAAGTGGAGAATGATGTATGTTATAATAGAAAAGTTAGTGAAAGTGCAGAATGATGTATGTAAGAATAGAAAAGTTAGGGAAAGTGGAGAATGATGTATGTTATAATAGAAAAGTTAGTGAAAGTGCAGAATGATGTATGTAAGAATAGAAAAGTTAGTGAAAGTGCAGAATGATGTATGTAAGAATAGAAAAGTTAGGGAAAGTGCAGAATGATGTAAGTAAGAATAGAAAAGTTAGGGAAAGACAAGAATGATGTAAGTAAGAATAGAAAAGTTAGGGAAAGTGCAGAATGGTGTACAAGTATGTTAGAATATAAAAGTTAGGGAAAGTGCAGAATGGTGTATGTAAGAATAGAAAAGTTAGTGAAAGTGCAGAATGATGTATGTTATAATAGAAAAGTTAGTGACAGTGCAGAATGATGTATGTAAGAATAGAAAAGTTAGGGAAAGTGCAGAATGATGTAAGTAAGAATAGAAAAGTTAGGGAAAGTGCAGAATGATGTAAGTAAGAATAGAAAAGTTAGGGAAAGTGCAGAATGATGTACAAGTATGTTAGAATATAAAAGTTAGGGAAAGTGCAGAATGATGTATGTTATAATAGAAAAGTTAGTGACAGTGCAGAATGATGTATGTAAGAATAGAAAAGTTAGGGAAAGTGCAGAATGGTGTATGTAAGAATAGAAAAGTTAGGGAAAGTGCAGAATGATGTATGTTATAATAAAAAAGATAAGGGAAAAGTACAACATGATGTATGTAATGACAGAAAGGTAAGGTGAAAAAAATACCATAGAAAAACTATGATGTAAGGACAGAAAGGTAAGGTAATGATATACCATGATTAGAAAATGTAAGGAAAGGTAAGGAAAATATAGCAAGAGTTGCCTGTAAGGTCAGAAAGGTAAGATAGAAAAAATAGCATGATTTTTGTAAGGGATAAGAAAAGAAAGGTAAGACAGAAAGGTAAGGTAAAAGCATGATGTATGTAAGGGCAGAAAGATAATTATAAAATGTAGCATGATGTATGTTATGTAATGGCAGAAAGATTAAGTAAATATAGCATGATGTATGTAAGGGCAGAAAGGTAAGATAAATATAGCATGATTTATGTAAGGGCAGAAAGATAAGGAAAATGTAGCATGATGTATGAAAGGGCAGAAAGATAACATAAATATAGCATGATGTATGTAACGGCAGAACGGTAAGATAAATATAGCATGATGTATGTAAGGGCAGAAAGATTAAGTAAATATAGCATGATTTATGTAAGGGCAGAAAGATAAGGAAAGTGTAGCATGATGTATGTAAGGGCAGAATAGTAAGATAAATATAGCATGATGTATATAAAGCAGGAAGATGAGGAAAATACAACATGATGTATGTAAGAACAGAAAAAATAACTAAAATAATGCATAATGTATGTACAACAAAAAAATAAGGAAAGTACCGCATGACTTAATTAAGATAAGAAAAGTTACGAAAATAACAGCGTAACATATATAAAATTAGAACCTATAAAAATAAACAAAACAAAGTTCAGTGTCATGGGTGTCAAAATAGAACTGCAGTCTTTGATCATTTATACGATCATAAAACCATTCTAGTAAGATCATCTGCGCATTGGGATGGCAACCAAATCATGTTAAACATAGTGCTGCAGGATCCAATGCTGCAAGATTGTGTGCTTTGGTGTTGGCTTTCTAAACATAAAAGGGGATGGGGGGGGGTAAATCAACATGTGTGGCTCCTTGCTTCATATGAAGCGATAAAGGAGATGATAATGATGGTGACGATGATGGTGCTGACGATGATGGTGCTGACGATGATGGTGACGATGATGGTGATGATGATGATGGTGCTGGCGATGATGGTGATGACGATAATGATAAACAGTAAGAAAACAAGTGATTGATATTTGAATGATGTATTCCATGTTTTATAGTTGTAAAATTACACGTTGTTGTTTTTTTAGAAACAGTCTTCATTAGCGAGTTAATGCGTGAATAGATATCATCTTAAAAGAACGATGCTCCGTTGTTATTATTACTTCGCTCATCACAACTGTACCAACAATGTGTCTGGTTATTGCAAAAGCGTCCCTCAAACGTTTATAATGTATACCAGAGGTGGTCAACTAGCTGTCTTTGGGAGCCGCAACACTTTTACCCTGCATTGTGTTCTGTAACCAGCCGTGTGAGTTCAACTTAAAATGTCCGTTCAGAATACGAAGTTATTTTCTTGGTGGAAAAAAATGCTATATACTCACTATAGTTTACCTGGGTGGCCTAATGTTATTATACTTTATAGTTATAGACTACTGAATGTTACTGAATTACAGGATTCGAATATGGACTTCGCATAGCAGACAGCATTGATGTAATTCCAAAATTATGTTCATTCAGAATACAAAATTATTCTTTTTTTAAATCCCGCTATGTACTCACTATTGTCTGTAGGTTGCCTAAAGTTATTTATACCTTATAGACTACTGAATGTTACTGAATTACAGGATTCGAACATGGACTTCGCATGGCAGACAGCATTGATGATAATCCCATAAAAAGTTGATATCTACAGCAACATAACGCATCTTAGGAACATCAGTAGTGGAAGCTTCAGACCAACGACTATTACAAACCTTTGAAGGAAGACGAGGGGGACACGCAGTATCTTGCGACTTTTGTAAACCCTTGAAGGAAGACGCGGGGGACACGCAGTATCGCGCACTCAGGAATTGTTGATAGCCCAACGTTGTCTGTAATCTAACCTGCTGGTTTCCATACCTTAACTTTTTCCATTTTTTCGAATTTCTCCCTGGACTTGATCGAGCTTCCCTTCGACAGCAAGTACTGTACATGTCTGGCTGTTCTGTTTATCCGGCGACTTTGAGTGATCTCAGTCAGCTGTGTGTTACTGTCTTCTTTCGACGAATCTGAGGGCACAAAGTTGTACCTGGACGTCGGCGACAGAAGTCCGGTGTTTCTATTCTCGTTAAATAACCCCGTTTTGTCCATTTGCGACTTCCGTAAAGGAAGCTCCAATTCGCGCGCTACTGTTTGTCGGTACCACGAGAGCTCTGTTTCCTCTACAGGTCTGAAGAATTCAAGGGCTGTTGGAAGACAGCAAATTCGCATTGTGCTTCCATGCTTTCATTGTTGTTCATAAGGTCTGTTTTGTGTTCATTACCCAGGCCTTTGGAACACATTTTTGTATTGTCGAAGTGCGTCATGTAACATTGTACCCCCGGCAGAAGTTCCAGAACTACCATAGACTTCTCTTCCTGTGTTTTTGTACATATGTTATCTTTCTGTTCAACATATTTTCGTTCGGAATTTGTAACTATTTCTTCAAGACTTTGGTTTAATTGAGCGTTTTCATCCATCACTCTTTGTCCAGATTTTAAGTCTGAGGTCATCGCTTCAAGTTTTTTGTCAGACCGAGAACACAAGGCAATACTTTCGCGGTTGACTTGTGAATTTGTATCCTTCATTTTGAAGCACGAATTTGCTTTCGGGTCTCTAGCAGTATTAAGATTGTTTTTATTGTCTGTCCTTGAAGGCCCTTTTCGTACCTTGCCAAAATTATTTTGTTTCCACTCGTTGGTGCAGGATTGGGTGAAATTGTTTGCTTTCTGTGAAGATCTAGAGGTAACCCATACTGATCTGCTTGGTTTAGGATGCAGCATTTTTGCTGTTCCGTGCAGGCAATAAATGTTTCTGGGTTTGATTGGTGGTTGCTCCGTAAATGTTTCAGGCAGTAAATACAATAACTCCAAATCAATATAGCTCTCCATCATTATTCATGATCTGCGAAAGTTTTTACACTCCGGCATTGTGGCTTTTTTAAATATATTATTTGGTCCTTTTACGAATTGCCACGCTGTATTCAGATGCAAATAAACAGTACAACTTTCACAGGTCTTGTCCTTGCTGAGACAATGACAATGTGATGAGATCCACAAAACTAGTTAACACTGGCGCTTGATGACTTTGAAGACTGAAGCGTGAACAATTTAGACAGCAACACACCTGAAATTGAATATGTATCGATATAAATATTGCTTCTATGCCTAGTGGGTGTCACAGACAACTTATCATTGCCCAGGCGTGGCAGAACTAAATGATGTTACTTTGTTGAGATGGTTCTATATCTGTGGAATAGAAAAGGACAATTTTAAAAGGTGGAAAGATAGAAACAAATAAAACCACAATTATATTTCGATACCAAATGTAATTGTGTTTAAAGCAAAATTAGTTTCAAAATGTACTTATTAAAAACTTTAATTATTTAGTATTAATTAATTACGAGCAATTTTAGAAACAGTTTGGTTAGGTGTTAATGATCATCTTTATTGCACACGGTTAACTCCATGAGTGTTCCGATCTCTTCCCTTAGATCACACAAGGAGGATCTCAGCATAGTGCACGGAACTCCGTAGCACAGGCGAGGATCCCAATGTGTGCTTACAGGACTCACACATTTGTGGCAAAATAACCTCGAACATCACGTTTATCTGTGCCATCCTATAATTTATTATGTGCTCTTCACTTTAGTTTTTCCCACCTCTGACAGTATTTGGTATTTTCGATTCGTTGTTTACACTCCCTTCCCTCAATTCTTGTTATGTCGGGACTTCAGCGACCATGTTTTACTGATTAAGGTAATCAATCCCTTTCGTTTGAACCCATACTGACACCTGGGAGCTGTAGAGAGAAGTGTGGTTTACTAATGTGTAACATATTTTCCTGCCAGACCAGATAAGTGCAGGGGAGCGACCGGATTAGTGAGTAAACAACCTTGGGATTACCACAGTCGATTATTTTATCGCTGGTAATGTCTCTGTCAGACCAAGCTGTTGTCAATGTTAGCAAAGTCGGATGAATGATGTAATCTTATCCGGACAAAACTGGGCGGAAGAATCATTATCCATCTTAAAAGAGATTAACTATGGTATATTTTAAAGTCGTGAGTGTAAACGTGATCGAAATAGACGGAGGCTGGTATATCATATATAGTTATTGTAAACAACACATTATTTGTGCGTTTGTTACACGGGATTTTTGTTTCGTGAGAGAAAGAGAAATATACGCATCTTGCATGCTATTGTATTGGCATTTGAAATGTAAAAATACAACATTTCTGATTGGAGCCTTGTCATATAGTAGCAATCCGGATGTGGGCCGAATTTTGCCTTATAATTTAGCGCCTTGTGAGTTTACCGCACTGTGAAATTCAACTCGTCAAGAAGACAGCCAGGCAAGCCAGAATAAGGAATAGGATCAGGATTCCACTTTGAAGGGCCGGACAAATTTTAGCCTCTCTGTTTTTTTATTAATATTATATTTTTTCCTCATTCAGTTTTCCAGTCCTGGTTTTCATTATTTTTTATTTATGCTTTGAATTTAGTATTGTCGTAAAGTCGTGTGTAAACCCACTTCTTTGTTAATAAACTATGTCGATATACAAATATGCACAGCCAATCCACGTTCAACAGACTCTGAGACAGATTAAATTACACGAAGTCACTTTCACGCAAGATGGCGGCAGGCAGAATGAATTAGGAAAAATAAATAAAAGGAAAAAAACCACTGTTGCTTCGGAACTCGGTCACGCAAAGTACCAAAAGTCCCGGCAATAATCAAAATGGTTCCTTATGCAGTGGCAGATATCTGCGTTGACCTATATATATGTGTACGCGTTTTATTCAAATACACACACGTACACGAAGAACAGCTAGAACGACAGACTGGAAGAGAAAGTTGTCCAGACTGATTCCTGCTTACCTGCGTGCCGGGCAAACTTGCTTCACTAAGTCGAGTCAAAACCTGGCTTGTATAAATCTTAGAGGGTAGGTAAACTTATTATAAACTTTTAGGAGTTTTAATATGCCTATATCATATATAATGATTGTATTTTATAGTATCATGTATAATGATTGTGTATGACACCTACCTGAAAATAACCTACCCCTGTATATAATATCACTTTAGTATTTTAGTTTACTATGACTGTGTGACGGATAGGATGAAATTCAGCTGTCCCTGAATTGACGGATGATAATAAGAGTATCCTTGAATAGCATCGAGGCCCTGATTTTGTGTGAAACAAAATAGTCAACGTGGGTTCCACGCGTGCTAATTAGTATGCACAATAGCAACGGGGATTTTCCCTCCACGCAGGCTAATTAGTGTGTAAACAGTTATCATGCGTGCAGCCAGGACATCGCTTTGTCTTAAAGTTGAGTTTAACCATGCCTACCGCCTTACCTTTAGAACGATTAGAATCAACTACCACTCTACACCTTTCTGTCATCCCGTCTAGTAGGAGTTGCCAAAGTTCATCGGGAGAGCGGTATCCTCAAAGACTGTTGTGGTCCCAGAAGAACGAAGCAGTTTTTCACACCTACGGTTTACATGTTTAAATTTCTGCCGGACCGAGAGATACAGGGGGAAATCGAACGAAGGAGAGACAGGGAAAGTCTAGCGGCAAAACAGAAAAGTTTCCTTAATCAAATAAAGCGTGAAACTTAGCATGTAGCTATTACTTTTCATTTCATTAACTATATATTGATATCGCTGAAAAATGCAGTTATCATTCGTGCCCAGATAGTTGAAGAAGTAACTAGCTTAGAATCTTACAAGATTTCTTTGGAGTTCTTATATATTGGAGTGAATTCATTCTGGTGCTACGGTAAATATATTAGTCATGAGTGATTTAGTCGTTTAGTTTCTTCATTTATTTCACTGGATTTTTGTGTTAATTTAAACCTATTAAATAAACCCATCACAAAGTTTTCCAGATGTAAATTAAATAATATAACTATCCGTTATTTCCCGAGATAATAGATGTGCAACATAATCTTAAACGCTAGGCGAGCGAAATTGGTTATTAACCTTTTATTTCTATTTCATCTTGTGTAAATTTTGAGTAATTAACTGTTCATAGCTAGTGGTAATTAAATCGATACATTAGCTTGTCACTCGTGTCATTTCTTAAAATTAAATAATTAAATACCAGAGTGATTTTACAGATCTTACCTAAAAACGCAGGTGTTAGAATAATTATAGTAGAATTACCATTTTTATATATTCTCTTTTATACAGGTGGTCATACCTTTTTTCGATCCAACGGTTTTTAATATATAGAGAGTCATGTTCAGATGGCTTATGGCATCCCCATTTATATGTTCCTAACAACATAAAAAGAACATTGACAATAACAAATCTGATGTTAAGAGACCTTTTTAAGTCCATCGTCTAACCCCAGTAGAGCGGTTAAATAACCAGAACGGTCAGTTGTTCACTTGTATTAAAAATTTAACTGGAACGAGACAATGCCAGATATATTATATTAAATCATATAAGGTTCCCTGGCCTGATGAGGCAGAACTTTCTGCACGAATTTATTTAATTAAACCCAGAGGACAGTAACCATTATTTCTACCACCAACTTCTCAGAGAACCTTTACGGCTATTTCTTTTTCCAAGAACAGCCTGGGAGTAACATTCTGCTGTGTGAGATATTTCCCAGTCATTACGACAGAAACCTAGAACAAAAATAACTTATTCCCAATTTAATACCTGCAAATCCGACGAAGAAGACCCGCCAGGAAAATAAATTATAAACATACGCACCCATCCAGCGAAAACTCCGAGAGAAAATAGCAGTGCCTATACGGAGGTTTCTGGGGCTGAACGGGACAAAATTAACAAGACATATAATAGTCGTTAATCCATTTGTGTTTGATAAATTCCTTGGATGTGTGCAGTGTCGGCAGAGGGTAAGTTTGCCTGTTGTGAGCGCTCACTGTATGAATGTAGAGCGTGGAAACTGAACGAAAGAATTTATTTCTACAGTTAATACTAATATAACACCTTCTCTGTTATCTACCTCTCACTAAGTCTGAAGGCCCAAGGGATAGTCAAATTACAGACATACCTTGTACCCATCCTGACTACCCCCACTCCCCATTGTTAATCACTAGTTTTGATCTTTTTGGTAAATAAACCCCGGGTTCGATCATTCCTAGGTTTTTCCATATTCCAGAGGGAGGGTCGATGAGAGTATAATTTGGCTTTTTTTCTCTTATGTAACTATTATTCATTGATGTAATGATAACGATGTCATTTTTTTATTGTGAGCTATATTTTTTCCAAAAGGTATAATAAACTAAATGAACCTTAAGCTATTAGTTTTGGTCAAAACCTCCCCTGCCCCATTATATATATATGTGCCCATAGTTACCTGTTCGTTTTTACGTATGTACGTGTTAATGTCACAAAATTGTTTGTGTGTGCGTACGAGAGGATAGTGTATTAGAATCAGTATCTAGTGGGGAAAAAATACGTCTCCATGTTAAGTGTGTCGTACTAGATAGGTTGGGCTGAGCAATTACTCAATCCAAGACTGTAATTTTTCCTACACTCTGTAATCCTCGTAAACAGGACTATTTCTCACACCTTTCTCTCACCTAGATTTCACCATATCACGTCTGCTGATTGGGACCTTAACAATAAGGCCTATCTATAAAAACTTACGACAAACTGTATCATGTATAATGATTATATTTTATGGAATCAGGTATAATGATTGTATTTCCTGGTATGATTGCTGAAGACAAAAACCAATCTGAAATATAACCTAACAGTCCTTGTTAGGACTCTTATTACTCCAATTTGAATAATAACCTAACAGTCCTTGTTAGGACTCATATAACTCCAACCTGAATAATAACCTAACAGTCCTTGTTAGGACTCATATAACTCCAACCTGAATAATAACCTAACAGTCCTTGTTAGGACTCATATAACTCCAACCTAAATATAACCTATGACTATATCATGTATAATGATTGTATTTTATAGTATCATGTATAATGATTGTGTACGACTGTTGAAGAAGGAAACCACCAGAAAATAGCCCACACCTGTATATATTTAATATAGCAGGCATACTGATTATATCTTAGGGAATTAGGTATAATGATTGTATTCCCAGGTATGACTCCAACCTGAATAATAACCTAACAGTCCTTGTTAGGACTCATATAACTCCAACCTGAATAATAACTTAACAGTCCTTGTTAGGACTCACATGACTACAACAATATCGTTATGGTATATTTTACCAGCCAGTATAGCACTTATCAGAGATGGCCTGGTATATTATAGGTGGAAGGAAACGGTTGTATCATACGGTGTACAAATTATTGGATGTATTCATGTATTGAATTATCAGAAAGAATGTTTTGCAAGTAGACACCTGTCATGTCTCGCTATTGCTAAATCATACTGAGCCATGTTGTCATTCATCCTACATGCAGACACCTGAGACACGCTCATCTCATATACACTAGAAATAGGTGGGCTTGATGACAGAAATTAGCCCCTATTTTTTCCTTGTTACAGGTTTATTCGTGTTATCCAACCTGAGGTCGTATGTTCGGATCAATCCAGCTGCCTGGAACTTCGCAGGAGCATAAAGGTTGTATCGAGCTACATCCTTAGTCCCCCTCAGTCTTGGGTGGGCTAAAGGAACGATCATCAGCGGGTGTTGTGTGCATCAAATTAAGAAGGACAGAACTGTTTTAAGAGATGAGTACACATTAGTACCATTTCCGTCGGCAAGTGTGAGCAATTAACTGTCTATGAAGAAAAAGTGATTTAGCGTAGTGAGAGACAAGATTAACAGCACAGCTGATACATTTTCTATAATTGATTAACAGCACAGCTGATATAATTTTTTTCCTATAATTGGAAGACTTGTTGTAATATATATATATATATATATATATATATATATATATATATATATATATATATATATATATATATATATATATATATATATATATATATATATATATAAATCATACGTAAACTTACAAATCCATTGCATTCCATCTTCCAACATCCACCCTTCAACACAAGAGTAGATAGTGTATATACGCGTACTTAATAAATAAGGAAATTGTATTTGAACGACTTGTCAAGATTATAAATTGTTAAGTGAAATCTGTTTCCTTGTTTTAATATCACAGTTAGTTACACAGCGGGGGGCATTTTATGACTGTCTCCACTCTACTAATTTTTTTTCGAGATCAGATCATTCACAGCCGTAACTAATTTGTGATACCAGTAGTTCTCTCATACACTGGGACTTCACCATTTTCCTGCAGAAATTCTATTTCTGTATTGTCAGTACTATACTGATCCTAGAGCCAGTAAAAACCTCACGCTACAAGTATCCACTTCCGGTTTCCGGTTCAGAGGCAGACATTTTAATTCCAACATGTGACATACATCAGTGAGTGTTTTCTCTTATTTTTATAGTTTTATGTTCTCTACTTAATTCTCACTTTCTTTCCGTTCTGTTTTTCGTTTGTCTGTCTGTGACGAAGGCCTTGTGGCCGCAACTTAGGTTTTTTCTTGTCCTTTTTCCAAGTAAGACGTATCACTATTTGTGTTTTTGTCATTCTACATACTTTCATTAATACGGAAAGCACGGAATCCTAGGAACCCGAACACTAGTCATAGTGGGATTCTATTTGCAAAGTAATACCCCAGACCACGTCTTAATAAAGTTGCCTGAACTATTTCCCTGAGCCAGACGTCAGTCTATATTCCCCAAAAATTTGGGGTAAGTTGTACATTTTGAAATTCTATATTTTGCATTATTAACATGTGAAAATTGCTAGTGGATGTCCAAGTCATACGAGTCTGGCAACCTCAACATATAGAATGATAGTTTCATGAACCACCACTGCAAGAGCTGGTTACTGCTTTATGCGGGTTTCTCACAGAGAACCACAAGCAGAGGTAGTCCCAGGTTCCATATGGAGCAGTGAGTGGATGATGATAGAACTGGTGTACATACGTATTATATTAACCTTTGTCAACCATTGCATATGTAAATGTAAACATGTTCAATATAAATGCAATGGAGGTTTTCCGCTCACTGGGATTAATATTAATGCTCAGAGAGGGTAAAGTTCTGAAGCAGATGGGATGGTGGAATGAAAGGGGGCGTGGGCCTGATTTTGTGTCAGAAAACCCAATGCTCAGGAGGGTATTTGTTTCTCTCTTATTTAATTATAGTAGTATTTGATACCAATTGGTGGTGCTATCTGTGATATAAATGGCCTGCAGTCAAAGCTAGACACCTACAGCAGACAGGTCTTAACAGACGCTGGACCATCTTCGCAATTACCCCACGATATTAAGAGGGACGTGTTGCAACCACCAGACTTGACCAGTGACGAGAGTGAAGCAGTCCATAACCTGCAAAGAACAATAATCGGTTGGAGCAGAAACCAACCGACGTTTTACTACCAGCTAAGTACCCATTCAAATCTGCCAAGTAAACTCTGTTTTTATTTATAGTCGAAAGAGAACTCTGTTTTTATTTATAGTCGAAAGAGAAAACACTCTATCCAGATCATCCCCAATGATTAAATTGTAAAAGACTTTATCTAATTCATCCCACCCTTATTTATTTTACAATTGTTAACGATAATTGACTATTAAATGTTGTTATCTGTAAATATACAAATTTATAGTTGATTTAGTTATTTTGAGTGAACTGCACCTGTATGTCTCAGTCATTTTAAATACTTATAACAGAGCTATTTAAGTAATATTTTACTGAGTTAAATCAATTCAGTGCTCATCAGAACGAGCAAAATACTAACTCATAGAAGGCCAGGAAAGAAATAAAGTTTACACGGCTTGGATCCTATCAGCCGGAGTCCTTGATTTCTTTAAATTCCTATGAGGCTGCCTGGATTTGAAGCAACATTCATGACAATTCACATCTCTGCCAAGAGTAATCTTGAGCGAAAGGAAGACCCCTTTGTTGTCCCTCAGTAGATGCTCTGAATTTTGGCCACTGTTGGACCATCACTGCAGAGCAAAGGAGGGGGGGTAAATCCCGTGACAACATTCTATAAATATTTGTGTGGTAGGTAAGTTTTCCTAATTTTGTAAATTGTTGCCAGGGTAGCGGCCTGTATGGCCTACTCTTTATGATTTCCAATTGCCGATGGATTTTTATCGTGCGCAACCTGCACACACTACCTCCTATTTTTGTCGCCCTTATGCTAAAAGGCTAGACATCCGATCTCACTACTTATGAGATCATGGGGGAGTATGACATCATTAAGACCCACTAGTTATTAAAAAAATGTCCATCAAATATATTTCCTGTACTGGGAACCGAACACGGTATCGGCGGACGTCATATCTCTTAGCCACACCGACCCCCTGTTTGAAACATACTTGTTTCACCGCTACTTGAACATGGGAATACTTGATGCAGGCTTCCTGCAAGGGCACCAGCTACAGTGATGATTCCATGCTTCCCTAAGGAGTGCAGGGGAAAAGAAAGGAAGGAAATATGAGTAAGTAACCCATCATGAAATGACAGGGATCATTTATGGCGTGCTCTTTCTGCGGGATGTCCTGATGACGACATTATCTCGCATCTGGTGATTTCATTCCTTTCAATCCTAAACCAACTTTATATGGATCTTTGTAGTCAATTTTATCATAATTTTTGGGCACTTATCAATGCATCATGGAAAAATAATTTAAAGGTGTGCATGTTCTTTTATTGTGTTTTCAATTTAACATTAGCGGTGCAGTGTGCGCCGTTTCCGTAATTCTTATAAAAATCTGCTGCGATTGATTCATCGGTGGTTACAACCGTTTCATTAAGAACACTATATATGTGGCAGTATTTGCTAACTATGCAAGACCCAGTGGAACAAGTGGTCAGAAGAACACGCAGGCTTGGTTTAGGACCCGCATTAAGGGGAACAAACTGCTGATGGCATTACAAGTCCTTGGTCCTTGTACTGAGATCCTCATGGTAAGCGAAGAAGAGGGTAACCAACAAAACACACAGAGGATGTAACTGAAGACATGCGTTAAATGAATAAAGAATGCACGGAAAGATCTTGAAAGAATGGGACAGGACAGAAAGTAATTTGCTGAAGATCTCTGCTCAAGAATGACGAATGAATTAACGATGTTTATATAATGTTGGAATAATTATGGAAGCATATCTGGAGTCATCCTTTATGACCACCAGCTAAGCACAATGCTGAAGTATTCCAATGTGGAAGTGAACCTGTCTGTGACGCTAATTACGCCCTCGTTGACTCTTGAAATCACCCACACACTTCCAGGAATTCCCCCTGTGGTGAAACATGTTGAGAACCCAGCATTGCACACTAAGCTTGGAGGAGTCACTTGAGTCCCAGACGTAACTCTGTCTTTTTACCTGGTTGGCTGCATGCAGAAGGATCTACTGTGGGCACATGATGGGTAGTGGGAGCTGAGAATTGGCTTTGTGTAGAATGTGACAATTCCTTGGGAGAGCCCAGAACCAGAGCACTGTATTTTAGCTCTGCATATATGGAGAGCCCCATTGGATGGCGGGGAATGCACAGTATGTCACGCTACTTCCTCCTATCTTGGGACCAGATGTGATGATACTTTAAATGCCCCCCCCCCCCTCCCCCATCCGCTGGAGAAACTGGAGCTCATGACTTCAACTCAGCACATTTCGGAATGGCAGAAAAGCCACAGAAAAAGCCTAGATCGACAGTGTAGACAATACCAAGGAGTCTTAAAAGTGGTATTGGCTGCAATCTAAGAAAGCCCGTTCGCTTGGCCAATGTCTCTGTTGTTGGTCGGCATCAGTGAGCAGAAATCCTTTATCTTGGAAACGAAGTTCCCTGATTATTTCCCGACTAGGCCTTAACACACATTGTAAACATATACGGCCGCCTTAACACACATTTTAAACATATACGGCCGCCTTAACATACATTGTAAACACATACGGCCGCCTTAACACACATTGTAAACATATACAGCCGCCTTAACACACATTGTAAACATATACGGCCGCCTTAACACACATTGTAAACATATACGGCTGCCTTAACACACATTGTAAACATATACTGCCCTATAAGGAGAAATACAATTCTACAGGACTAGTTTTGCAAGGTATATCATCATCATCATCATCACCCTTCAGCTCCCCAAGAAGCATAGGCCTTCAACATACTAATGTCAAGTCTTCCTTTCCCGTGCCATTAGCTCAAGGTCATTGGGTGTCTTCTTCATACTCTTCATGTCTGTCTCCAGTTGTCTTCTCGGTTTATTCTTTGATCTCTCTCTACCTCTGTTACCGTAAGGATTGCAGAACAAGAATAGCATTGTAATGCTATTTCATATGATTTTATTTTTACAGGATTGTAAAATACTTCTTCAGTTCTTTACTGATTTCCTCACCGTGGACCCCAGGCTTGGAACCACTGTTATGCATGAATATTATTGGGTAATAGACTGATTATGGTAGCTAGCTCTGAAAAGGTCAAGATCGCTTATATGTCAGGGTTATCTACCCTGATTAAGAAACTTCATTTCAGACTGCCCTGCCTTTAAAACGTTCCCTCTATTTGAAAAGATAACAAAAGTTCGGCGTGATGTGTGGAAGAGTTGAACAAATAACAAAAGTACAGCGTGATGTGTAAGATTTGAACAGAAAACAAAAGTACATCGTGATGTTTGTAAGATTTGAACAGATAACAAGAGTGCATCGTGTTGTGTGTAATATTAGAACAAATAACAAAAGTACAGCGTGGTGTGTGTAATATTTGAACAAATAACAAAAGTACAGCGTGGTGTGTGTAAGATTTAAACAGATAACAAAAGTGCAGAGTGATGTGTGTAAGATTTTAACAGATAACAAAAGTCGTGATGTGTGTAAGATTTGAACTGATAATAAAAGTACATTGTGAGGTGTGTAAGATTTAAACAAATAACAAAATGTAAGCTTGGTGTGTGTAAGATTTGAACAGATAACAAAAGTATAGCGTGGTGTGTGTAATATTTGAACAAAGAACAAAAGTACAGCGTGGTGTGTGTAAGATTTGAACAAATACCAAAAGTACAGCATAGTGTGTGTAAGAGTTGAACAGATAACAACAGTACTTCGTGATTTGTGTAAGATTTGAACAGATAACAAAGGTACAGCATGATGTGTGTAAGATTTGAACAAATAACAAAAGTACATCGTGTTGTGTGTAATATTAGAACAAATAACAAAAGTACAGCGTGATGTGTGTAAGATTTGAACAAATAACAAAAGTACATCGTGATGTCTGTAAGATTTTTTTAAACAGGCTAAGAGAAAGCCAACGTGATATGTGAAAGATGAGAAAAGAGGAAGATGAAGGGGACTACAATAAGACCTGGTATAGAGCGCATGAATATGAAAAAAAAGGTGATTCATCTTACTGGGACAAAAGACAAAGCCAACGTTACGGCCAAAAGACTTTCGTCGAGGAAAGGTAGCCAGAGCTAAGTAGGAAACATGATAACATAAATAAAAATGAGTACTACCCGTAAGATCCGCTAAGACTTAGCGTGGCCTATTTAGACGATCGTACGTGGCGCCTTGAAAAATACAATGGCTGCAGCTTTTGGGGGTAAAAAGTAAATACTATGTAAGGAATAGGAATGAAAAACAATGCAAATATAATAATAATGATAATAATAATAACAATAAGTTAGAGAGGAGGTAGAAGAAAACTTGTGTAAATACAGTAGAGGAAGTGACAACAGAAAAACAATTCTTTATGTAAAGGATATTTATATAGGTATGAAAAACTATGACGCGATTTATGTAAGATTAGAATAGGTATAAAATCACTACATCTTGGTGTATGTAAGAAAAGTACTACTTTATGTGTGTAAGATTAGAAAAAATAAACACAAAGTAGATCTTGATGTATTTCAGATTCGAAAATCAACTTGATGTATGTAAGATTAGAGAATCTTTAAAAAAAAAAAAAACAACAAAGAACAACGTAACTTATGTAAGATTAAATAAGATAAGAAAAGTGCAATGTGAAGCGTGTATATTTATAAAACATAATAAATGTACAGCAAGATGAATGTAGCATTAAAGAAACTAGAAACAAAATCAATGTGATGTACATAAGAATAAAAAAGCAGTGAGTGCAAGATAAGTAAAGTACAGTATGTAAGAATTGAAAGATATGAAAAGTACAACGTTGCTGCGTGTAAGGATAGAAAGATAAATACAGTACACCATGAAGTATTCAAGAATTGAAAGATAAGGATAGTACAACAATATGCTTGTAAGGACATAAAGATAAGGATAGTACAACATGATGCATGTAAGGACATAAAGATAAGGAAAGTATAACATGATGCATGTAAGGACATAAAGATAAGGAAAGTGCAGCATGCTGTATGTAAGGACATAAAGATAAGGAAAGTACAACATGCTGTATGTAAGAAAAGAATAAAGCAGCCTAATATATGTAAGATTATAAAAGCAGTGTTTCATATATGTCAGATAAGAAAAGTGCAGAACGATGTGTGTAAGAATAGAAAAGTTAGGGAAAGTGGAGAATGATGTATGTTATAATAGAAAAGTTAGTGAAAGTGCAGTATGATGTATGTAAGAATAGAAAAGTTAGGGAAAGTGGAGAATGATGTATGTTATAATAGAAAAGTTAGTGAAAGTGCAGAATGATGTATGTAAGAATAGAAAAGTTAGGGAAAGTGGAGAATGATGTATGTTATAATAGAAAAGTTAGTGAAAGTGCAGAATGATGTATGTAAGAATAGAAAAGTTAGGGAAAGTGGAGAATGATGTATGTTATAATAGAAAAGTTAGTGAAAGTGCAGAATGATGTATGTAAGAATAGAAAAGTTAGTTAAAGTGCAGAATGATGTATGTAAGAATAGAAAAGTTAGGGAAAGTGCAGAATGATGTAAGTAAGAATAGAAAAGTTAGGGAAAGTGCAGAATGATGTACAAGTATGTTAGAATATAAAAGTTAGGGAAAGTGCAGAATGGTGTATGTAAGAATAGAAAAGTTAGTGAAAGTGCAGAATGATGTATGTTATAATAGAAAAGTTAGTGACAGTGCAGAATGATGTATGTAAGAATAGAAAAGTTAGGGAAAGTGCAGAATGATGTAAGTAAGAATAGAAAAGTTAGGGAAAGTGGAGAATGATGTATGTTATAATAGAAAAGTTAGTGAAAGTGCAGAATGATGTATGTAAGAATAGAAAAGTTAGGGAAAGTGGAGAATGATGTATGTTATAATAGAAAAGTTAGTGAAAGTGCAGAATGATGTATGTAAGAATAGAAAAGTTAGGGAAAGTGGAGAATGATGTATGTTATAATAGAAAAGTTAGTGAAAGTGCAGAATGATGTATGTAAGAATAGAAAAGTTAGTGAAAGTGCAGAATGATGTATGTAAGAATAGAAAAGTTAGGGAAAGTGCAGAATGATGTAAGTAAGAATAGAAAAGTTAGGGAAAGTGCAGAATGATGTACAAGTATGTTAGAATATAAAAGTTAGGGAAAGTGCAGAATGGTGTATGTAAGAATAGAAAAGTTAGTGAAAGTGCAGAATGATGTATGTTATAATAGAAAAGTTAGTGACAGTGCAGAATGATGTATGTAAGAATAGAAAAGTTAGGGAAAGTGCAGAATGATGTAAGTAAGAATAGAAAAGTTAGGGAAAGTGGAGAATGATGTACAAGTATGTTAGAATATAAAAGTTAGGGAAAGTGCAGAATGGTGTATGTAAGAATAGAAAAGTTAGGGAAAGTGCAGAATGATGTATGTAAACTAAGATAAGAAAAGTACAACATGATGTATGTAATGACAGAAAGGTAAGGTAAAAATACCATAACTATGTAAGGACAGAAAGGTAAGGTAATTATACCATGATTTATGTAAGGAAAGGTAAGGAAAATATAGCAAGATGCCTGTAAGGTCAGAAAGGTAAGATAAAAATAGCATGATTTATGTAAGAGCAGAAAGGTAAGATAAATATAGCATGATGTATGTAAGGGCAGAAAGATAAGGAAAATGTAGCATGATATATGTTATGTAATGGCAGAAAGATTAAGTAAATATAGCATGATGTATGTAAGGGCAGAAAGGTAAGATAAATATAGCATGATGTATGTAACGGCAGAACGGTAAGATAAATATAGCATGATGTATGTAAGGGCAGAAAGATTAAGTAAATATAGCATGATTTATGTAAGGGCAGAAAGATAAGGAAAGTGTAGCATGATGTATGTAAGGGCAGAATAGTAAGATAAATATAGCATGATGTATATAAAGCAGGAAGATGAGGAAAATACAACATGATGTATGTAAGAACAGAAAAAATAACTAAAATAATGCATAATGTATGTACAAAAAAAAAAAATAAGGAAAGTACCGCATGACTTAATTAAGATAAGAAAAGTTACGAAAATAACAGCGTAACATATATAAAATTAGAACCTATAAAAATAAACAAAACAAAGTTCAGTGTCATGGGTGTCAAAATAGAACTGCAGTCTTTGATCATTTATACGATCATAAAACCATTCTAGTAAGATCATCTGCGCATTGGGATGGCAACCAAATCATGTTAAACATAGTGCTGCAGGATCCAATGCTGCAAGATTGTGTGCTTTGGTGTTGGCTTTCTAAACATAAAAGGGGATGGGGGGGTAAATCAACATGTGTGGCTCCTTGCTTCATATGAAGCGATAAAGGAGATGATAATGATGGTGACGATGATGGTGCTGACGATGATGGTGCTGACGATGATGGTGACGATGATGGTGATGATGATGATGGTGCTGGCGATGATGGTGATGACGATAATGATAAACAGTAAGAAAACAAGTGATTGATATTTGAATGATGTATTCCATGTTTTATAGTTGTAAAATTACACGTTGTTGTTTTTTTAGAAACAGTCTTCATTAGCGAGTTAATGCGTGAATAGATATCATCTTAAAAGAACGATGCTCCGTTGTTATTATTACTTCGCTCATCACAACTGTACCAACAATGTGTCTGGTTATTGCAAAAGCGTCCCTCAAACGTTTATAATGTATACCAGAGGTGGTCAACTAGCTGTCTTTGGGAGCCGCAACACTTTTACCCTGCATTGTGTTCTGTAACCAGCCGTGTGAGTTCAACTTAAAATGTCCGTTCAGAATACGAAGTTATTTTCTTGGTGGAAAAAAATGCTATATACTCACTATAGTTTACCTGGGTGGCCTAATGTTATTATACTTTATAGTTATAGACTACTGAATGTTACTGAATTACAGGATTCGAATATGGACTTCGCATAGCAGACAGCATTGATGTAATTCCAAAATTATGTTCATTCAGAATACAAAATTATTCTTTTTTTAAATCCCGCTATGTACTCACTATTGTCTGTAGGTTGCCTAAAGTTATTTATACCTTATAGACTACTGAATGTTACTGAATTACAGGATTCGAACATGGACTTCGCATGGCAGACAGCATTGATGATAATCCCATAAAAAGTTGATATCTACAGCAACATAACGCATCTTAGGAACATCAGTAGTGGAAGCTTCAGACCAACGACTATTACAAACCTTTGAAGGAAGACGAGGGGGACACGCAGTATCTTGCGACTTTTGTAAACCCTTGAAGGAAGACGCGGGGGACACGCAGTATCGCGCACTCAGGAATTGTTGATAGCCCAACGTTGTCTGTAATCTAACCTGCTGGTTTCCATACCTTAACTTTTTCCATTTTTTCGAATTTCTCCCTGGACTTGATCGAGCTTCCCTTCGACAGCAAGTACTGTACATGTCTGGCTGTTCTGTTTATCCGGCGACTTTGAGTGATCTCAGTCAGCTGTGTGTTACTGTCTTCTTTCGACGAATCTGAGGGCACAAAGTTGTACCTGGACGTCGGCGACAGAAGTCCGGTGTTTCTATTCTCGTTAAATAACCCCGTTTTGTCCATTTGCGACTTCCGTAAAGGAAGCTCCAATTCGCGCGCTACTGTTTGTCGGTACCACGAGAGCTCTGTTTCCTCTACAGGGTCTGAAGAATTCAAGGGCTGTTGGAAGACAGCAAATTCGCATTGTGCTTCCATGCTTTCATTGTTGTTCATAAGGTCTGTTTTGTGTTCATTACCCAGGCCTTTGGAACACATTTTTGTATTGTCGAAGTGCGTCATGTAACATTGTACCCCCGGCAGAAGTTCCAGAACTACCATAGACTTCTCTTCCTGTGTTTTTGTACATATGTTATCTTTCTGTTCAACATATTTTCGTTCGGAATTTGTAACTATTTCTTCAAGACTTTGGTTTAATTGAGCGTTTTCATCCATCACTCTTTGTCCAGATTTTAAGTCTGAGGTCATCGCTTCAAGTTTTTTGTCAGACCGAGAACACAAGGCAATACTTTCGCGGTTGACTTGTGAATTTGTATCCTTCATTTTGAAGCACGAATTTGCTTTCGGGTCTCTAGCAGTATTAAGATTGTTTTTATTGTCTGTCCTTGAAGGCCCTTTTCGTACCTTGCCAAAATTATTTTGTTTCCACTCGTTGGTGCAGGATTGGGTGAAATTGTTTGCTTTCTGTGAAGATCTAGAGGTAACCCATACTGATCTGCTTGGTTTAGGATGCAGCATTTTTGCTGTTCCGTGCAGGCAATAAATGTTTCTGGGTTTGATTGGTGGTTGCTCCGTAAATGTTTCAGGCAGTAAATACAATAACTCCAAATCAATATAGCTCTCCATCATTATTCATGATCTGCGAAAGTTTTTACACTCCGGCATTGTGGCTTTTTTAAATATATTATTTGGTCCTTTTACGAATTGCCACGCTGTATTCAGATGCAAATAAACAGTACAACTTTCACAGGTCTTGTCCTTGCTGAGACAATGACAATGTGATGAGATCCACAAAACTAGTTAACACTGGCGCTTGATGACTTTGAAGACTGAAGCGTGAACAATTTAGACAGCAACACACCTGAAATTGAATATGTATCGATATAAATATTGCTTCTATGCCTAGTGGGTGTCACAGACAACTTATCATTGCCCAGGCGTGGCAGAACTAAATGATGTTACTTTGTTGAGATGGTTCTATATCTGTGGAATAGAAAAGGACAATTTTAAAAGGTGGAAAGATAGAAACAAATAAACCCACAATTATATTTCGATACCAAATGTAATTGTGTTTAAAGCAAAATTAGTTTCAAAATGTACTTATTAAAAACTTTAATTATTTAGTATTAATTAATTACGAGCAATTTTAGAAACAGTTTGGTTAGGTGTTAATGATCATCTTTATTGCACACGGTTAACTCCATGAGTGTTCCGATCTCTTCCCTTAGATCACACAAGGAGGATCTCAGCATAGTGCACGGAACTCCGTAGCACAGGCGAGGATCCCAATGTGTGCTTACAGGACTCACACATTTGTGGCAAAATAACCTCGAACATCACGTTTATCTGTGCCATCCTATAATTTATTATGTGCTCTTCACTTTAGTTTTTCCCACCTCTGACAGTATTTGGTATTTTCGATTCGTTGTTTACACTCCCTTCCCTCAATTCTTGTTATGTCGGGACTTCAGCGACCATGTTTTACTGATTAAGGTAATCAATCCCTTTCGTTTGAACCCATACTGACACCTGGGATCCGAAGAGAGAAGTGTGGTTTACTAACGTGAAACACATTTTCCTGCCAGACCAGATAAGTGCAGGGGAGCGACCGGATTAGTGAGTAAACAACCTTGGGATGACTACAGTCGATTATCTTATCGCTCGGATTGTCTTTATCGGACCAAGTTGTTGTCAATGTTTGCTAGGCTGGATGAATGATGTAATCGTTTCCGGACAAGACATGGTGGAAGAATAATTATCCATCTTGAAAGAGATTAACTATGGTATATTTTAAAGTCGTGAGTGTAAACGTGATCGAAATAGACGGAGGCTGGTATATCATATATAGTTATTGTAAACAACACATTATTTGTGCGTTTGTTACACGGGATTTTTGTTTCGTGAGAGAAAGAGAAATATACGCATCTTGCATGCTATTGTATTGGCATTTGAAATGTAAAAATACAACATTTCTGATTGGAGCCTTGTCATATAGTAGCAATCCGGATGTGGGCCGAATTTTGCCTTATAATTTAGCGCCTTGTGAGTTTACCGCACTGTGAAATTCAACTCGTCAAGAAGACAGCCAGGCAAGCCAGAATAAGGAATAGGATCAGGATTCCACTTTGAAGGGCCGGACAAATTTTAGCCTCTCTGTTTTTTTATTAATATTATATTTTTTCCTCATTCAGTTTTCCAGTCCTGGTTTTCATTATTTTTTATTTATGCTTTGAATTTAGTATTGTCGTAAAGTCGTGTGTAAACCCACTTCTTTGTTAATAAACTATGTCGATATACAAATATGCACAGCCAATCCACGTTCAACAGACTCTGAGACAGATTAAATTACACGAAGTCACTTTCACGCAAGATGGCGGCAGGCAGAATGAATTAGGAAAAATAAATAAAAGGAAAAAAAACCACTGTTGCTTCGGAACTCGGTCACGCAAAGTACCAAAAGTCCCGGCAATTAAAAATACTAAAACTCCGCGAACCAATCAAAATGGTTCCTTATGCAGTGGCAGATATCTGCGTTGACCTATATATATGTGTACGCGTTTTATTCAAATACACACACGTACACGAAGAACAGCTAGAACGACAGACTGGAAGAGAAAGTTGTCCAGACTGATTCCTGCTTACCTGCGTGCCGGGCAAACTTGCTTCACTAAGTCGAGTCAAAACCTGGCTTGTATAAATCTTAGAGGGTAGGTAAACTTATTATAAACTTTTAGGAGTTTTAATATGCCTATATCATATATAATGATTGTATTTTATAGTATCATGTATAATGATTGTGTATGACACCTACCTGAAAATAACCTACCCCTGTATATAATATCACTTTAGTATTTTAGTTTACTATGACTGTGTGACGGATAGGATGAAATTCAGCTGTCCCTGAATTGACGGATGATAATAAGAGTATCCTTGAATAGCATCGAGGCCCTGATTTTGTGTGAAACAAAATAGTCAACGTGGGTTCCACGCGTGCTAATTAGTATGCACAATAGCAACGGGGATTTTCCCTCCACGCAGGCTAATTAGTGTGTAAACAGTTATCATGCGTGCAGCCAGGACATCGCTTTGTCTTAAAGTTGAGTTTAACCATGCCTACCGCCTTACCTTTAGAACGATTAGAATCAACTACCACTCTACACCTTTCTGTCATCCCGTCTAGTAGGAGTTGCCAAAGTTCATCGGGAGAGCGGTATCCTCAAAGACTGTTGTGGTCCCAGAAGAACGAAGCAGTTTTTCACACCTACGGTTTACATGTTTAAATTTCTGCCGGACCGAGAGATACAGGGGGAAATCGAACGAAGGAGAGACAGGGAAAGTCTAGCGGCAAAACAGAAAAGTTTCCTTAATCAAATAAAGCGTGAAACTTAGCATGTAGCTATTACTTTTCATTTCATTAACTATATATTGATATCGCTGAAAAATGCAGTTATCATTCGTGCCCAGATAGTTGAAGAAGTAACTAGCTTAGAATCTTACAAGATTTCTTTGGAGTTCTTATATATTGGAGTGAATTCATTCTGGTGCTACGGTAATATATTAGTCTTGAGTGATTTAGTCGTTTAGTTTCTTCATTTATTTCACTGGATTTTTGTGTTAATTTAAACCTATTAAATAAACCCATCACAAAGTTTTCCAGATGTAAATTAAATAATATAACTATCCGTTATTTCCCGAGATAATAGATGTGCAACATAATCTTAAACGCTAGGCGAGCGAAATTGGTTATTAACCTTTTATTTCTATTTCATCTTGTGTAAATTTTGAGTAATTAACTGTTCATAGCTAGTGGTAATTAAATCGATACATTGGCTAGTCACTCGTGCAATTTCTTTAATATAAATAATTAAATGCCAGAGTGATTTTTACAGGTCTTACCGAATAACGCGGGTGTTAGAATAATTATAGTAGAATTACCATTTTTATATATTCTCTTTTATACAGGTGGTCATACCTTTTTTCGATCCAACGGTTTTTAATATATAGAGAGTCATGTTCAGATGGCTTATGGCATCCCCATTTATATGTTCCTAACAACATAAAAAGAACATTGACAATAACAAATCTGATGTTAAGAGACCTTTTTAAGTCCATCGTCTAACCCCAGTAGAGCGGTTAAATAACCAGAACGGTCAGTTGTTCACTTGTATTAAAAATTTAACTGGAACGAGACAATGCCAGATATATTATATTAAATCATATAAGGTTCCCTGGCCTGATGAGGCAGAACTTTCTGCACGAATTTATTTAATTAAACCCAGAGGACAGTAACCATTATTTCTACCACCAACTTCTCAGAGAACCTTTACGGCTATTTCTTTTTCCAAGAACAGCCTGGGAGTAACATTCTGCTGTGTGAGATATTTCCCAGTCATTACGACAGAAACCTAGAACAAAAATAACTTATTCCCAATTTAATACCTGCAAATCCGACGAAGAAGACCCGCCAGGAAAATTATAAACATACGCACCCATCCAGCGAAAACTCCGAGAGAAAATAGCAGTGCCTATACGGAGGTTTCTGGGGCTGAACGGGACAAAATTAACAAGACATATAATAGTCGTTAATCCATTTGTGTTTGATAAATTCCTTGGATGTGTGCAGTGTCGGCAGAGGGTAAGTTTGCCTGTTGTGAGCGCTCACTGTATGAATGTAGAGCGTGGAAACTGAACGAAAGAATTTATTTCTACAGTTAATACTAATATAACACCTTCTCTGTTATCTACCTCTCACTAAGTCTGAAGGCCCAAGGGATAGTCAAATTACAGACATACCTTGTACCCATCCTGACTACCCCCACTCCCCATTGTTAATCACTAGTTTTGATCTTTTTGGTAAATAAACCCCGGGTTCGATCATTCCTAGGTTTTTCCATATTCCAGAGGGAGGGTCGATGAGAGTATAATTTGGCTTTTTTTCTCTTATGTAACTATTATTCATTGATGTAATGATAACGATGTCATTTTTTTTATTGTGAGCTATATTTTTTCCAAAAGGTATAATAAACTAAATGAACCTTAAGCTATTAGTTTTGGTCAAAACCTCCCCTGCCCCATTATATATATATGTGCCCATAGTTACCTGTTCGTTTTTACGTATGTACGTGTTAATGTCACAAAATTGTTTGTGTGTGCGTACGAGAGGATAGTGTATTAGAATCAGTATCTAGTGGGGAAAAAATACGTCTCCATGTTAAGTGTGTCGTACTAGATAGGTTGGGCTGAGCAATTACTCAATCCAAGACTGTAATTTTTCCTACACTCTGTAATCCTCGTAAACAGGACTATTTCTCACACCTTTCTCTCACCTTAACCTAACAGTCCTTGTTAGGACTCATATAACTCCAACCTGAATAATAACCTAACAGTCCTTGTTAGGACTCATATAACTCCAACCTAAATATAACCTATGACTATATCATGTATAATGATTGTATTTTATAGTATCATGTATAATGATTGTGTACGACTGTTGAAGAAGGAAACCACCAGAAAATAGCCCACACCTGTATATATTTAATATAGCAGGCATACTGATTATATCTTAGGGAATTAGGTATAATGATTGTATTCCCAGGTATGACTCCAACCTGAATAATAACCTAACAGTCCTTGTTAGGACTCATATAACTCCAACCTGAATAATAACTTAACAGTCCTTGTTAGGACTCACATGACTACAACAATATCGTTATGGTATATTTTACCAGCCAGTATAGCACTTATCAGAGATGGCCTGGTATATTATAGGTGGAAGGAAACGGTTGTATCATACGGTGTACAAATTATTGGATGTATTCATGTATTGAATTATCAGAAAGAATGTTTTGCAAGTAGACACCTGTCATGTCTCGCTATTGCTAAATCATACTGAGCCATGTTGTCATTCATCCTACATGCAGACACCTGAGACACGCTCATCTCATATACACTAGAAATAGGTGGGCTTGATGACAGAAATTAGCCCCTATTTTTCCTTGTTACAGGTTTATTCGTGTTATCCAACCTGAGGTCGTATGTTCGGATCAATCCAGCTGCCTGGAACTTCGCAGGAGCATAAAGGTTGTATCGAGCTACATCCTTAGTCCCCCTCAGTCTTGGGTGGGCTAAAGGAACGATCATCAGCGGGTGTTGTGTGCATCAAATTAAGAAGGACAGAACTGTTTTAAGAGATGAGTACACATTAGTACCATTTCCGTCGGCAAGTGTGAGCAATTAACTGTCTATGAAGAAAAAGTGATTTAGCGTAGTGAGAGACAAGATTAACAGCACAGCTGATACATTTTCTATAATTGATTAACAGCACAGCTGATATAATTTTTTTCCTATAATTGGAAGACTTGTTATATATATATATATATATATATATATATATATATATATATATATATATATATATATATATATATATATATATATATATATATATATATATATATCATACGTAAACTTACAAATCCATTGCATTCCATCTTCCAACATCCACCCTTCAACACAAGAGTAGATAGTGTATATACGCGTACTTAATAAATAAGGAAATTGTATTTGAACGACTTGTCAAGATTATAATTGTTAAGTGAAATCTGTTTCCTTGTTTTAATATCACAGTTAGTTACACAGCGGGGTGGCATTTTATGACTGTCTCCACTCTACTAATTTTTCGAGATCAGATCATTCACAGCCGTAACTAATTTGTGATACCAGTAGTTCTCTCATACACTGGGACTTCACCATTTTCCTGCAGAAATTCTATTTCTGTATTGTCAGTACTATACTGATCCTAGAGCCAATAAAAACCTCACTACTTAATTCTCACTTTCTTTCCGTTCTGTTTTTCGTTTGTCTGTCTGTGACGAAGGCCTTGTGGCCGCAACTTAGGTTTTTTCTTGTCCTTTTTCCAAGTAAGACGTATCACTATTTGTGTTTTTGTCATTCTACATACTTTCATTAATACGGAAAGCACGGAATCCTAGGAACCCGAACACTAGTCATAGTGGGATTCTATTTGCAAAGTAATACCCCAGACCACGTCTTAATAAAGTTGCCTGAACTATTTCCCTGAGCCAGACGTCAGTCTATATTCCCCAAAAATTTGGGGGTAAGTTGTACATTTTGAAATTCTATATTTTGCATTATTAACATGTGAAAATTGCTAGTGGATGTCCAAGTCATACGAGTCTGGCAACCTCAACATATAGAATGATAGTTTCATGAACCACCACTGCAAGAGCTGGTTACTGCTTTATGCGGGTTTCTCACAGAGAACCACAAGCAGAGGTAGTCCCAGGTTCCATATGGAGCAGTGAGTGGATGATGATAGAACTGGTGTACATACGTATTATATTAACCTTTGTCAACCATTGCATATGTAAATGTAAACATGTTCAATATAAATGCAATGGAGGTTTTCCGCTCACTGGGATTAATATTAATGCTCAGAGAGGGTAAAGTTCTGAAGCAGATGGGATGGTGGAATGAAAGGGGGCGTGGGCCTGATTTTGTGTCAGAAAACCCAATGCTCAGGAGGGTATTTGTTTCTCTCTTATTTAATTATAGTAGTATTTGATACCAATTGGTGGTGCTATCTGTGATATAAATGGCCTGCAGTCAAAGCTAGACACCTACAGCAGACAGGTCTTAACAGACGCTGGACCATCTTCGCAATTACCCCACGATACTATGAGGGACGTGTTGCTACCACCAGACTTGACCAGTGACGAGAGTGAAGCAGTCCATAACCTGCAAAGAACAATAATCGGTTGGAGCAGAAACCAACCGACGTTTTACTACCAGCTAAGTACCCATTCAAATCTGCCAAGTAAACTCTGTTTTTATTTATAGTCGAAAGAGAACTCTGTTTTTATTTATAGTCGAAAGAGAAAACACTCTATCCAGATCATCCCCAATGATTAAATTGTAAAAGACTTTATCTAATTCATCCCACCCTTATTTATTTTACAATTGTTAACGATAATTGACTATTAAATGTTGTTATCTGTAAATATACAAATTTATAGTTGATTTAGTTATTTTGAGTGAACTGCACCTGTATGTCTCAGTCATTTTAAATACTTATAACAGAGCTATTTAAGTAATATTTTACTGAGTTAAATCAATTCAGTGCTCATCAGAACGAGCAAAATACTAACTCATAGAAGGCCAGGAAAGAAATAAAGTTTACACGGCTTGGATCCTATCAGCCGGAGTCCTTGATTTCTTTAAATTCCTATGAGGCTGCCTGGATTTGAAGCAACATTCATGACAATTCACATCTCTGCCAAGAGTAATCTTGAGCGAAAGGAAGACCCCTTTGTTGTCCCTCAGTAGATGCTCTGAATTTTGGCCACTGTTGGACCATCACTGCAGAGCAAAGGAGGGGGGGTAAATCCCGTGACAACATTCTATAAATATTTGTGTGGTAGGTAAGTTTTCCTAATTTTGTAAATTGTTGCCAGGGTAGCGGCCTGTATGGCCTACTCTTTATGATTTCCAATTGCCGATGGATTTTTATCGTGCGCAACCTGCACACACTACCTCCTATTTTTGTCGCCCTTATGCTAAAAGGCTAGACATCCGATCTCACTACTTATGAGATCATGGGGGAGTATGACATCATTAAGACCCACTAGTTATTAAAAAAATGTCCATCAAATATATTTCCTGTACTGGGAACCGAACACGGTATCGGCCATATCTCTTAGCCACACCGACCCCCTGTTTGAAACATACTTGTTTCACCGCTACTTGAACATGGGAATACTTGATGCAGGCTTCCTGCAAGGGCACCAGCTACAGTGATGATTCCATGCTTCCCTAAGGAGTGCAGGGGAAAAGAAAGGAAGGAAATATGAGTAAGTAACCCATCATGAAATGACAGGGATCATTTATGGCGTGCTCTTTCTGCGGGATGTCCTGATGACGACATTATCTCGCATCTGGTGATTTCATTCCTTTCAATCCTAAACCAACTTTATATGGATCTTTGTAGTCAATTTTATCATAATTTTTGGGCACTTATCAATGCATCATGGAAAAATAATTTAAAGGTGTGCATGTTCTTTTATTGTGTTTTCAATTTAACATTAGCGGTGCAGTGTGCGCCGTTTCCGTAATTCTTATAAAAATCTGCTGCGATTGATTCATCGGTGGTTACAACCGTTTCATTAAGAACACTATATATGTGGCAGTATTTGCTAACTATGCAAGACCCAGTGGAACAAGTGGTCAGAAGAACACGCAGGCTTGGTTTAGGACCCGCATTAAGGGGAACAAACTGCTGATGGCATTACAAGTCCTTGGTCCTTGTACTGAGATCCTCATGGTAAGCGAAGAAGAGGGTAACCCAACCAAACACACAGAGGATGTAACTGAAGACATGCGTTAAATGAATAAAGAATGCACGGAAAGATCTTGAAAGAATGGGACAGGACAGAAAGTAATTTGCTGAAGATCTCTGCTCAAGAATGACGAATGAATTAACGATGTTTATATAATGTTGGAATAATTATGGAAGCATATCTGGAGTCATCCTTTATGACCACCAGCTAAGCACAATGCTGAAGTATTCCAATGTGGAAGTGAACCTGTCTGTGACGCTAATTACGCCCTCGTTGACTCTTGAAATCACCCACACACTTCCAGGAATTCCCCCTGTGGTGAAACATGTTGAGAACCCAGCATTGCACACTAAGCTTGGAGGAGTCACTTGAGTCCCAGACGTAACTCTGTCTTTTTACCTGGTTGGCTGCATGCAGAAGGATCTACTGTGGGCACATGATGGGTAGTGGGAGCTGAGAATTGGCTTTGTGTAGAATGTGACAATTCCTTGGGAGAGCCCAGAACCAGAGCACTGTATTTTAGCTCTGCATATTTGGAGAGCCCCATTGGATGGCGGGGAATGCACAGTATGTCACGCTACTTCCTCCTATCTTGGGACCAGATGTGATGATACTTTAAATGCCCCCCCCTCCCCCATCCGCTGGAGAAACTGGAGCTCATGACTTCAACTCAGCACATTTCGGAATGGCAGAAAAGCCACAGAAAAAGCCTAGATCGACAGTGTAGACAATACCAAGGAGTCTTAAAAGTGGTATTGGCTGCAATCTAAGAAAGCCCGTTCGCTTGGCCAATGTCTCTGTTGTTGGTCGGCATCAGTGAGCAGAAATCCTTTATCTTGGAAACGAAGTTCCCTGATTATTTCCCGACTAGGCCTTAACACACATTGTAAACATATACGGCCGCCTTAACACACATTTTAAACATATACGGCCGCCTTAACATACATTGTAAACACATACGGCCGCCTTAACACACATTGTAAACATATACAGCCGCCTTAACACACATTGTAAACATATACGGCCGCCTTAACACACATTGTAAACATATACGGCTGCCTTAACACACATTGTAAACATATACTGCCCTATAAGGAGAAATACAATTCTACAGGACTAGTTTTGCAAGGTATATCATCATCATCATCATCACCCTTCAGCTCCCCAAGAAGCATAGGCCTTCAACATACTAATGTCAAGTCTTCCTTTCCCGTGCCATTAGCTCAAGGTCATTGGGTGTCTTCTTCATACTCTTCATGTCTGTCTCCAGTTGTCTTCTCGGTTTATTCTTTGATCTCTCTCTACCTCTGTTACCGTAAGGATTGCAGAACAAGAATAGCATTGTAATGCTATTTCATATGATTTTATTTTTACAGGATTGTAAAATACTTCTTCAGTTCTTTACTGATTTCCTCACCGTGGACCCCAGGCTTGGAACCACTGTTATGCATGAATATTATTGGGTAATAGACTGATTATGGTAGCTAGCTCTGAAAAGGTCAAGATCGCTTATATGTCAGGGTTATCTACCCTGATTAAGAAACTTCATTTCAGACTGCCCTGCCTTTAAAACGTTCCCTCTATTTGAAAAGATAACAAAAGTTCGGCGTGATGTGTGGAAGAGTTGAACAAATAACAAAAGTACAGCGTGATGTGTAAGATTTGAACAGAAAACAAAAGTACATCGTGATGTTTGTAAGATTTGAACAGATAACAAGAGTGCATCGTGTTGTGTGTAATATTAGAACAAATAACAAAAGTACAGCGTGGTGTGTGTAATATTTGAACAAATAACAAAAGTACAGCGTGGTGTGTGTAAGATTTAAACAGATAACAAAAGTGCAGAGTGATGTGTGTAAGATTTTAACAGATAACAAAAGTCGTGATGTGTGTAAGATTTGAACTGATAATAAAAGTACATTGTGAGGTGTGTAAGATTTAAACAAATAACAAAATGTAAGCGTGGTGTGTGTAAGATTTGAACAAGATAACAAAAGTATAGCGTGGTGTGTGTTAATAATTTGAACAAAGAACAAAAGTACAGCGTGGTGTGTTTAAGATTATTAACAAAAACCAAAAGTCCCAGAATAGTGTGAGTAAGAGTTGAACGGATAACAACAGTCACTTCGTGCCTGATTTGTGTAAGATTTGAACAGATAAACAAAGGTAACAGCATGATGTGAGAAAAGATATGAACACATAACAAAAGTACATCGATGTTGTGTGAGAAAACTTAGAACAAATAACAAAAGTACAGCGTGAAAAAGTGGAAGAAGAAGGGGAACTACAATTAGGACCTGGATATTATAGAAGTCTCGTTATTGAATATGAACAAAAAGGTGATTCATCTTACTGGGACAAGAAGACAAAGCAACGTTACGGTCCAAAAGCCTTTCGTCGAGGAAAGGAAGCCAGAGCAAAGTAGGAAAACATGATAACATAAATAAAAATAAGTACAACACCCGTAAGAAATACGCTAAGACTTAGCGTGGCCTATTTAGACGATCGTACGTGGCGCTTTGAAAAAATTACAATGGGCATGCGGCTTATTGGTGGTAAAAAATAAATTACAAAAAGTAAGGGGAATAGGAACGAAAAACAATGCAAATATAATAAATAATTATAATCATAATAACAATAAGGAAGAGAGGAGGTCGAAGAAAAACTTGTTGTAACTAAAGTAGAGGAAGTGACAAAATAAAAAAAATTCTTTAAGTAACGGAAATAGTATAAAGGTATGAAAAAACTATTACGCGTTTATGTATGATTAAAATAGGTTATAAAAAAATCACCTACCATCTTGGTGTATTTAAGAAAGTGTACTAATTTATGTGAGTAAGGAATAAAAAGAAAAAATAAACACAAAGTACATCTTGAATGTATTTCAGATTCGAAAATCAACTTGATGTAAGTAAAGAATAGAGAATCATAAAAAAAAAAAAAAAACAACAAAGAACAACGTAACTTATGTAAGATTCCATAAGATATGAAAAGTGCAATGTGAAAAGCGTGTATATTTATAAAACCTAAAAAATGTACATGCAAGATGACTGTTGCATTAAAGAAACTAGACAACAAATCAAATGTGATGTTACATAAGAATAAAAAAGCAGTAGAGAGTGCAAGATAAGTAAGTACAGTATGTATGAATTGAAAAGATATGAACGTACAAAACGTTGCTGCGTGTAAGGATAGAAAGATTAATCCAGTGGCGTGGCGAGAGTGTAAAGAATAGACCCAAGTAGGAAGAGGCGAATGATGTAAGTTATAATAGAAAAAAGTTAGTGATAGTGCAGTATGATGTCTGTAGATAGAAAGAAGGGACAGGTGGAGAATGCTGTATAGTTATAATAGACACGTTCGTTGAACGTGCGAAGAAGTAAGAAAGAATATCGAAAAGTTAGGGACGAGGAGAATAAGATGTTGTTTAATATAGCCCAGTAAGTGAAAGTGCGAAAGATGTAGTAAGGAAAAGAAAAGATAGGGGACAGAGGAGCATTAAGTAGGTTTATAATAGAAAAGTTAGTGAAAGTGCAGAATGAATGTATGTAAGAATAGAAAGTTAGTTTAAAGTGCATAATGGATGATGTAAGAATAGAAAAGTTAGAAAGTGCAAGATGAAGTAAGAAAGAATAGAAAAGATAGGGAAAGTGGCAGAATGATGTACAAGTATGTTTTCAATAATAAAAGTTAGGGAAAGTGCAGAATGGTGTATGTAAGAATAGAAAAGTTTAGTGAAAGTGCAAATGATGGTATGTTTTATAATAGAAAAGTTAGGTGTCAGTGCAAAGGATGTATGTAATAAATAGAAAAGTAGGGAAAAGTGCAGAAATGGATGTAATAAGAATAGAAAGTTAGGGAAATGGAGAATGATGTATGTTATAATAGAAAAGTTAGTGAAAGTGCAGAATGATGTATTAAGAATAGAAAAGTTAGGCAAGTGTGAGAATGATGTATGTTATAATAAAAAGTTATTGAAAGTGCAGAATGATGTATGTAAAGAAATAAAAAGTTAGGGAAAGTGGAGAATGATGTAATGTTTATAATAGAAAAGTTAGTGAAAGTGTCAGATGGATGTATGTAAAATAGAAAAGTTATTTGAAAGTGCAGAATGATGTATGTAAGAAAAGAAAAGTTAGGGAAAGTCAGAATGGGATGTAAGTAAGAAATAATAGAAAAGTTAGGGAAAGTGCAGATGATGTACAAGTATGTTCGAATATCAAAAGTTAGGGAAAGTGCAAGAATGGTGTATGTAAGAATAGAAAGGAAGTTAGTGAAAGCAGAATGAGTATGTTTATAATAGAAAAGTTAGTGACAGTGCAGAATGATGTATTGTAAGAATAGAAAAGTTAGGAAAGTGCGAATGAGTAGTTATGAATAGAAAGTTAGGGAAAGTGGGAGAATGATTACTAGTAGTTAAATATAAAAATTAGGGAAAGGGCAGAAATGGTGTATGGTTAAATTAAAAAGGTTAGGGAAGTGCAGAATGATGTAATGTAAACTAAGATAAGAAAAGTTACAACAGATGTATGGTAATGACAGAAAGGTAAGGTAAAAATACCATAACGATGTAAGAGACCAGAAAGTAGTATTATACCATGATTTCTGTAAGGAAAGGGTAAGGAAAATATAGCGGAAGATGCCTGTAAGGGTCCCAGAAAGGTATGATAAAAAATAGCATGATTATTAAGAGCAGAAAGGTAAGGATAAATATAGCATGATGTTAAATGTAAGGGCAGAAAGATAAGGAAAATGTAGCATGATATATGTTATGTAATGGCAGAATGATTAAGTAAATAAGCATGAAGTTTATGTAAGGGCAGAAAGGTAAGATAAGATATAGCATGAATGTATGTAACGCAAAGGCAAGAACGGTTAAGAATAAAATATAGCATGACATCGAATGTAAGGGCAGAAAGATTTAAGTACATAGAGCATGGAATTTATGTAAGGGCAGAAAGATAAGGAAAGTGTTGCAGATTTATGTAAGGGCAGGAAAGCAGTAAGATAACTAAGCAATGGATGTAATAAAAGGCAGGAAGATGAGGAAAATACAACAGAATGTATTGGTAAAACAAGAAAAAATAACTAAAAATAATGGCATAATGTATGTACAAAAAAAAAAATAAGGAAAAGTACCGAGCATGACTTAATTAAGATAAGAAAAGTTACGAAAATAACAGCGTAACATAAATAAGAAATTAAGAACCTATAAAAATAAACAAAACAAAGTTCAGTGCATGGGTGTCACAATAGAACTGCAGTCCCCTTTGAATCAATGAAACTGAATCATAAAACCATTCTAGTAAGATCATCTGCGCATTGGATTGGCAAACCAAATCATGTTTAAACATAGTGCTGCAGGAGCAATGCTGCAAGATTGTGTGCTTTGTGTTGGCTTTCTAAACATAAAAGGGGAGGGGGGGTAAAAATCACATGTGTGGGCTCCTTGCTTCATATGAAGCGATAAAAAGGGAGATGATAATGATGGTGACGAGTGATGGTGCTGACGGAAGATGGTGCCTGACGATGATGGTGACGATGAAGGTGAATGATGATGATGGTGCTGGCGAAGATGGTTGATGACGAGTAATGATAAAGCAGTAAGAAAACAAGTGATTGATATTTGAATGAATGTATTCCATTTTTATAGTTGTAAAATTACAAGTTGTTGTTTTTTGG
>JAMPIV010020987.1:0-273736 GCA_024509875.1 Oreohelix idahoensis
TACAACATCAAAAGAAGAATCCGTCTCAGATGCCTGGAGCTGGAACTGAAAGACTAATTGCTAAAATCAATACGTTTGACATACACCATAACATTACAAGAACAACAATACATATAGGAATCAACGAAATAATGAATGGCATCAGCGTAAACCCCTCTGCGATTTCAAGACTGACCACTACAATAATGCAACAATTTCCTAACACCTCCAATTATATTTCATCAATTATTCCGCCTTCCTATGGCTTCCAGCGTCGCATAGCAGACATCAACAACAAGACACTACAGAACTACTGCCAACACAGCAACATTAGTTTTATCAACTGTCATGAAGTGACGTCTGTCTCACAACACGAATTCTGCGTAACTCTGACCACACCGCGCGCTATACACAGAACGCTCCGTTTTGCCGTGTTTACTACAGCCTTGGAAAAATAAAATGGAAGTCCAAATATGTGCAAACAAGTGTCAAAGGACAATTAACTACATCTTTATGAAAGAAGTACCACCTGGAAGAGGCTACCAAAACGATATTAGGGAAGTTGCTCTACCCGTAAGTACTAATACTTTTACAAATACTGATATAGGACGGGAGAGATCTCTAGTTGAATGTATCGAAGCCTCAGGTTAGTCCATTATTTAGCTGTGTAACGTAAGCATATAATAAAATGCATTTAGGAATGAAAAAGGTTGTTTACTAGAAATATGTAGAATAATATAGGGCGTATTTTAAACTTTAGATGAATAAAATCGCTCCACGAATAACATAGATAAATAAAATCTTAGTTTTCTTGATTTGTACAATAGGCAAAATTTACCAATATTTTCTGAACTCAAAATACATTCGTTGGGGACTACCTCGGACGCTCGAGGCCACACTATTTATAGCGCGTGTCTAACAGAATCAGGTTAGTCACAATATTTGAAGGCCACAGAGAGCGGCAAAAGAAAGCAAGTGTTAGTGGAAGCGATTTGCCTTCTGTACTTGAAAGCAGACCTTAAACAGCCATTAACAGCTCGTCTGTGTGTATGCCTGAGGTTAAGGACGAATCTATGTACAGTATATATATATATATATATATATATATATATATATATATATATATATATATATATATATATATATATATATATATATATATATATATATATATATATATGTGTATTTTTAGTGATTAATCCACCTGTACGATAGGAAGTGTGTAGATGTGTTAGAAAATTACAGTGTGTTGCTGGTGAACTTGCAGGCTTGTGTGTAATTCTGGAGGCAAAGCCAGCCTTGGGAAATATTCAAAATAATTGCGAATAATGGCTAAAGTGTGTCTGTAAGTTTGGAAATGTATTTAAAGAAGTATTTCTTAATGGAATGAGACACATACCAGGAACATAAGGAAGGATGAAAGGAATTGGATTACTGTATAGTTAGATATATTACTTAGTAGTTTTATTCACGACCAAATTATTGTAGGGAGGCGGATCATGGGAAAAGGATTATAAAGGATGTAGAAGAAATGTATGATCACAGTGAACTGAATTGATTGTTGCTACTATATTATATCTTGTGCATCTGCTAGCACTCTGTCTGAAACTGTCTATCATTCCCATCTGTGTTATAGAAGGATAGTGATAGAAAAATACAGGGATTGCATTTAACTTCGTTTCAGGTTTTATCCTGTAAACCTAACAAGTATACAAGAGGCATCTCTTACTGAGGTTACGACGGATGCAGTGCCGATCTATGTCAGAGGGCCAGACATCTTGTGTACACCACTTGGAAGAATTGCAGAAATAAATTCTATCCAACATCAGAGGGAGCCATCTTCAGTGACTCAGATAAGTTGCCCACAAAGGCAACTGTACAGCATATCCCTGTTCACCAAAAATAAAATTAACATTTCATGATGACAATAGCAGTGTAGATCTTCATTCAGAACTGTGAAATTAGCTATTACTTAATCAGAGAGAGAGAGAGAGAGAGAGAGAGAGAGAGAGAGAGAGAGAGACCAACCAAGCAAGCAAGACTTTCTCCATAGTGATGGACATTTTAACTCAGTGAAAGACTTTGTTGAAAATTTTATTATTTATTTAATGTTGTAATATGATTTCTTTTAAACTTTTTCAAACAGAAAAGAGTAACTGTACAAATTAATTTGTAAATATTTACCAGCAAACTTACTTAAATTCTTGAAGTTAAGTTACAGTCTTTGTTGGTGAATTAAGTTACTTAATTACCCCTAGCAGAGTCAATAACAATAATAATCACCATATTAACAGAGGAGGATCTGGAGAGGTAGCACATAAGGACTCAGAGTACTACATAACCATCTTCTCTGGGACCTTATACAGCTTGACCCTACCTTTGTTGTCTATACACCTTTACTCTTTTCAGAGAAAGGGGTATTACTGATAAGACCAGACTCTTATCTGGCACTATCCTGGTATCATCTGATACACCTTTATGTCCAGGATATAAATTAATTTCAATAACCATCTACCCTCTCGCGACATCAACCACACTCCTTTCTTTAAAAGCAACTCAGGAGCACCAAAGAAACGAATCTACATAGATCAAATACATACATCCAAACTAGGAAGCAGCATCCTAGCATAAAAAATTAAATATCCGGAGCGTACGCAAAACGACAACCCAAATACACAGAGAAAAAAAAACAATCTACCATGAGATCAGCCAATCACGACAATGTACAACATACCTTACCGGCCCCTCATAGAAGCGCACCCATTGGGAGTGGTTTACCTTACAACAACCATAATGCCACCAACAGTTAGGAAGCCGAAAGTTATAATGTTATGTTTCCTCCACTGCCCATAAGACAGCCCGCCACATACAAATTACATGACAATTCTACGAGCAATGTCACAATGTCCCAGACCCCTCCTAGCAGTGTTGAAACGACGACAGACGAAATCTACAGTCATTCTTCCTCCTGTAGCCAACATCATCGTCCTCAGTGGAATCCAGAACTTAGCTACCTGGTGCAATTCAGCCCTGTGTCACTCAGCCAAGCACTAATGATGTCTGTGCAACGTGGCCCCTACTATATACCAGACAGAGACATCCATTATCGATGATGACTGTACACACACCTTTTCACTGACTTAATCCGTGCGACCACAGCCGTTTCTTCCCTGTAATTTAGTTGATTACTGTTACACCTTATGTAATAAGTACTTTGTTACTTTCTTGGAATACTCGTATTTCATTGGCTACAGGCCTTTAAAAGTTTTTTAATTGTTCGATTCGATTTTTGACTACTTTATATTCGTATTTTCTCTGTCCTTTAATTACTTTGTTAGATTTTGAGTGTTGTGGTGTGAAATTGTGCGTGTCTGCTTTTGTGTGCCTATTTTCATACACTCCTGACAGTTTCAGTCCATTGCAATTGTTAGTATTGCCTATGCCAAATGTTTCGTAAGTTAAGTACTAACATTTTTACTTTCACTTACTTGGTAAAGTTAATTAGTCTAAATATTCGTGATTTTCGTGTTAACACTGTGTTGCGTCCTTTTATAAGTCCTAACAGACTTTAACAATATAGACAGTCTCAGGTCCTGTCTTTGTTAAAAGTGTACGCACCAATTGAGATATTAGTAATACGCTTGGTATATTAAATTTATTGTGCACGAGAACGCACATTTTTGGGGATTTTGAAATTAACGCGCTTGTTGTAAACAAAGGCAGATGACGTATCTGCTTGGAGAATAAAGCAGGATCCCTACCAGACAGTATGGTCTGTTGATATTTTTAGCCCCTGTGTTCGGGCGTATTGATTATTACTTTGGTGATCGGCTCACTGCACTCAAGACATAGCCCCAGCATCACAAAGTAACGTATTGATATAATTGATTAATATTTTTATTGAATTCATGTCGTCATTGACATAACTTCTACCAGTCGACCTCTAGCTGGTACCCTCATGCGTTGGGACCAGAATGGATCAGACTTGATCATTTTTATGCATTGAAAGCTTCGAGCAGATTGATATTGAAACTCGTTGATTGAAATGTCTGGATCTACGTTAATTAATATTGGAATTGCCGTCATACTATTAACGGCTCTTTTGATGGAAGGTGAACCAAAAATTAGAAGTTCAGCCTAGGATATGTATTTCAAATTAATGATTGTATTACGATATACAGAAGTCATAATCTATTGACAATCTAGACAGGAGGGAATAATCTATATGATTGGATCCTATACTATTGTTTGTACGAGGAGGGATTGTCCTTGAAAGGTCAACCGTCTTAGAAATATTTGTTAAACCAACGATTCATTATTGAAAGATGAATCTTCAAGATTTATGCTGATGTACTTTGTATTGATTAACCATGTACCTGATGGAACATTACCTACCATTTGATCAGGAAGGAAGTTTCCAATATATGTAAGATGTTGTATCGTCTTTTTGTCAACGTGATTTGTCAAATAAACTGTGGATTATAACTTTACCCATTATGAGTTCCAGTGTCCTTCCCTCGACACTGTGGGTGTTGGTGTGACCGTTGTGACTTGAACTATTTATACTTTCATCGTCAATAACATTCGCGTCTGATTTAATCAAGAATAACTAACTGTCACCTTATACCATATTCAAAATGCATAACCAACATTCAAACGAGACAGACACGAATATGATGGCCAACTATACTCAAACAACGGCTACAATTGGCGGCACAGTGTGTTCTGAATTTTAACGGATTCTTGGGAACGAAAGCCCTCAATCGAAAGTATACTTCAAGTCGATATTACCAAACGTGGAGGCCAAGTTCACTTAAAGTCTTCAACCGTCAACACGGAACTTCAATTTTCAAGGACAAAAGTGAAATGGATTCAAGTTCTTCTTTCAGTCAAGATACTAAGGCTCAGTAGCACAGCGCCCGAGTTCCAAATTTGGCAATCCTGCAAGGATCGGGAAACTTTTCCATATCGAAAAAAAAGATAAGTTGATAACGCTTTTGTTCATTCCACCGTTTTCGTTGGCTGAGCTCTTCTTTTCAGATGTCCATGCTAATTTTATTTGTATTAAATGTTTTATGTTCAATTTTGATAGCTGGAGGTTGGGAAGGTGAATTATGAAGGTAACATACCAGTTTCACCACAGGTCCTTCATAATTGTTCTTTAGTAAATTATTTGCAGACTTCCCATAGTGGAATGTTCCGAATCGTGAGTGTCGATGGATTCTGGTCCACTGTGTCTGGTTGTCTGTGACAACTGACTGTTTAGCTGTTTCGTCAAGTTTTATTGTAGTTTTCGTAAAAGTAATTTTTATCCGTATTTATTTTTATGATGTATATTGTTTGTATCATCCGTCCTTTCTCACCTTACTATCGTTTAGTTTTTTACACCTTGATGTTTATACACTGTGTTGTTTATGGTCTTGTCCTTTGTTCCATCGCAGTGATCGTTGCATCTTTCGCAAAATTATTTTTCATTTCTGCATTCTAGTTTCTTTGATCTCTGCGTACGTATTCATCTGTCTTTGATTATCTTGTCCCGTCACGATTGTTACTATTGTCTATTACTTCTGTCTTATCATAACATTTCATTGCATAAATTATTTTCGTTGATTAATAATATATTAATAATTATATGATATTATATACCGTTCTTGGACATGAACGAGTAACACTTCTTAGAGTGGTAAGAGAAAAAATTATTAGACATTAATTAATATTTAAGAAGAAATTAACACTACATGTCTTTATGTATTAGTAAAGAGTTTTCTACCTAAGATGGTAGCAAATCATAGGAGGAACATGTTCAGGGATTGAACACATTACTGTCCACGTTACGGTCATTTACCATAACAGCTAAGCAATCCAAGGCATTCGTGGGTTTTCACGACATATCATTTTTAGGCCACCGTATTGGTCATGGCAAATTATATACTAAGGACAGTAACGTCACGAAAATCCTGAACATTACAGCTTCTAAAACAAAGAAACAAGTACGATCTTTGTTAGGTCTAATACAATTTTACGGTAAATTTATTCCTCATTTATCGACCATTACTGCTCCTTTCTCTTCTTTGTTGAGGAAGGGCACGGCTAACGTGATTCGGTGGTCGGATGAACATCAAATCGCGTTGGATTCTATCAAGAATTTTTTTTCCAAACCTCCGGTTTTGATGCTACCTAATCCAAACATTCCTTTCATACTTCGCAGTGATGCGTCTAATTACGGAATAGGGAGCGTGCTACTTCAAGAATACTGTGGCACCTTGCATCCAGTGATGTATGTTTCAAGAAAGTTAACAGCAACGGAGCAGAAATACTCGGTTCTGGATAAGGAACTTCTCGCTTTAGTTTGGTCAATTACCAAACTCGAGCGGTATTTGTTAGGATCTCATTTCATTGTTGAGTCTGATCAAAAAGCACTCACTGCTCTCAACACTAAGGACGTCAAGTCAGCGAAATCCACCAGATATGCAATAACTTTGCAACCGTACAGTTTTACCATACGTTCCATACCAGGATCACAAAATGTGTTACCGGACTGTTTATCTAGGTGTCCAAGCGATCCAAGCGAGCAAATACGCCCTACAAAGATTGGAACCTCTACACAGACAGTCTTGCAATTGTAACGTAATGATCAAATAACTTTGATGATTTATTTAACGATTACTTAAGTTATATCTTCACTGTATTGCGTATGGAAATTGATTATTCAGACTGTTAGTATTGTAAGACAATAACAGTGTTGTATCAATAACATTGACGTAAAGAAAATTAACTTTTGTGTTTAAATTGACAACATTTCCGTCCGAACTTTACATTGTGAATATATATAATCATCCTTCTAAGGTGATAGATACATACTTTTCCAAGTGGAGTTTGTTAACTTTCAGGATTACTCGGAAAATAACATTTCAATGTCGTCAGATGTTAATAAAACGGAACTTAATGAATTATTGACTGTTTTCAGATATGATAATGGAACTTCTTAAGGTTATTAGAGATTATAATAACTGGGATTGGTAACAATTTTAAGACATGAACAATATTGATTACATATTACCAATTAAGATCACTTAATTAGTTGTATATTTCACAGTGGTTAACAATAATAGTTTGTATAATAGTTCTTAGAACTAGAAACCACCACTTTTAGTGTATTATTTTAGCACTCATAGTTAATTAGTGTCACTAATTAATTTTAGAAACAACTAAGTGTCTTGATCACTTCGCGTGGTTTATTAGTTGCTTTGATCACTTTGCGTGTTTTATTTGCATTCCTTTTTGGTTGTTTATGAATCCACTTCTCATTTATGATGTAATTTCATCTTATTCATTTAAAATTCACTTGTTGATTTTTTGGTTTGATGGTTTCACATCCTCGTTGTTTTAGTTCATCATCCTTCATACTTTAATTTCTTTTTCTTGGTGCTACAATTATTCCAAATTGATGGATTGTGGTTGGAAATTTTGTTTATTACACCTTTTGTTTATTGATGTTGAATTTAATTCTACATCCCATTTGTCATTAGTATATATAAGGGGGGGGGGTGTATTATTAGTACATGTATATGTAAATTTGATTCACCTTTCCGCGTTTATTAACGAAAAAAATAAAAAAATTAATAGAATTAATTTTTTTAGGAGGGTTTGTAAGGTAACTGTTGCGTCCTTTTTTAAGTCCTAACAGACTTTAACAATATAGACAGTCTCATGTCCTGTCTTTGTTAAAAGTGTACGCACCAATTGAGATATTAGTAATACGCTTGGTATATTAAATTTATTGTGCACGAGAACGCACATTTTTGGAGATTTTGAAATTAACGCGCTTGTTGTCAAACAAAGGCAGATGACGTATCTGCTTGGAGAATGAAGCAGGATCCCTACCAGACAGTATGGTCTGTTGATATTTTCAGCCCTTGTGTTCGGGCGTATTGATTATTACTTTGGTGATCGGCTCACTGCACTCAAGACATAGCCCCAGCATCACAAAGTAAGGTATTGATATAATTGATTAATATTTTTATTGAATTCATGTCGTCATTGACATAACTTCTACCAGTCGACCTCTAGCTGGTACCCTCATGCGTTGGGACCAGAATGGATCAGACTTGATCATTTTTATGCATTGAAAGCTTCGAGCAGATTGATATTGAAACTCGTTGATTGAAATGTCGGGATCTACGTTAATGAATATTGGAATTGCCGTCATACTATTAACGGCTCTTTTGATGGAAGGTGAACCAAAAATTAGAAGTTCAGCCTAGGATATGTATTTCAAATTAATGATTGTATTACGATATACAGAAGTCATAATCTATTGACAATCTAGACAGGAGGGAATAATCAATATGATTGGATCCTATACTATTGTTTGTACGAGGAGAGATTGTCCTTGAAAGGTCAACCGTCTTAGAGAATATTTGTTAAACCAACGATTCATTATTAAAAGATGAATCTTCAAGATTTATGCTGATGTACTTTGTATTGATTAACCATGTATTTGATGGAACATTACCTACCATTTGATCAAGAAGGAAGTTTCCAATATATGCAAGATGTGTATCGTCTTTTTGTCAACGTGATTTGTCAAATAAACTGTGGATTATAACTTTACCCATTATGAGTTCCAGTACCTTCCCTCAACACTGTGGGTGCTGGTGTGACCGTTGTGACTTGAACTATTTATACTTTCATCGTCAATAACATTCGCGTCTGATTTAATCAAGAATAACTAACTGTCACCTTATACCATATTCAAAATGCATAACCAACATTCAAACGAGACAGTTACGAATATGATGGCCAACTATACTCCAACGACGGCTACACACTGCTTTTGTTATTGATATTTTAAAACTCCCTATCCAAAATTAAATGCATACAAATCAGACACAATTTCTAATTAAGGATGGTCATCTTAACATTTACCATCTATTAGGCAAACTTCCTGAACTTACACCAATTGTGTATCAAAATTTTCATGTTTTTATACTTTCGGAAAGTCGTTTAAATGACAAAATATCAGATGATGATATTGCACTACAAGGCTTTAAAACTGTTCGACGAGACTCGAGTAGAAACAGTTTTAGTGGTATATATTTCCACTTCTATTAGTTATCGCCGCAGAAGCGATTTAGAGACAGAAGAAACCGAATGCATATGGTTAGAAACAAAAATACCGAGTCCGGGACACTTTCTAGTCGGGTATCTTTATAGAAATCCCAGTGCAGGAACCATCTGGTATGACGATTTCACCACTAAAATGGACAAAGTATTTAGCACTGCCAAAGAAATTATCCTTCTAGGCGACTTGAACATTGACACGCACAACGCAAACCAAACGTGGAAAAACGTCATACTATCTTACAACTTAAAACAAATAGTCAACCAGCCTACCAGGGTAACAAAAACATCATCCACAACAATTGACCACATCTACACCCCCTGTGCAGAAAACATTATAGAATGCTCTATTCCTTTCGTCACAATGAGTGACCACTATCCAATATGTTGCACGTGGTGAAAGAATAAATATAAAGCTCCCAGAAATAAACATATAAGTATTAGATTTAAAAGTTTCAAAAACTTCAACCATGAACTATTTTTACATGATTTGCGAGCTGCACCTCTAGCCAGTGTTTACGAGCTTTCTGATCCCGATGACGCCATTGCTCATTGGACTCGTATCTTTCTTTGTGTGTTTGATAACCATGCACCAACTAAAGAAATTCGTGTGAAACGACAGACCAAATCTCCTTGGATCACACAAGCAGTGCTAGAAGCCATGAGACAGCGAGATCGAGCTCACAAAAATAAAGACTTTAACACATACAGAGCACAAAGAAACAAGGTACAATATTTAATAAATTAATATGAAACAAATATAAAGGTATGTTATCAGGCACTCGCAGGAAATAAAGAAGTAGAACACCAGACAACAGAAAAACAACAGACATGAGTGGCTTACCCAGGATTTGAACACTGGACCTTCCGTGCGACAACCCCGCCTAGCCATGCAAGCGAATCACACTATCCGTTCTGCCATCTACGCATCATCAAAAAATGATGTTTCAATGGCAGGTCAATAGTGCGAACCACAATACACGACACCAGAAGTCCTCCATGGGCAGTTCAGCCTATTAATGACGCAATCACCTCTGTTGTATTTATACGTAGAGAAAAGAAAACATGCTTTAAAAACGTAGCTCAGAACAAACCAAAAAGTAAAGATATGTGGAAAGCAATCAACACCGTAGCAAACAAACGAAATTCGCCAGACTTGTTAAACCCCAATACCTCATTTACTTGTACAGACTTCAGCAATTACTTTCAGGCAGAAATAACCAGTCTTAAATCTACGATACCAGATTCCTCTTGTGACATAGGCCAACTGTCAGCATTCTGTCAGAACAAATGCACAAACACAATCCCATCCGACATTCCGTTTATGACAGCTAATGAAGTGTATATCTTCTAGGCCTTAAAGAGAATAACTCATCAGAACTTGACGGAATCAGTAATCGAATACTGCGCTATGCTGCGCCAGTTATTAGTGATTCCGGAACATATACAATCTGTGTATCGCAAAGAGTTCTTTCCGTCGCACTTTAAAGTCGCTAAGGAGTATCCTATTTTCAAACCTGGTTCCTCTGATAATTGTAACTTTAGTAACTATAGGCCAATCTCTCTAATATCATCGCTATCCAAACCACTGGAAAAACATATACATAAAATAACACTACAAAACCTAGTTAACAACGACTTGCTAATTGATAGTCAGTCGGATTTTATACCTAAACATTCATGTCACACTGCTCTAACTAAGATGATAGACAACTGACACCTAAATATTAACAACGATAACATGTGTGGGGCTGTCTTTGTAGACCTTAAAAAAAGCATTTGATACGATAGATCACGCTATCTTAATTAGAAAACTAGAAACATCAAAAGTAAACTTTCAACTGGTGACAATAATTAAATAATTCCTGTCAGACATAAAACATGTCGTTTCTTACAATAACTCCTATTCAAACCCATCCGTAATAAATACCGGCGATCCTCAGGGTTCTATACTTGGTCCTCTACTTTTTTGCCATATACATTAATGACCTTCCACTACACATCAAGCACTCCTCCTGTGACCTGTTTGCAGACGACTCTACTATTTACAAGAGTGATAAAAGTTGTAACACACTCGAACTATCGTTACAAAAAGATACAGATAATCTGATTAAGTGGAGCAACGGAAATCGCATGCTAATAAATATCATTAAAACAAAATGCATGTTAAAATCAACTAGAGAAAAATTACAAAATTCAGAGAAAACCACACTTCAGATCTACATTGGTACCTCACTAATTGAAAACGTTAATGCACATAAAACTCTAGGTATAGTCGTTGACCAGCATCTAAATTGGAACTCACATGTACATGCACTGACCAAGCAAACTGCACAGAAAGTTTACCAGTTAGCCAAAATCAAACATTTCCCAGATGAAGACGCACGAAAACTGTTCTATATATCTCACATAAAAGCAAACATTGACTATTGCTTCACAATCTGGGATGGTTGCTCACTGTCCAACACAAAGAGACTCCGTTCACTACAAAAGCGTGCAGTGCGTCTAGTCTCTGACAACTGCCTAACCCAGTGTGTAGATCTATATAAAAATCTCCAAATACTGCCCTTAAGAAAACGCATTCTGTTTAACAAAGCTAAATTTGTTCACAAAATCCTGTCACAAAATGCTCTAGCATATCTGCGGCCAATGTTCAAATGCAATGAAAGACGCAGTCAACGCTTTAACAAATTGCACGTGTCCAAGCCTAGGCTTGACTTATTCAAGAAAAGCTTAGCGTACTCTGCTGCTCATCGTTGGGATTGTCTTCCACATAACCTAAGAAACAACCTCAGTCCCTATTCATTCAATCGTAGACTTTTCGAATACTTTATGAGTTCTGATTACATAGCCGCCTAATCAAATTATCTTTTCTTATAATATCAACTGTATGTTCTAATGTTTGTACTTTTCATCATATTTTATGTCATGTTTATAAGTAGTTAATGATAATATGAATGTGCTATTTTATTTTACTTTACAACGTTGAATTCCTTGACATTGATATGTAAAATGCATATGAGAATAAATGAATTCAGTATGAAAGGTGAGACAAAGGAAGGACAGAATGTCAGACGGGCCTGCGTGCCCAATTCTCAACCCTTTGAAAATAAAGTTCTATCTATCTATCTATCTATCTACAGTAGAACTCCATTTATCCGAACCCCAATTATCCGAACATCCAATTATCCGAACACTTTTTCCCAAAAAAAAAAAAAAAAAATCAGGAGCCACCAGTCATGTTAGACTACATTTCTGAATCTTTTGATGCGGCAAGCTTCAAATGTGTGCGAACAATTTGTAGAGGATATGATGGGCTAATGGTCGGTCGCTTACGTACAAGAAGTCAGTTAGATCATAAAGTCAGTTAATATCTGGTTTACCAATCCAGTGTACGTGTGCGTTCTAGGCAGAACACTGGCTAAACAGACAGTTCAACTTAAAATAATTGTGTCTGCTACTACAGCAGAATAATTTTGGTGTACAAGTATTTTTCTGTGCGATATAGCATCTTCCAGTAGGCCTAAAGCATATAAAAGGAACCGCAATGTTTTGTCAATTGAAACGAAAACAGAAATTATCAAGAGACTAGGAAAAGGTGAAACTGTGTCTTCACTTGCGAGGATTTTCAATGTTGGGAAAGCTACCGTCTCTGACATCAAAAGTAACAAGGATAAAATTATGAGTTTTGCATCGAAATTGGATAGTGAAAATGGGTCGAAGAAACGTAAAACCATGAGAAATGCGACAGATTTGAAATTGGAAGAGGCTTTGTATATATGGTTTGTGCAAAGAAGAAGCAAAGGGGAACCTGTCTCTGGCTTTCTATTGTGTGAAAAGGCACTTCAGTTCAACAATCAACTTGACGGTCCTCCTGACTTTAAGGCTAGCCAGGGATGGTTAAGAAACTTTAAATCTCGTCATGGCATACGAGAATTGGAGATTCAAGGGGAATCTTTATCTAGCGATGCAACTGCCGCTGAAAATTTTAAAGAAACATTCTTGGCTTTTTTGGAAGAAGAAGGTTATTCACTCGATGATGTGTATAATGCCGATGAGACTGGCTTATACTGGAAATCATTGCCTCAAAAATCACTTGCATCTCAGCACGAAGCATCTGCCCCTGGGTTTAAAAAGTGCAATTTTGGTAGCCGCGAATGCCAGTGGAAGTCATCGTTCACCGGTGCGGTGCTAATGATCGGCGAAGCCAAAAAGCCACGTTGTTTAAAGAATGTGACATGTCTCCCATTGTGCCACAAAGCACAGAAGAGTGCTTGGATGAATAGTGAAATATTTCTTGATTGGTATACAAATCAGTTCATCCCAAATGTGAAGAGGTTGAGAGAACAAGAAAAGAAAACTGGAAACGAATTTCTTCTACTGGACAATGCACCATCTCATCCAGAGACGGATACATTGAATGCAGCTGATGCAAATTTTAAAGTAATTTTTCTGCCTCTCAATGTAACAGCACTGATTCAACCAATGGATCAGGGTGTTATAGCAAAGCTTAAAAAGATGTACAAGAAGGAAGTCCTGCGTCGTTTACTGTTGGCTGAAGATGAAGAAAGTGTGGTGGCGTTTTCCAAAAAGCTTAATCTCAAAGACTGCTGCTATATGTTAGCTGATGCTTGGACCACCCTGTCACAGAATAATCTCAACAAGGCTTGGAATAGATTGCTTGGGAAAAAGGAGGAAATGAAACTACTGCAGTGGACACAAATGATGATTGTATAAATGAAGTTGTGGAACTGTTTCAAGCAATGCCCGGATTTTCGGACTGTGACAAAGATGATGCACACATGTGGCTAGAAGATGATAATGATTCTGGTTTTCCGTTTTTGAATGACGAAGAAATGTTGTTTTTGTGCAAGAAGAAAAAAAAATGCATGTAGTGACCGATGATAAAGACTCCTCAGAAGTACATGATGTACTTGTAGATTATGAAGAAAACCCAAAACGTCGACCAAGTCCTGAAGAGGCCTTTATAGCACTAGAAACAGCGATGGCTTGGTACGAGCAAGAAGATGGCAGCTGTCCTACACAGCTTCTGCTGTTGAAGAGAATGCGGGACTAAGCACCCAAAAGGAGACTATCCAGTTTGGTGCAAAAGAGGATTCCTCATTATTTTAAATAGTGGGCTACATCTGTGCAAGTACATGTATACGTAAGTTGCGCCTGGTTTTGAATCGTTTGTAATGTTATTTTGAAAACATTTCTCTTTCTTAAAAAATAATAATTAATACAAGTAGTACATGCACTGCAAAATGTAATGAAAGATTTTGGTGATACAGTGATCTAATACAGTGTGGGTATTATTATTACAGTACAAGTAAATATGTTTTATAGTGTAATTTCCTTGTGATGGTTAATCATTTTTAGAAATATGTGTACATGTACTCGATACATTATGTAATCCAATTATCCGAACATTTGATTATCCGAACGATGCTCGGTCCCATGGGTTTCGGATAAATGGAGTTCTACTGTATCTATCTATCTATCTATCTATCTATCTGTCTGTCTGTCTGTCTGTCTGTCTGTCTGTCTGTCTGTCTGTCTGTCTGTCTGTCTGTCTGTCTGTCTGTCTGTCTGTCTGTCTGTCTGTCTGTCTGTCTGTCTGTCTGTCTGTCTGTCTGTCTACCTATTTATCTCTTTCTTCCTACTTTTTTTTTCAATCTGGAAGTTTGCCTCGAATATTCTTTTTCATGTAAACTAGATTTTGTATTCTTTTTTTTATCAACGTTTTGTGGAGGTTAACCCATTGCTCGTCTCTTGTCAAATAAATCCATCTCCTTTGTTTCACATCGTCAGTGACATCCCCACTCCTTGCCTGTTCTTGGAGTTAAAAGCTTTCTTTCATGCCCTCCTAAATTAATGCACAACATTAATTTTAAATTGTTCATGTCAAATTAATTCTCAATGTTTTATATTGTCGAATCTGTTGTAAATGTTTCTCCTGTAAATAGTTTTTAAAAAAAAAGAAAATTGTCGTGATTGTGCTCTAGCTATGTGTGGAAGAAATGCTGGAGCAGTTACTCTTCTTGAAAAATTTATTGATAGACCAAAAATCAAGCATCCCTGCATCCTCCGTCAACAGTTTTGTGTAGCACAGTCTTAAAATTTGAGCATGTAATGTCAGTGATTGTTTCCATTGTGAACTATATCCGTTCTAGAGAACTCAAACTTAGAACATTTCGAAACTATCTTGAAGACGTTGTCAGGAGTTGTCTCCCCTGCTCTGCAGTGATGGTCCAACAAAGACCACAATTTGGAGTATAAACTGAGGGTCTTTAAAGGTATCCACCTTCGCTCAAGATCACGCTTGGCAGAGTTGTAAATAGAAGGATTGTGCTTCTATTTTAGGGAGTCTTCATAGGATTTTTCAGAAATGAAGCACGACGCTGAATTTATCCAGGCTGTTTTGAACTTTCTATCTGCCCACCCCTATTATGAAGAGAAAGATGTATTATCTCGTTCGGAGCCCCCAACTGAATTATTCAGTAAAATATTCCTTAAGTAGCTCTGCTGTATTTATATCTAAGATAACTGATTCATAAGTGTGCACTTCTCTCTGTAACAATTAAATCAACTATTAACTTGTAAATAGATATAACAAATTTAATAACCACTTATTTGTTAACATTAGTAAATAGATAAGTGAAGTTGATGGATTAAAAATGTGGAGCTTTCTTCATAGGAAATATTCAGGTGGTGGTTTATTTGGGTAGCAAGAATTATTTGTTTTGGCTAGAAAAAAATCTTATCTGCCCAGCTGTTGGACTGGTTTGCAGACTGCTCCGGCACTTGTCGACTTATGTGGTGGGGGCACGTCCTAGGCATAGTTGCAGAGGTAACCTCTCCTTATGTCAAGCCAAGGATCTTTAACACCCGTCAAAGGCAGGCATCTAGAGTAGACCACACACTCTTGATCCACAGACTAGCATCATGCTCGTATTACACACTGATATTTCTAACTTTTACCACGAACTTTTAAAAGTAAACAATTGTACTTGCTAAGTATTTGTTTCCTGACACTTTGTCAGGCGCCTTCTTTGCTGTCCGTTCAACTGACCTTCCCTTTTTTTCTCAGTAATTTTACTCTCCCAGAGCATCAATGATAAACCAAGTGTATAGGATGAAAATCATCGTTCATTCAGGGAAAATAATGTGGCTGGACAGCGAAACACGACTTTTGCCTGGTTTACACATGTTTAAATATACATACAAACTTATTAAAATGTTAATATAATAAACATGTACACCATGATGTCATCATCATACACTCCATGCTTCACTTGGAGCCTGGGGCTACCTCTGCTTTTGGTATATTGTGAGAGAAGGGGCATGAAGCAGTCACCAGAGCTTGCTGTGGTAGTTCATGGCTCTATCTTTTTAATATGCTGACGTTGCCAGCCTCGTAGAAATTTGTACAACACCAGCGAGTTAAACATGTCAAATGTAAAATTTAAAATAATTAAATGTGTGTTTCAACTCACCCCGTATAATCGGGTTATTTGCAGACGTCTGGTACAGGCCGAGCTCCGAATCATATCGGGGTCACGTGGTATAAGGAGGTCTTACAGGTAGTCGAGTATTACTTTAATGATAATCCTATTACAATCCTGTTTATAGGTTCCGAGGCATTTGTGGTATCTAGTATTATACAGTCGAGTTTTCTTCCTGATTAATTTCAATAGATCCTCAATACTTGGTCCAATCCTCGTTAACGAAATCCTATATTTCTCCGGTCCTGCCTAGTCTGAAAGTGTCGTCTAGACTCAATTGAAAACAGTGCTGTGCTACATTATATGGATCCTTTCGGCCACGCTCTGTAAGCTTCTAAGTGTTGAAAGTCGCCTAATCAAACGTCGTTTATCTTAATATATCTTGGCTAGACCAAGCAAATTTAACCGTTCGACTTAATTATATATCTTCTCCGCCCTTCTCTCATGACATTTCGCATGACACAGGTAATTTCAAACGCCTCCCACGTAAGGTATTGAGAGTTTCCCTTTTAGATGACTCATTTCTGTACTTGATAACAAATCTTCCGTGTAATTTGTTATTATGAATGTGGCTGGACAGCATAAAACGAATTTTGCCTGGTTTACACATGTCCACTTCAACTATGACTCCACAATTGGACAAACTTGTTGCTGAAAAGAGATTTAATATATCTCATTAAGTATAAGGGCACAATGAAAAAGTACCTATGTCTCCTTGTAATTCAACATATACATTTCATTTACCTCTGATTAATAAATGAGTATATGTCGATTTATTAATTTAATTTAATTAATTAATCGCCTCCTAAACAAACCCCCCCCCCCCCCCCAAACTTACATTTGCGGCCCGCGGCGGATTTTTTTCACAGAAAAATGGCCCTCAGCGATAAACGAGTTGTGCATCCCTGATCTACACTGACTCTGTGAAGAATCTGTCTTACTACCAGGCGCGTCAAACGGGTTGCTGATGGTTGCATTGCCTTGAAATATAGGGGTTTGCTGTGACTACTGAATAAATAGACGGGGATAAAAACTGATGTTTCGGGCAGATAGGGCTCGTGATTCTTGGTTGATAACCTAGAAGATGGTAAAACCCTGATTTCAAACCTAGTTACTTTGAGGTAATATCAGTTGAGTATACACAGCATAACTCAGGAAAGATGACTAGAAATCACCAATATTCTTCTGGGTATTAAATTGGGTAAATATGTGATTGGACAGCGCGAAATCAATGATTTGCTTGAATTACAATTAACACGGTACATATATCTCACAAAATGATACTATACACTTGAGGCACATGTGATGTAATCATCACTCATCACTGATCCAGTCAGAGTCTGCGGTCACCTCTGCTGTCGGTTTTCTGTACGTAGAACTTTGATGCTGTCAAATCACTTGGTCTGGGAAAATTTTGTATTCCTCTTATGACGGGTGATCTGATTCCTTAGGACTCCAGTCTTGGTATTTGGAAATGCGGGTTTACTTTGTTTAAGTTTTACATTTGCCCAAATACTTCGATCTTGATCCCTTAAGTTTCCAGTCTTTGTATTTAAAATGCGGATTTACTTTTAAGTTTTAAAGTTGCCTAAATACTTCTGATCTGTCACTTATTATTTTGGAATTCTTAGTCCGATCCTTCTGGCTCATGGGAGTTGTAATTTGACGTTGCAATGCAGTCTGCTCTTTGACTTCGATTTCACTAGATTATATTTCCAATACTTAGTTCAAATTCTCAGATTGTACTTCCGACGAATTTTCCAATGAGAACCATTGTGTATTCCGGCTCTCACTTTACACCAATCCAATCTCTTTTGTACTATATGGGTAGGGGTGTTAAATTTAATTTTCTCCGCGTATTTTCAAATATTACATTTTAAAATTCCATCGCGTGACCTCTTCTCATTTCCTGTCTAGATGCTTTCCGACAATATTGACTCGCCAGACAGATTATCTGTAATATTTACACAGGGAAAGGTCGGCGGAAAGCTATTATCTCATTATCACCTTTGTCTTTGTTCATCCCTCAGACGGCTTTCTCAGACAGATAACATTGGCTTCCTTTGAATCGGTCGTGCGCGACCATCTTGCGCATACAATGATCGTCTCTGTCAGAGGTTGGCTAAACTGACTTACGTGATAACTGTATTATCCACTGACCGGTCTAATTAACCTGGTATTATTACGATTCACCTGGCGAAACGTAATCATATCTGGGTGCGATCGCAGCAAAAAGAATGTAAGGGAAATAAATATGCCAAATAATAGCACGATGAGTGAGAAAAATGAAGAAATGAAGTGATACTGTCGGAGGGGAGAGAGTTATAAAAAGTGCACGACTGATTTCATCACAGTCGGCAGGGGCTACTACTACTACTGTTAAACTGACTATTCTCAAAACATAGATGCATTTGTCTAAACTAAATTCCAATTTCTTTATCAACAAATTCAGAACAAGTACATAACTGTGAACGGTGGTCGAGATGGCGCATCGGAAAGTACTGCGTATAATGGCGTGGACAGTTATCGCTATTACATTACTCCCATGGAATTTTTTACAGGTTTTTATTGTCATTATCATCATCATCATCATCGTCATCATCATCGTCGTCGTAATCTTCATCATCACTATTACTATAATCATATTGGTCATCATTATCATCATCAACATCGTCAAATTAGCCATCTTTATAATCAAACTTACTATCATCATTGACATGATAGTTGTTATTGGCATTAATATTATAGTTGTTATCATAATCATCATATTCGACACCGTCATTGTTAACATCATAACTGACATCATAATCATCGTCGTAGTACTTGTTATCATCATTTTCACACCTTTAGTCGACATTATTATCGTAGCCATCATCAAAATAGTCAGTCTGATTATCATCATCATCATAGCTTATAAACATAGCGATCATCAACGTTACCTCAATCGTATCATTACGACCATAGTTATTATCGTTTCGTCATCATTAGCTGTAATAATCGGTTTATTATCAACAAATGTTTGTGAGAAGATGCTATGGTTATATGCTTCCTTGAGAGCTAAGTTTGGTTGTCTGCGTTGTTTTGGTAGGCGAAAATGCCAGATGAGTTACTTACAATTGTTGTGTAACGAGTAAACATTTGGTATCTGCGTGTTATATTTCCCCTAGCGACTGAATATTGATCGTTTGTAAGTGTTATCATCAGAACTAAAGGTTTTTTATATTTGGACGTGCGCCCTAATGTAACCGACTAAGTTGAACGTACGCGCCTCGCGAAAACGAGGCAACATTTTTGTTTTTAAATCACAATGTTTAATGTGTAAAATTATAAAAAATTCAAAATGAGAAACTGTGCTTGTCTGGAGTAACCCAATGTGTCTGAGGTCAAAAGTTAGAACGTTTGTAAACTGGGGTCGACAAAAAAAATATGAAAATGGGATGGTCGTGTCCTAGTGCTGCTCTTTCTGTGGAAGCAACAGTGGAAAGCAATTGTATATTTGTGTGAATATCGTTGATGCAGTTATCAAGGTTCTTTCTAATCCAGGAAGTTGTCGCAGTGCCAGAAGTGACCTTAGCAGTAGGTTTTTTAGATTGATCGATAATTTTTTTTTAGCCTTTTGAGTACCTCTTTCTGTTTGGCATATAATGTTACGATGTGATTACATTGTGTCGAGACTGACTAAGTCTTTAAGTTCACTAATGTCTTTGAAGTTAACAAAAGAATGATCCTGAAACTTGTCCCTTAGGCAACGTTACTGCTGTTGTTAATTCAGTCCAAGTTGATAGCAACGACAAGGTTGTTGCTGTATCAATGAGGGTGTGCATGTCCACCGCTTGCAGTTTTTAACTGGTTAACATATTTGTCTTTTGACAGTTATGATAGATTTCATGTCATCATCACCATCATCATCATAGTCCTCATCATCATTGTCCTTGTTAAGAGTAAGAAGAGTTGTGGTCCCGAGCAATGTCTAGGTTCATTAAGACGTTCTGATTTTTATTTTTGATTATAAGTTCTTTACATAGCATTCAATATTCCCCTTTCTGTTTGGCCGAATGTATACTGTTCAAAGAAAGAAACGCATAGCTATTGAAGGCACACACATAGCCATAATTTTGACATTCAATAACTTTTTTAATTTAATGAGTTAATTGTTCAAATTGCACACAAGAATACCTTAGGGTTCAACCAATCAATTGACAGTTGTTTTGCATCTGGGTCACGAGAGTTCTTTGGCGTGCGTGCTTTCCCGTTAGTATGGTGTGTGGCATCCTCTTGCATCGATCAGCGACTGGCATCTCCTGGGCATGGATGCGATCAGACGTCTGATATGGGCCTGTGGGATGGCTGCCTACTCTTCCTGGAGTGCCCGGAACAGATCACGACGATTGGCTGGAGCAACGTCTCGGCGACAAACACGTCTATGCAGCTCATCCCACAGGTACTCAATCGGACTCATGTCTGGAGACAGGGATGGCCATGGAAGGGTGAGAATGTTGTTGCAGTCAGGAACTGCGTGGTCAACCGTGCACAATGGGGTCTGGCGTTGTCCTGTTGAAACACAGAACTTTGGGCAGCCAAAAGTGGAAGGACATGGGGTCGAAGAATTTCATTGACGTATCGTTGCGCATTCAAGCCTCCTTCAATGTGCACCAATTGACTCCTTCCGTTGTAACTGATCATTCCCCACACCATTGCGCCTCCATCACCGTGCGGCCGAGCTTCATCAACGCAATTTTGGGCAAAACGTTCATTTCGCCTACGGTAGACCCTACGCCGTCTATCATGACGCTGCAACAAAAAGAAAGATTCGTCACTAAACCAGACACGCCTCCATTGATTTTCAGCTGCCCAGGGACGGTGCTGGTTGGCCCAAAGAAGTCGATTTTGGCGATGGCGGCGCGTAAGGACAGGTCTTCAGTGAGGTCGTTGTGCCCAAAGTCCAGCGTCATGCAGTCTATTCCGGACAGTTTGATCAGACACATGACGTCCTGCAGGCAATGACTGGGCAGTTGAGGAAGCTGTTGTAAATCTGTCTCTGAGGTGACGAAGCTGAATAAAGCGATCCTCCGCTGCTGTTGTCACTCTGGGTCGTCCACTGCGATGCCGGTCTTCAACTGAGCCAGTGGCTTGGAACCGGTGCCAAGGTCGACTGATGGTACTCTGATGCACGTTTAGATACCTGGCAACCTGACTTTGACTTTCGCCTGCATGCAGTCGGCCAATAGCAATGTTCCTTAAATTTATCGATAGAGACGCCATAAATGTCTGCTTGAAAATGAACTGAATTTTTGTGTGTGTAGCGTTATCCTTTTATAGGGTTTCAGTTGCGTAGTCAGTGAATAGTGTTCACCCAAAATTTTGTTGCTTTCACAACATGAGCTGTGGTCAAAAATTGCGTCATAAACACTATTGACCACTGCGTTGTAACGATTACAAAAACGAACGGAATTCAGGTCAACACGTGCATTTGACACTGTAAAGAACATTTGATTAATATGAAACAAATATAAAGGTATGTGTTGTAGCCGTTTATGGTAATGGTGTTGGTCTTCATAACGCGAATGGTAATATGAAACAAAATGTCAATAAACTGTTCTGTGAAAACGAACTACAACAAGTAGTGTTTAAACTGTTCAATCGATGGTAGTACATAAGTCGGTTTACTGTACATATAGTTTATTCAACATGGCACATACGAAGGGACGATACGATCATAGTTACAGATTATAGGTACAAAATGTCATACTTTGAAGTTGCTGATCATTCTTAGTGATTCTTCAAGAATTAAATCCTATAAACCTCCACAGCAATATATTCAGGTTAGAGTTCTGAATCGGCTAACCTCTCTTTACATCCATGCCACGACTTTGGCATTGAAGCATGTACGGCATTTTAAATATGAAGCATACGAATAAATAAACTGGTTTACACGTAGGTATTATTCCTCTACGGTAATCTAATATGACCACCGACTCCGTCTGTCCATTCTAGGAAATTACATGCTAAGATGACTTCCCGCTAGACTACAACTGGGAGCGGCCTGATACTTTAGTTTACGGCAATAAATATACAAATATAACCGGGGCGACACTTACATGATCCTTCCATCATTGGCTTCGTCAAGAATACCAATTGAATCAATATAACATACTGGCTTATACACAACTGCCAGAAAATTCCAATAATATATATCTCGGACATAACAAAGTCCGCACTGCCCCGTTCAAAACATGACGTCACAATTCCCAAACTAGGTTACCCGTGCGTCCAAAGCAACTCACACTGCATTGTGCACGTCAGTGCGTGAATCAATCGAACGCACAAATAATAAAATATATAAAGACTGGTGCGTACATATGGCAGGACCGAAGACTACCCCCTTAGGTAATAAATGTACGTAACAGCTCCCTTATCACCTCCCCTTAAAAAAATTAATTCTATTAATTTTTTTGAACTTAGTACCCGAGAGAGGTGAGTCAAAACTACAACAAGATATATGAAATGCATAAAGTTATATCATATTAAGAAAAGAATATTAAAAGAAATGAATATAACTAAATGATAGTATGCATTAAAGCACACATCCACAAACGACCTACTTTGGAACGATGTGGTAAAACAAGTTTGAAAATGAAAAATGAAAAAACCATTTAAAAAAAATGATAATAAAATTCAACTAAGTTTTCAAAAAAAAATTTGAAACATATGATTTCAAAAATGAAAATGAACAGCAACACTGATGATGATCAATGACAAGAGAATCAATAAAACAGAGAAATTGAAAATACAATGTGCAAAAATGAAACAATGCAAAATTAAACACTTTAAGAATCAACACACTTAATGTTTTCTAACACTAGTACGGTTGACTAGTGATCTAACAGTGAGATATCATAACTAAGACCCGTGAATGCAGGCATTACGTGACAACTAAGAAAGTTAGTATGTGTGTGATCCATAATCAATTAAATAGATTAAGTTGAATTAATCTAATTTATATATTCCTTAATTACTAACAAATAACTAGTTAACAATATATTCTAAGTAATTGCAATATCACTATCAATAAGTCACTGTTCCGTTACAACTAGTTAGTAATCGACGAGATAATGTTCTCAATGTTCATTACACGATATAATATATTCTCTAACACGTTATGTAGTGTAATATGTTCCATAGGAATAACAAATGTATATTTGTCGCTCTTAACAATGTTGCCATATTAATAAAAAGTTACTGTAGTACCAATGTTCTCGTTCTAATAAAACGTTAATATAGTATCAATAACAATGTACAAAGTTATTCATGTTATCGGTGAGGATGTTCCAACATCTGGAAGTGGTTTAGTTTCGACACGTTCACTTGGGCATCTTGATAGACAGTCTGCGAACACATTCTGCACTCCAGGAATAGCTCGTATCTCAAAATGGAACGGTTGAAGCGCTATAGCGTAACGCGCTGACTTTGATGACTTAACGTTCCCTGTATTCAGTGCGGTAAGAGCTTTCTGGTCAGACTCCACCACAAAGTGTGATCCGAGGAGATAACGATCCAGTTTAGTGATTGCCCAGACAAGAGCAAGGAGCTCTTTATCCAGAACGGAATATTTCGTCTCGCTCGGCGTGAGCTTTCTGGATACGTACATAACCGGAAATAAGGTGCCGTTATATACCTGCTTCAAAACTGCAGCAATAGCGTAAGAACTTGCATCACTGCGAAGGACAAAGGTGAGATCTTTGTTAGGCAACCTTAAAAAAGGTGCATTTGAAAAAAATTGTTTTATATAGTCTAACGCCGTTTGGTGATCCTGCGACCACTTTATTACATTAGATGTGCCTTTCTTCAGTAGAGAAGAAAAAGGTGCAGTTATAGTAGACAAATGAGGGATGAATTTTGAATAGAACTGTATTAGTCCTAAAAGCGACCTAACTTGTTTTTTTGTCTTAGGTGCTGAAATGTTTAAAATTTTAGAGACGTTACTGTCTTCTGTATACATGAAACCATGACCTATGCGGTGACCCAGAAATGAGATGTCATGAAAACCGACAAAAGCCTTTGAAGGTTTCGCTGTTAAGTTATAATCCCGTAAGGTAGAAAGTAAAGATTTTAAACCCTGAATATGTTCATCCCAAGAGTCACTGAAAAGACAGATGTCATCTATATAAGTAATGACATCGGGACGATGAGACAATATGCGGCGCATCATGCGTACAAAGGTAGCTGGCGCATTCATTAATCCGAATGGCATAAAATTCCATTGAAAAAGACCCCGTGGCGTCGAGAAAGCGGTGAATGGCTTTGCTTTAGTAGTGAGTGGCACTTGCCAATAACCCTTTGAAAGGTCAAATTTCGAAAAGAATGTGGCATGAGATAATTTCTCCAATAAGTCGTCTAAAAGAGGTAATGGTTCCGCATCGAATTTTGTAACTTTGTTTAATTTCCTGTAATCTACGCAAAGACGTATATTGTTGTCTTTCTTCCTAATGATTACTATAGAAGAAGAATATGGTGATGAAGATGGTTCAATTATATTTAATTGAAGCATCTCATCCAATTCCTTATCAACCTTATCACGAAAGTATAAAGGAATAGGATATGGGCGAACTCGAATAGGCGTATCGTCAGTCAGAATAATATCATGTTGGATGACTGACGTATGACCTGGGATGTTAGTGAGGACATCCTCATACGAGTGTAGAATATTAGAGACTTGCTGACGTTGATCAGCCGAAAGAGTAGATGAGATTGTAACATCATTCCATTTCTCAATTGAATGGAGTGGTACAACTGGTATTGGTAGTTGTACATCATCAAAAGAAGATTCTTCTTCTTGGATGACTGACAAACTAGAATAGTGTTGAATAGGAGGTGTAGGATCGTCAGTTGCCTGAAACACTGACTGTAGATAATCAGGACGTGAGTAATACTCCTTCAACATGTTAATGTGGAAGGTTTTATGTTTACCATTAACATCAACGATGTAGTCGACATCGGATATTCTTGAGATGATCCTGAAAGGACCTCTCCAGGTAATTAAAAGACGATTGTTATGCGCAGGTAGTAAGACAAAAGCTTCATCACCAGGTATGAGCTGGCGAAGACGTCTATACTTGTTTGCAAATAGACGAGCTTTTTCTTTGGCTTGTTCAGATGATGCAGTAGCTAGTCTACAAGCATTTATGATTCTCTTTCTCAGAGAGATCACATACTCATAAGAGGATTGAGTTTCCTCTTCAATATTCTCGTCAACCAATAAGTCGTGGATTAACGACATAGGACCGCGTGGTTGCATGCCAAAAACAAGCTGGAATGGAGAAAACCCCGTTGCTTGATTTTGTACTTCGCGATACGCAAAGAGACAAGCGGGTAGGACCCGATCCCAGTCCTGTGGGTGGTCTTGAGTCATCTTACCCAACAACTGCTTGAGTGTCCTATTTAGACGCTCAATTAACCCATTTGACATCGGATGATAAATAGAACTCAGAGATCTGTCTATACCTAATGTCTTCATAACTTGAGACATGGATTCAGAAATGAACTGAACCCCATGATCCGACAAGATTTTCCGTGGAAAACCAATGCGTGAGAAGATTAACATCAATGCCTCTGCTACACTGGCAGATGAAGTGTTCTTGAGAGGGATGGCCTCAGGCCAACGAGTGCACATATCAATGCACGTAAGGATATGCGTATGCCCTCTAGCAGATGGTAGCATAGGACCAATAATGTCTATAGCCATTTTATCAAATGGTCTAATCGGGATGTCCGCAGCTTGAATAGGAGCCGCATGAAATGGACCCCGTACCTTAACTTCCTGACATATCAAACAGGACCGACAATAGAGAGTGATGTCCCTATGAACGCCTGGCCAGTAGAATGCCGAAAGCACTCTGGATTTGGTACGCGAAAAACCCATATGGCCCGCACATTGCGAGTCATGCGCATGTCGTAATATACGAGATCTCATAGAGGATGGGACTAAGATCTGATAACATAAGGATGAATCCTTTTCCCGTATTACTCTAACCAAAATCCCATTCTTAAGTATAAAGTCATGTCTAGATTTTGCAAGTTTGTTGCTTGTATTCTTTTTGTTCACATACTGAAAAATTTTTTTTAATGAATCATCATTCTTTTGCAATGTTGCAAACAACTCCCGTGAAATAGGAGCATCATCATCACAAGTGGTATGAACTGTAGGTTCAATAGGTGTATCATGCGACATATTAGTAGCTTGCGCTCTAGTCACTACTGCATTTGCAGTTTGAATATGTCGCTCTTCCCATTCAGCTATTTGCTCTTTAATACCATGTATGCGACCAAGTATTACATCACATATTGGATTTGGAAGAAGACATGCTTGGATCTTTCCTGAAAAGAAAGGTGTATTAAGATCAATAATAGCAGTGGGAAATGTTTCGACGGTGCCGCCGAAAGTCACACACTTGACAACCCGGCCCGTGGCACAACTTGGGTTGATCAGCGAGATCCGGACGCCCACAGTGCTACAACCTGAGTCAAATAGGAGAGAGCATGAAATGTTGTTGACAAATCCCTTGTTAAACTTAAGAGAGCCCTGTCCCTGGTGTACTGACGTAGCAGTGGCTGTGCAGACTATAGGTAGGCTAGGCAAGGTATGTCCGCAACGCAGCGTCGTGATCGCCTTAGGCTGGAAAAGAGTCGAGCATTCTGGACAGTCTTTCACCTGGGTACAATCAAGAGAACAAGACATAGCATTGTGAGTTTCAGTTACTTTACCCTGTTCAATGTTAGCCTGTGTATCACTTAAAGCGACATTAGAATGTCTACCCGTATTATTTGACGATCTATCTCTGCGACGCGATCGATTTTGATTATTTGCATTAAAATTGCCATAATTGTCATTTCTACTAGAGTTAAAATTTGGATGAGTCCGATAGTTTGTATAATTAAAGTTATGCTGTTCTTTAAAATTTTTATTCCAAGAACCTTGTCTGTTTTGTGGACCCTGAGATTTTGATCTCCAGTTTTGTTTATTATAATGTCCTTGATTATTTTTAAAATTATTGTTACCAAAATCTCGTGATCTGTGAGTTTGGTTACAAGAAACATTAAATGGAGCAGATTGTTGAAATTGCTTCCCTTTGTAAAAGTTATCATTGTTAAAATTGTAATTATTTCCCTTATTGACATACCTGTCAGCACTAAAGGAACGATTTCGTGAAAAATTGTTTTGTTGTGCTGCAAAAGCAACAGGCAATTCATTCTTAATCTGTGCGTTACTTAGATCCATGTTTGGGTGAGCAGTACAAAAATTTTTTGCATGTTCTTCTAAGCCTTTCATAGATAAAGGTTTCCGTTCGTGTAAAAATGCGAGAAATGTAGGATTTACAGACGAAAGTACCTTATCGCGCATCAGTAAATCGAAGAGACCTTCATATGACTTTTCAATTTTGGATAATTCAATCCATCTTTCTAGTGTTAGTCGTATTTGTGACAGAAAATCATTGAAATTTCTGCTAGATTGAGGTAGTAATGTATGAAATCTTAAACGATATTCGTCTTCTGTCATTTGGAATTTTTGCAGAAGTGCTGCTCTAAGAGCATTATAGTCATTTTTCTCACCAATGCTGGTGGTATGATAAACTGCTAATGCATCCCCTGTAAGTAATCTGGATAAATATGTACAGTATAGCGCTTTATCCACGTTATAAGACCCACAAGTGGCCTCAAACCTATCTAGGAAGAATATTACGTCATCAGACGGGGGATTAAATTTTGGTAATTTAAGGTGAATTTCCTTAAAATGATCATGTCTGGATGAAGTTTGGCTATCAAAAGTTCTCTGAGAATTAGATTCTTGAGTTAACCTAAGTCTCTCATATTCTGACTCTGCTAATTTCAGTTCATGCTGTCGTTTTTTATCATTCTCTTCCCTCTCAAGCTGAAGTCGTAATGTATTTTGTTCAGCTATTAATCTTCTTTCTTCCATTTCCTTTTGTTTAACTTCCATTTCTTTTTGTTTCTGTTCTGCCTCTCGCTGAAATCGTTTCTCTTCTAATTCAGAGGCTAATCTCATTTTTTTCTCCTCTTCCTCAGCTATAAATTTCCTCTTCTTTTCATGTTCCTCAGCATCAATCCGTTTTTGATCTGCCTCAAATTTCATCTTCTTCTCTTGTTCCTCAGCCTCAATCCGTTTTTGATCTGCCTCAAATTTCAAATTTTCCAATCTTAACTTTTCAGCTTCCAATCTTTGAGCTTCCAACCTTTGAGCCTCTTTATATTCTGACATAGCGAATTGTCTTACCTCTTCAGCAGGTATTTGCAAAGCTTTTGCTTGCTTAATGAAATAATCGAGTGAATACATTATTCTATATAAGTAGTCACAGTACTCTAGATATTTAAAATGATAATTAATCAATATAAATTAGTTAACCTTGTTATTATAACAAGTGTTCTTCGTTCCTGTCCTTAGAACGGTTTAATGTTATCATATAATTATTAAATATGTTATTAATCAATAAATTTATGTAATCAAATGTCATGAAATGAACAACGAGAAAGACAATAGAAACATAACCGACAAGATATGATAAACTGGACGGGTGAACACAATCGTAGAAATCAAAAAAAAATAAAAATGTATAACTAAAATAGAATATCGTAAAAATATACGACGATAACTACGATCAGATAATTAACAGTACAATTGACAACACAGTGTAAAAACATAGGTTTTGTAAAAAACTGAACGACAGGAAAGGTGAGATGGACAATAATACAAACAAAATTCATCATAAAACTAAATACGAGTAAAATAAATACCAAAAACAACAATTAAACGTGACGAAACAGCTAAACAGATACTATTATAAGAAGCAACTAGCGATCGGAACTTCGGCAAGGTTTCTAGCCTTGTACCGGAACTATCGCTCAATTGAAACTTACAAGTTGAGCCCTACAGAACGTCTGACGAAGAGCCCGAATTGGCTTCGAGATGGATCTCGTTCGTCAGATCAACCTCCCTACCTCCCACGAAGAATGCACAACATATAACATATAACATGGAATAAGTAAAGGTGGACATAACAATAAAAGGCACAGCTAAAAGTAATAAAATGTACAACGAAAGTACGTTATACTTATCTCGCGTGCAGGTAAAAAATCAATGTGCCTCGTCTCCGTGGATGTACGTCTACAGATAAAATACTTCGTTCTCGGAATACAGCATCAGCTCGCACGAAATGATAACGAAGGCAGTCAGTCCCTGTACAACCCGAAGTGAAGGTTGATAGATGACCTTGAGAATCTCGTAACGGTCAGTTGATTAAGATTCATTTTGACAACAAGTTCCAACTTGACGATGATGTCGCCTTGAAAGTACACATTCTATTTTCAAACGATTAATTTGATTGAGTAAGATCCTTTGAAATGATAAATTTCAGACCACGCTGGCGCACCAATTACTGTTGTAGCCGTTTATGGTAATGGTGTTGGTCTTCATAACGCGAATGGTAATATGAAACAAAATGTCAATAAACTGTTCTGTGAAAACGAACTACAACAAGTAGTGTTTAAACTGTTCAATCGATGGTAGTACATAAGTCGGTTTACTGTACATATAGTTTATTCAACATGGCACATACGAAGGGACGATACGATCATAGTTACAGATTATAGGTACAAAATGTCATACTTTGAAGTTGCTGATCATTCTTAGTGATTCTTCAAGAATTAAATCCTATAAACCTCCACAGCAATATATTCAGGTTAGAGTTCTGAATCGGCTAACCTCTCTTTACATCCATGCCACGACTTTGGCATTGAAGCATGTACGGCATTTTAAATATGAAGCATACGAATAAATAAACTGGTTTACACGTAGGTATTATTCCTCTACGGTAATCTAATATGACCACCGACTCCGTCTGTCCATTCTAGGAAATTACACGCTAAGATGACTTCCCGCTAGACTACAACTGGGAGCGGCCTGATACTTTAGTTTACGGCAATAAATATACAAATATAACCGGGGCGACACTTACATGATCCTTCCATCATTGGCTTCGTCAAGAATACCAATTGAATCAATATAACATACTGGCTTATACACAACTGCCAGAAAATTCCAATAATATATATCTCGGACATAACAAAGTCCGCACTGCCCCGTTCAAAACATGACGTCACAATTCCCAAACTAGGTTACCCGTGCGTCCAAAGCAACTCACACTGCATTGTGCACGTCAGTGCGTGAATCAATCGAACGCACAAATAATAAAATATATAAAGACTGGTGCGTACATATGGCAGGACCGAAGACTACCCCCTTAGGTAATAAATGTACGTAACAGTATGTTATCAGGCACTCGCAGGAAATAAAGAAGTAGAACACCAGACAACAGAAAAACAACAGACATGAGTGGCTTACCCAGGATTTGAACACTGGACCTTCCGTGCGACAACCCCGCCTAGCCATGCAAGCGAATCACACTATCCGCCCTGCCATCTACGCATCATCAAAAAATGATGTTTCAATGGCAGGTCAACAGTGCGAACCACAATACATGACACCAGAAGTCCACCATGGGCAGTTCAGCCTATTAATGACGCAATCACTTCTGTTGTATTTCTATCAAGCAGTATAGGCCGAATCCAACAAGACAAGGACCTTAATACTGTGTCCAGTAAATGATAGTAGACTAGAACAGTGAGAACAGGATAGTGGGTAGGTTTGGTAAACATCATTTTTTAATGATGCGTAGATGGCAGGGCGGATAGTGTGATTCGCTTGCATGGCTAGGCGGGGTTGTCGCACGGAAGGTCCAGTGTTCAAATCCTGGGTAAGCCACTCATGTCTGTTGTTTTTCTGTTGTCTGGTGTTCTACTTCTTTATTTCCTGCGAGTGCCTGATAACATACCTTTATATTTGTTTCATATTAATTTACTGTTTACAGGCCTCGGGTTTCCCTCCCTTATGTGTAAAGAACATTTGAGGCTGGTTTTTATATACCCTAGCACCAAATTTTACTTACAAACTCATAAAAACGCGCCCTCGGATAGCTATGCGTTTCTTTTTTTGAACAGTATATTTTGTATAACTGGCCGTATTCGTTCATTAGCTTATATTCGTGCTCGTTTGATTACTTGTATTCATATTGAATGTCAATACTCCATCAACTGTAATAATAAATTGGAACTGTCAAAGTTTTACTCAAATAGTTGTTGAAGACTTCTGATTTCAAAGGACTTTCTTTATTGTCCACAAAACAGTCTCACGTAATCATTTTGCTCCCATACATGTCAATAGATTATATCTATTGGTCATTCTTCTTCTTCTGCGTTCGTCCTGAAAAGGACGTTGGTTGCGTTTGTCGCAGTTTACAGCAAAGCTGCGATCTCTGCGCCTTTCGGCCCGACACATCCGACCGGCACGGCATTTTTTAGGACCGGGTTTGCCTTCCCACTTTGATCCCTACTCTCTCAGGCAGACTGCAGTGATGCAGCCTGTTTCCAGGACCACCACTTGGAGGTGGAGTAGGGTCTTGGTCAGCTCTGGTATGCTGACCCTGACGCAAGCAGTCAGCTATGGTTAATATCCATTCTTAACGTCTGCAGAACTCTACATATAGTGATGATATGCACCACAAATTATTCTCATCGTATATTGGATAGATTAATTTCTATCCAAAGAATATTCATAATTTTTTTTCTATTTAATCCATTTTATTCATTTATATGTTATATATATATATATATATATATATATATATATATATGGAGCCGCGGTAGCATAGGGGTTAGTGCACTGGCTTCCTAGCGCAGTGGTCTATGGTTCGATCCCCAGATGACGCGGGCATTTTTAGGCCACAAACGGCTCCTGGGTCGACCCAGCCCCAAATGGGTACCAGAGCAACTCTGGGAAGGTTAAGGCGGCCGGCGTCATGCCGACCACATCACCCCTCGTGTGCCGACGGTCAAGATAATATGGTCCTAGCACCATATTCCCAATATGCCTCAATGGGCGTGTAACGGGTTCCTTTACCTTTACTTATATATATATATATATATATATATATATATATATATATATATATATATATATATATATATATATATATATATTGTGTCATGGACTTCGCCATAAGACCGCTAATCAATTTCATAACTTGTCATATAAGAACAGTCCTGTGCTACAAAGCAACACATGGAATAAAACATCTTCCCAGGCCCAAGGCCACAAGGCCCTTTTCAGTTCACGTCATCCTTTGATACACTTCTTCGTCATCTTTAACGAATTCTAACTTGTGTATTTTGGTGAGGCTCAACATGGTGCGCAACAATCATGCAAAAGATAACTTTTCCAAGATTGTTTCATCCTATGATGTGCTCCCAACAGTCCTCATCATCAAAGTTGTTATTAAGACCATCTCACCACCATCATAGTTTTTGTTCATCCACCATCATAGTTGTTGTTCTAATGACCATCACTACCAGATTATCATCATCATCATCATCTTTCTTCTTCTTCTTTGATCCTTAGCCGCCGGCCGTCAAAGCAGTCAGTGGCCATCACGCCTAGTGGCGTCTTGTAGGGCAACAACAAATTGATTCCACTTTGCTCGGTCGGTGGCCATCCTTCTTACAGTGCCCCAACTCTGGTTCATTCTTTGCATCTCAGCCTCCACAGTCCTCCGACAGGTTGTTTTTGGTCGGCCTCTCTTTCGTTTTCCTTCAGGGGTCCAAAGCATAGCTGTTCTTGTGATGGCATCGGGGTCTCTTCTGAGGACATGACCAACCCAGCTCCAGCGTCTGCCAGCTATGATGGTGTGCATGTCCTCTTGCTTGCTACGAGTAAGCAGATCTTGGTTAGTGATGGTATTTGGCCAAAAGATTCGGTGAATTTTTCTTAGGCATGTTGTGTGAAAAGAGGACAATTTCGACATTTCCTTCTCTGTAACTCTCCAGCATTCCGCACCATAGAGAAGCACAGAAAGCACACAGCTCTGATATAATCTTAATTTTGTGCTTGTGCTGTATTGGGAGGACTTCCAGATGTTGTTTAGGCTAAAGAAGGCTGTTCTTGCCTTATTCATTCTGATGTCGATGTCTTTGCCTGCCCCGCCGTCTGGTGTTACTATGCTTCCTAGGTATGTGAAGGTATCTGTCTGTACCAATTGCTGATTCCTTACTGATATGGGCTCAGGGTTGCTCACATTGAGCGTCATGACCTCAGACGTCTTTAAATTGATATTCAAGCCCACCTGCTGGCTAAACTTATTAAGTCTATCCGTTTTTTCCTGGATGTGTTGATGTGAATGTGCTAGTAGTGCAATATCATCTGCATATTCCAGATCTTCCAATGTAGAAAATGTTGTCCATCTTATTCCTCTTGGACTGCCCTCTGTTGTCTGGCGCATCACCCAGTCTATGACTGTTAAAAATAGAGTGGTTGATAAGGGGCATCCCTGTCGTACTCCTGTCTTCACCTCAAAGGTTAGGTTGCTCTGCCCAACACTACACGTAAAGTTGGCATAAAGGCTTTTTATGATTGACACTATGCAGCTTGGAATTCCATAAGCCCTCAGTATTTTCCATAAACTGTCCCTATGTATGCTGTCGAAAGCCTTTTCAAAATCAACAAAATTAATGTAAAGCTGTCTTTGCCATTCTGAGCACTGCTCTATAATGTTCCTGAGAGTGAATATATGATCTACACATCTCCTGTTCTTTCTAAATCCTGCTTGTTCTTTCCTCAGTTTGTGGTCTACTGCCTTTGAAATTCTCTGTATCATCATCATGTTGTTATTATTATCATAGCTGTCATTATGAAAATCGTGATTGTTGTTTAACTAGGGCTGCTGAGTTTCTTACTCTTTTGCAGCCGATACCAAGTTGAAGTCTCCTTGGTATTATCTACCTGTTGATCTAGGCTTTTCCTGCGGCTTTTCTGCCATTCCAAAAAAAGTGTTGAGTTGACGTCATGAGCTCCTTTTTCTTCAGCTTGGCTTGCATTTAAAAGGTCATCACATCTGATCCCAAGCTAGGAGTAAGAAGCACGTGGCATACTGTGCATTCCCCGCCATCCAAGGGGCTCTCCAACTATGCAGAGCTAAAATACTGAGCTCTGGTTCTAGGCTCTCCCAAGGAATTGTCACGTCCTGCACAGAGCGACTTCTCAGCTTCCCCTGCCTATCACTGGGTCCACAGTGAGATCCTCCTGCATGCAGTCAACCAGATCTAAGCCAAAGAATCATGTCTGGGGGTTAAGTGACTCCTGTAAGCTTAGTGTGCAATGCTGAGTCTCAACAGGTTTTACCACAGGGGGAATCCCTGAAGTGTGTGGATGATTGAAAGAGTCAATGAAGGTGTGATTAGCCTCACAGACAGAGGTTCACTCCCACATATGTAAATTTTAGCCTTATACGTAGCTGGTGGTCAATGAAAATCGTAATCAATATGCCATCATCATCAATATCATCATGTTTACCATTATCAGTATGCCATCATTAACGATATCAGTTATCTTTATAACAATCGGGATCAATATGTCATCATAATCGTCATCTTCAACATCAATATCGCCATAGTGGTCTTTATGGCAATAATGATAAATATTTCATCATCGCCATCTTTATCATCATAATTGTCTCATGACAGTCCTGATCAATATGTCATCAATACCATCATAAATGTCATAATAGCTGTCATTATCACCATCTTTATCACAATTATCATCACGATTGCCACCATTCATTTCATTATCATCATAACCGTAATTGTCATCATCGTCGCTACTATCGTAGTCGTAATCGAAGTAATTGTCCTCACCATTATCAACTATCTCATGTTCATTATCTCCATTATGATCAAGCAATTCTGAATATATGCATCTAGTAAACAATACCGTATCATGGAAAACTATTATTTCACATCCTCACTTCTTCCTTTTTCTTCTGTTGCTTAAGCTATTTAACAGTAAAGTCAGTATTGGTTTTTTTTTTTTAAACTGCCTCTATTCAGCTCCTGGAGCAGGTCAACCTCTTTAAATATCTCTGAGCTGTCATATACTGGAAGGGAGGTATCAAAAAAGATTTGGCTACCCGAGGAGCAGCAGCTGGGAGAACTTTTTCAGTCCATAAATCGAGGATTCCTCAGCAAAAGAGAAGTTGGCAAGAAGACGAAGATGGCTGTATACCGCTCCACTTATGTTCCAGTCTTGACGTATGCTTGCGAGTCATGGGTAATGACTTCAACCAAAAGCCAGATCCAAACCTCAGAAATGAGGTATCTGAGAAAAGTGGTTGAAGTAACTTGAAGAGACATGGTCCGCAACCAGACGATACGTCACGGCCTAAAAACCCTGAGCCTATTCCAAATTTCGTCCATTTATTTCATCTGTCTTTCTCCAGTAACTACTTAAATTTTCCATACCCTTTTCTTCCTTGTCCTTTAATAAACTGCAGTTCTCAGTTATTCAATGCTACTTTCTTTATTCGAATACCCTTTGATATTACACTGTCGTTGCGTAGCGTAAAAGCGCCCCGTGTACTGTTGCCATACTCTACAATAAACACCTTTCTGGACGTTCTCCGTGCACATTAAGATAGGTTAGGCCTGAGAACAGATTGAGATGCAGACTTGTTGGCGACGAGAGGAATTATAACCGCCGAGTAAGTATAACCCTTGACGTCAAGTGTCTTACATTGCCTCTCACGGACGGCGTAATTGATAAGATTCAGAGACGAAGAGGTGAGAGAACACGCGTTCAATTATTCGGGCAAGTAAGGAAGCTAGACATTTTATTGCACCATAAAGTTTCTGAACAGGGAATAGTTGACAATTCCGAAAACATATGCAACAGACAGTGACGCCCAGATAAAGGACAGCATATTTTTGAGATTAAGTCTGCCCCTGTGGACCAACACAAGCTTATTGGAGAATAGCAGCACTTTTGACATTTTGAAACCTGCCCACCAAACATGTGATGCTTGGGGGGAGGGAATTGGATAACCTGTTAAATATCGCAACCCTACATCAAAAGACCAAGCTGGGGCCCGGTCAGACAGGAACGATTTACACTGTGTACCAACTGGACGGGCAAAATTTAATTAGGATTCTAGTCATTGAACTTAACGACCGAAAGCCTTCAAGAGCCAGAACAGTAGTGATTTGTTGCGAGGGTATGTCAATAAACTTTTTTATTCATAGTACATAATTTGTATATCTAATATGTATATATACATTTATTATCATTATTGAGATGTAGTTGCAGCTGTATTTTCATTTCATTGTAACATTAATTCTTGTTCTCTGAGATATGCAAGATTCAATACGTCTTCTAATTCAGTCGCATAACTACTCACTGTCTTTGTATCACTTTGTGCGAAACAGCAAGACATATTTCATACACTATGATCCACATAGATCTTTCGTAGGTCATCTAGAGCCAGGAAGAATATAGATATATCATTCATTAGCTTCCACTTCTGTCATTGCTGAGTTACGTGTTAATATTATATCAGCTGTTCAATCACTCTGTCTTAAATGTACAATATGAGTGTTTATTAATAAACTATTATTGATAATTATTTGAATGCACTTATGTCAATTTATTTGTTTGGGGAAAATAATTTCTATATTTTCCATGATTAACCAAGCATAAATGATAGACAGAACGAAAGAGCAACTTTCGCTCGGCCTAAGTACTAATAAACTCTAGATGGCTAGCGTAAACAAACAATAGCCGCTGGAGGCATGTTAGTAAATACGGAGGTTTATATTATGAGTTGGGGAGGATTAGGAGAACGCGTGTACTTCGCGACTCTTGAGTTGCATAACAGGCCAATTGTTACCTGTATTTGTCAACGGCAGCAGCAGGAAACTTACGAAGCTTCCCATATATATAATTATATATATATTTCAGTCCTAATGGTGAAGACTGAAAGTCCTTTTGCGGTACCAACCAAATGTGCTGAAGTAAGAGACTGTAATGAACTGAGAGCCGAGGCAACCCATTGAAAAAAGACCCAACAACATCAACCCCAGAAGACAAACAAATCTCCAAAACGTTGAGTAACACACAACATCTATTGAGAAGCGAAACATACAACTTCACAAACTTTGAAACCAAACGATGAAACTTGCCCAATGTAAAACTAAATGTGCAATATTACCCGTGTAACTGTCATTCTGTATAGTGGGATGCGTTTTTTTTCCTTTTGAAAATTATATTTTATATTTGAATAACTAAACCAACCGTGTCTGCTTTACTTTGTAACTTGTCAGATGTATGGTTGTTGTCATCACTGTGATAATAAACTTAAGATAAATTCTTTATTCTTTTACCTGGGGGCTCGAGTCATAAAATAACTGTAAATGAAGAAATAATTAAATCAATCAGGGAAGGGATACAAGTGTGACTAGAATACCAATCCTCTGTCTCTATTTAACTCAGTAAAGAGAGAGATACAGATTACCTTTCTACTAAATATTCCTTTTCCAGTTTCACAATTGTGAACTACCCTGATAGTGAGAAAAGTGTTCTTTGATGTCTCTGCAGATATCAGGCATTCTTAATAGAATATCCCTTGATTCTCTAAAAGAATCTGTCGCTTTCACTCTTTCACTATCTCATGCAAATCCTCTCGTCACAAACCCAGCCCCTACAGACCCAAGTAGAACAGTCCTAACTAAGATGGTTTGGCCATGTCAGCAGAATGGGAGAAGATCGGCTACCATGATAAATTTGGGAAACTAAGACAGGGATTCAGACCTCCATTACGACCCCCAGTCCGTTGCGAGGACAACATTAAACAATCTCCTAAGGACCGAGGACTAGAATGAAACCAGGCCAGGAGGAAGACAGTGGACATGGTAGTATGACGCTCTCTCATTTGCAAATCTCTACACCTCACGGTAGAAGATGAAAGACTAAGCAAGTAAGTAAGTAAGTCTATTCAGCTGTTCTTCGCTCTTGCTGCTAACCAACAGGACATCATCATCACTCTGCGTCTAGACCAGCGATTCTCAAACTGTTTTACTGGTGACCCAATTATTTTTTCACTCCTTGCGACCCTCAGAGACTATAACTTCTTATTGGTCTCATTCCAGGCGACTCCACTAAAGATCTTTGTGAACCTCAGAGAATGTAACTTCTTATTTGTCTCATTCCAGGCGACTCCACTAAAGATCTTTGTGAACCTCAGAGACTATAACTTCTTATGTGTCTCATTCCAGGCGACTTCACTAAAGATCTTTGTGAACCTCAGAGAATGTAACTTCCAATGTTTCTCGCACATTGCCAAGCCCTTCTCATCACCGCGACTCCAATAAAGATCTGTATGACCCTTAGAGAATGTAACTTCCAATGTTTCCCACACATTACCAAGCTCTCCCTTCCCCCCCCCCCCCCCCCCCCCAACCCCACTTAAAAACTTCGCGACCCTCAGAGAATATAATTCTGCAATACTACTGTCGATTTTCGGGACCCTTCATAAAGAATATATTTCCTTTTTTTGTCTTATACATTATTAGACCCCAGCGACCCTTAGAGGTATACTTTGTTATTTCTCTCATACATGTCCCAAGCATCCCAAAACCCTTTTGGAGACCTTTGCGACCCTTAGAGAATGTAATTTCTTATGTTTCTTTCCCCGCGGCGCTGCTGAAGATTTACGCAACACTTAGAGAATATAATGTGTTGTTAGATTTTCTCATACATGTGCGAGGTAACCCCCCCCCCCCCCCCCCCCGTCCAATCGCTCATGCGCGACCCTAATTAAAATCATTGCGACCCTTAGAGTCTGTAACTTCTAATTTGTCTTCATACATTTCCAAATAGTGGTCGTGACACTGGCCTCTAGTAATCTCTGGGCTAGACTATCATATCTTTCTTCTTACTTCTATTTGAAATGATCACACATTGAGAAAACCATCGGATAGCATTATTAATCAGTTGTGGTCTGTAATCCCTGTGATTGGAGAACTTTGGCGAGATTTTTTTTAAATGCAGATAAAAAAAAAACAACTGGAAGCATATGTGAAAAAAATCAAGGAAGCAGATTTATGTGCTCAAGACAAAAAAATCAAAGAAAGACAACGCGACTTCTGCTCCTCGACGGTAAGGTAACGATAATCACCTGTTTATTATATCACTTCCTCCGCTTGTGCCGTGAAACGTTGAATGGGATAGCTCAAGACAATATTTGAACGGATAGCTCAGAAGACAAATCAGTGTAACTGTGGCACTGATAAAATGACTGCTGAACATCTGCTTCAAAGATACCATCTATTGCCCCTACCGATCAGTGTAACTGTGGCACTGATAAAATGACTGCTGAACATCTGCTTCAAAGTTGCCCCTTATATGTGGTACAGAGAAAGTGCATATGGCCGACGCCAGCTCCTTTCGTGGAAAAGCTTTACGGGGGATTCAAATAGCCTCAAACTGACTACTGCTTTCTTTGAGAACATTCAAGTGGACGTCTGAGTGTGTAGGAAGAAGATATCATCCCAATAACTCAACACAATGCAGTGCACACGTTTCTTTAAAAAAAATATGCACATGTCTACAGGTCCCCTAGATACATCTGATCCAGCGGATACTGTAAAAGGCTTTATCTATGTCGCTGACCCAAATGGTACAGCCAAGCAAGTCTCTGCGTCCGGTACAAGAATTACTCTACAAGCTATACAAGGCAAGTTTTCAACTTTTCTACATTTTTTAAAATCAATACTTCTTCGTGTTCTTTTCTGTGTCTTTATTATTCTGATTATTTCTTCCTTTGTTTTATTTTCCTCTCTTTTCTGTTTGTTCCTTCTCTTCTTCGTTAACCTCCCACCTCAATGCCTGTTTTCTTCACCTTGTTTAAATGTTTCGTTTAATAATATGTACAAATATTTTAAATATAGAGATGTTCGTTCGTTTGCTTGGTCTTTCATGCCTTTATATTCTTCTTTTCTTTATTCTACCGCTTCTTTTTTTTTTCTTTCTTTTCTTTGCATCTTCTTCGCTCCGCTTTTCTCCTTCATTCTCTCATTCCCTCTAACTTATTTTTCTGACTTTCGTCTTCTTTAACTTAAATGTCTCCACTCAATATTTGACATATGTCGTGTCCTCTCTTCATTATTTGACGTATGTCGTGTCCTCTCTTCATTATTTGGCATATGTCGTGCCCTCTCTTCATTACTTGACATATGACCTAGTCTCTTTGTTATTGAACGTTGGTTTTTGTGATATCCTCTCTTCGATATTTTGTATTTATCTGCTTGTTTTTTTTTTCATTTCTTTATATTGTTCTGTTTGTTCTCTTAGAGCATATGATTACTAATCCGACTATTATTGTCACCAATTCATCTAGGACATCACATACTTATTGCCGTGAGGCGACTAATATTGTCACAAATTCATCTAGGACATCACATACTCATTGCCGTGAGGCGACTATTATTGTCACAAATTCAACTAGGACATCACATAATCATATCCGTGAGGCGACTATTAATGTCCCAAATTCATCTAGGTCATCACTTACTCATTGCCATGAGGCGAATCAAGTCTTTACCGTTATTCCTATCATTGTTCTTGGTAGCGTCGAAAACGTCATCAATAGTTTCACATAAAGCTAAACCCACGTCATCATCATCATCATCATAATCATCATCATCATCATCACCATCATCATCATCACCATCATCATCATCATCATCATCACCATCATCATTGTTACCGCACTTTTCTAGCTGGTGACTTCAGTTCGTGCGGCAACGTCGTTTTGACATAATTCCTGCTTTATTGATTTCTTAGTAAATGTTCGTTAGCTCTGGTCATCTACTATTTAGGTTCTCTGTTTAAAATTAAGTCTCTATGTTTAGAGCGCATCGTGCTTTGGTTGTAATGGCGAATGGTGAGCCAAACTGGTGAAACACTTCAATAGCATTCAATTGAAAAGGCCGCTGTGGTAAGAGTCCACATAGTACATTTATTCAGCATGAATCCAAGACATTGATAATCAGCAATTAAATCAAATAATCCGTTTCTTGAGTTTACATCAGTAAGTCGTCATAACGTCAGGCCATTTACACGTGATTCCGTGGATCGGTAATCCGGTAGCGAATAGCTAGAGTTAAGCGATCAATGTGATTTTGGATACTTCTTAATCAAAATTGCTCACTGTACATTATATCCGATCTGAAGAATATTCCAGTTCATCAAAAATAAGACGTTACTAGTATCCATATCCAATAGGCAGACCCTGGTGCCATATAATACATAAATCCTTTACGTCAATAACATTATCACGGGAGTCTTCCAAAAATCGCGTCCGTCTAGGACCACGGTCAACATAAAAAGGGGTACAATTACAATGTCGTCACGTGCTAGCTTATCAACGCGACACGTCATCCTAAAACTAAGCAACTTGTACACTGCGCGTTCACTACCATGAAGCGCGAAAGCATAATTTATATTATTAGCATTTCAAAACCCAAAATGTGCAACTTTTAACAGAGCTCACTACAATAGTGGCTAATATCATAAATCCTCTCGTAACAATCATCATCATCTTCATCATCATCACCATCATCACCATCATCATCATCACCATCATCATCATCATCATCATCACCATCTTTCAACTCCCCAAGGATCCTAGGCCTTCAACAAATTTTCTTTTAATTGTTTAAAATAATTTTGAAGTATATCTATTTTTGTTCAAAGCAGTTAATAGCTCCAATTATAATTGAATGAATTCAAGCTGTAAGATCAGTTTTACATTACATGATCACTAAAAATATACTAAATGTAGTAAGTTTACACAATTTTTGCAGCACACTTTGATAGGCGAGGCGGCACACTAGTGTGCCGCGGCACACCGCTTGCGAAACACTGCCCTAGAGATTCCAGAAGAAAAGCTGCCAGGTAATGTTATAAACAGGTTTCCTCAGTGTGTGTCCTATCACTCGCCGGCGTCTTCTTATCATCTGTTGTTCTACTGGCGTTTGGCTAAACCCACGCAATGGTCACTCTCAAAGTATTTTAAACAAACTAAACTTGGGAAGTACATCCACTAATGTAGTGTCAATGTGATAAGACAAAGAACATATAGAAATCGGCAGCAAGAACAAAATGCGTGCTTACAGTTTCAAAGGGGGTGCATTGGAAATGCATGTATTTGATACGTCCGAAATGCTGGATGTAGGAAAACTCGCCTCTGCTCAGTATGTGAGCATTGGACATAAATCCAGCAACATAGGAAGATGAAGCTGTCGATCCCACCAAATGGCGATGCTCTCTACTGCGCCACCTCAAATTGGGCGGAAAGAATCTATCTCAACAAGCAGAAGAAAAAAGAAAACTTCGAAAGGAGCACCAGGAAAAAAAGCAGGTGTTAAGTAATATTTTAATTAAGGGGAGTTAAGTGTTAAAGACTCGTATGGACGGGTCGGATTTTTGTACACACGCTAGTTAGCACGCTTTTTGCCATGAGATGATTTTTTTAGGTGGGGGCTTTATGCTCAGTAATTTTTGAAGACAGCTCTTTTGTCTAGCTGTTAGTTTGCTAGTTTGCTTTTTAAAAATAGGATAAAGAAACTGTCGAATGTTCTATGAAATAGTTTTGGGGGAAAGGCGGATGAATTCAGCTCACATCTCAAGCTGCGAGTTCGCGCTTGAATGAATTTTTGCTGAGCTGTTTTGAGCAGCTGATTTTTCGTGACAGTGTGTTTCTGGCAGAACTTGGAGATGGTCGTTTTCCCATCTCGCTAGTGTGTTCCAGCGGATATTTTTTGTGAAGGGAGAGTTTGATAGATATTGAAGAGATTTTGAGGCCATGAGTTGTACAGGCCATTATTTCATATTCATATTTTTGTGATGGATTTTTGCAATTGAAGGGAATGCTGTTTCTCCCAGGGGATTTATTATTTAAAGCCACGGATCACGTTGGCTCGTTGATGTATGATATTCATATTGATTCAAGCCATGGAGTATTGTAAACTGCGGTGTATGCAGTCCTTTTTGAGGGATATTGTTGCTGTGCATTTTCTATGAAACGTTCGCCGCTATGTTGTGTAACTGAGCTCTATAGATTCATTTAACTGATGCTTCATATTTTGCTGTAAACTGTGTCATCTATGATGTCTACGTGATTGTCTCGTTAATAAACTATGAAACGTTACAGCTTGTTACAACGCTTCCTGATCCTACGTTTGTTGTGGTATGTGATTACAGCCTGTTTAGAAGAAAGAACCCTTTAACATTCGCGTATCCAGAAATACCTCATAAAACATCTGTCGGCCATCCGTAAGCCAGACTTTATTGACAAATTCCTTGTCAGTGGATACACACACCACCTGTGCTGATGGCATCTACCAGCTACCACCATATTAACATTTTACTATCCTAAGTAGCCGCATAGAGCGGTAACAGAGGTGAGCCAGGTTCATGGGGTTATCTCATCTACAGTACTTGAACAGTATTCCCCAGAGCAACCACTAACATATGTGGTGGTTTCCAGTGTTTTGTGGTAACAGTAACAGAAGTTTTTGGACAATGTCGCCCTATCAACCACTAATGTTTGTAGTCGCCAGTGATACAGAGTATTATTTCAACAGCGAATTATATTAACATTTGGCTTCTTCCACTAACGTCAAGTACTGAGCCAGTAATAATGTGTTTTTGACATTATACCTCTACAACTACAGGGAGTTCAGGTATATATTTGCAGTTTTTCCAGTCTGCAGTGTTTCCAGTCCTTCTATACGTATGCCACAAGTCAAGACTTGCAGTGTTTCCAGTTCTTCTGTTTGTATGCCGGTTTTCAAGTAGACGTCATGCAGTATTGTCAAGAACCAGAGACGAGACGTGTTCCAGTACCTTTCAACGTTAGATTTCTTCAGACTGTGTGATGCCCATCGTTTTGGTGGGAAGGCCGGAATTTTTTCCTTTTGAAGATAAGTGGTTTTATGTACGTGAACTGTGCCACTTTATGTATATGTAACACGCCTTCCTCGATATTGTGCATTATTAATTCTATTGATTGTCCTATGTTATATGTTCTATATTTATGCGGGTTTGGTTGGAAGGTTGATCTGACAAACGAGGTTCATCTCGAAGCTAATTCGGGCTCTTGTCAGATGTTCTATAGGATTTAGTTTGTGAGTCTCAATTGGGCGATAATTCCAGTTCAAGGCTAAAAACCTTGCTGAAGTTCAGATCGCTACTTGTTACTTTCAACAGTAGTTGTTCAGGTGTGACGTAACGTTTCATTTTTGTGATCGTAGTATTTTCTTTGTGCCTTAGTTTATTGATTAATTTGTTTGTGGGTGTCTTCCTCTTCTGGATGTCTTTTATTTCTATACAAATTTTTCGTTCATACACTGTGCTGTTACTTGTCTTGTCATTTTGATCGCAGTGTCATTGCACTCTTTGCAAAATTCTGGTTTTAGTTCTGCTTTATTGTTTAGTTGATTCTGCGAACGTTATCATTTGTTTTCTAGTATCTTGTCTTCGTAACTGTTGTTCTTATTGTCTATATCGTGCGTCAATTCTTTATGACTTACTATAGATTGTTTTTAATGCATAAATAATTAATGGCTACATAATGATATAATATTGACTTCCCTCATATTGATATGAATTTATAAAGGTTCTATAGACAGGACCTTGTTATACAGTAATTAAGGGAAAATTTGATTTTTTGGAGCAATATTTAGCTGAGTGAGTTGGGAAACTCATATAAAATGTCTACATCAGACATAATGTCCGCGCTGGAAGATATTCTTTAGGATGGTAGGGATTTTGAGAGATTACAAGGCCCAAATCTTGAGGATTTTGTATTAAACCAGTTTTTGATTGATGCGGCATCAAATCTTGCGGAGTTTGTGGATATTAATTTTCTGTCTGTTCCTCACATAATCATTACTAGGAACATTGCACAATTACTGCGTGAGCACCTTCGTTTTTTTCTAGCAAGTTACCTCCACGTACCACATGGTCACATACTAGATAACATACACCGCGTTATACGCGATGACAATGTTCAAGAGGAGCAAATAAAGGACGACAATCGAAGTGAACGGGAAAGGGTAAATTTTTTAGGAGATATTGCTGAGGAGAGTGAACTACATGAGACAGTGTCCAAACTTACAAGTGATCTACATAAATCGAACTTAAAACTTACTGGTTCGCAAGCAGCATTGAATTCAGCCTTAAGCAAGATCAAAGAGTTGGAAGCTCAGATGGAAGATAAGCATGTCGAAGTTAGAAATCTTACTCAGGAAGTTCAAGAAAATAAGGAGATGTGTGAGAAATTAAAAGTTCAGGCCAAGGAAGGTGAAAAGTCTTATACAGAAACGCTTCTTGATTTATTGAGTGATAATACGATTCTCAGTCGCCAACTTAAAGAGAAGAATACGGTATTTCCAGAAAAGGTTGATGAGCTTATGAATAGCCATTGTAGTGATATTGACGCACTTAAACTGGAATTGACAGGGTTGAGGGCACAGGCTGCTCAAGTCCAGGGTCTTCAGGTTCAGGTGGCCCGACTTCAGCCACATATGGAAGAATAGCAAAAGAAGAGATTAAAGAAATTGGCACGACAACGGAGAGGAAGGAAAGAAAAGGATGAGAAAAAGAGATTAGAAGAGTTAACGATGGAGAAAGAGGAAATGACTAAAATTGAAAAATCCCTCACGGAGGAGAGGTGCAGATTTTTGACATTTGGTAACTTAATTAAGAAACAAAGTGAAGAAATTTCACTCAAAAAGGTAGAAATTATCGAATTAAAGAAAATAGTTCATGGATTATTAGATATTGTCTTAGGCAACAAGGTGTTGTCTACTGTCAAGGTTGACAGCGTTAGACATAAAGTTGATTATCAACACTTCAGTGAGGTAAAGAGTCAGCCACATGCACTCAATGATAACTATAACATTAAACATGGAGTAAACAAATCTTTTCGTGGCAAATACAATTTCCCACGTACTAACGATACTGCCTCTAATGGTAGTGATTCTTGGAGTCAGGCCAACAAAAGTAATACTAGTCTAACAGTCAGTCCTGTAGATCACGGTAAAAACTCTGATAAATGTCATGTCAAGGCTCCCCAGACCAACCGTGCATCGACTTTTCAAAATTCTGATAAATTCATAACAAGGGATAAAACTAGTAAATATATAAATTAAAAAATAATATGGTATGAAATCAGTTTTACAAGTAAACGGTACACATGAGACAAGGGACGTTTCGGGTTTTACCCTTCGTCAGCCACAGTTACGAACAGGTGACAAGGACAAGGACTACATATATGTACTACAAAGATCTGTGATGATGAGGAAAACGTCAAATGAGCGATACAAGCAGATGAAACCACAGTGATGAGCGAAACGATAACAGTAATAATGCGAGAAAATCGTGAAACCAGAAAGACATGTCGAAACAAGAAAGTAAATAATCAACGAAACGAAGACAGGAATGAATAACACTAATAAAATGCGTGAAAAATCACTTAGCTGTGTCGAGGAAGGGAACATTCAAAATGGCTGAAAAACTAAGGCGTCATGCGGAAGTGACGTAGGAGCTAGGGATGGCTAAGAACAGAAAATGCGGAAACGAGACGAACCCAAGCAAAAACAAGGATAGATAGGAAAATAACGACAGAAGCCACCAGAATTATATAAAACTAGTAGTATTTGTTCCCAAAATAATACCCATAATGTCCGTAACAATAAGGATTCTATCATTCCTGTGCAAAAGGGTTTCGCGGATGCTGTTACTCATCATACTCAGCACAGTCAATATGATGCACCTGTTAAGCACATTCCCACATGCAAAAATAAAAGCATTTTGGTAGGAGAGATAATCGTGATTTAAGACAGTACCAAGGGGGTTCATCACGTTGTAATCTTCCTTCTTCAAGAAACTGGAGACAATTTAACGGACCTCAACATTTTAGTTCTAACAACTTTGGAAATTATAGTAGGGATAACTACACTAGAGATTATCAACCTTACAGTAATTTTTCTCGGAGACAACAAAATTCACCTAGTAGATATTTTGATCAAAGGAGAGATATTAATCACAACAATGCTAACTGGGGTTATAAACATAACAATGGTCCCAAACAAAGGGGAAATAGTAATCGCAACTATGCTAACTGGGGTTCAAATCAGAACAATAGTTTCAATAGAGCAAATAACAATGCCCCCAATAGAGGTAATAGTCGCGATAGATCGCGATATGACGGTAGATCTCAAAATAATAGATCGTATCACCATGCTAACTCTGTTCAACAAGAGCTCCAGGTTATTAATAATCAAGGTAACAATAATAATAGTGTCTCTAATGCTACTGCTTGCTCTGCTTTCGATTTCGAGAGAGCATCTCAGTGCCCGGAGTGCACAACTTTGTTCCAACCTACAGCGGTGACTACCTTGAGTTGCGGTCATCCTCTACCTAGTCCTCCTGTTTTGTCTACACGTGACGGAGGAAGGTTTGTTGCGCATCATAAAAGGGCCGGAAGTTTACACAGCCATAGTTGGTAGGTTAAATGTAAAGTTAACTTTTCTGTTTTTTCCTCATTAACTCCTACCTTTACCAAACAGAGATTTTCATTTGTGTTTTTTCACAGCAACGGCTTTCCCATGAGAACCTGAGTTGATATGTTACGTGATTAAGCTGTTACTTTTCTACCTCGTGTATATGTCACCTTGAGCAAGACGTGCTGTTCCAGTGAAGCAAGTCGGCATGTTGACTTCGCATTATATAATATTACCTCTTCATGTTCATAGGATGTTCCAAGACCACTAGAGTTTTCCTTACTGTGTAACTTCTTTAGAATAGTAGATAATATTGTATATTAGTATAGTATAGTATATTAGAGAGTATTGAATTAGGATATGATATAACTTCTTTAAGATAGTATGTTCGTTCATCTTAATGCACCATGTCATTGCCATATTATTCTTATACTACTGTGCTTTGATAAACGTTGACCGTATGACAATTGTAATGATGCTATTTTTTTACTTAACTTATCATTACGATACATTTCAGTATTGTACATTTTTTTTTTAAACGAAGACAAGAAAAAAGGTATTTTTTCTGACATTGTAATGTTTTTTTTCTTTGCCCAGCGCTTGATTGTGCGCTAGGGGTAACTATGTATGGCGATGTTAGTGCATTGAAGGGGTGTTTTTCTGATGTTGTGATGTATTTTTTCTTTGACCAGCGCTTGATTGTGCGCTAGGGGTAACTATGCATAGCGATATTATTAATATTGATGTCTATAATAACTTCATCATTGGTACTTTATAAGTTTATTAACTTGGTTATCATGCATATTATGCTATTTTTAAATGGCAACTAGTGATTTGTTCTTTGGTATAGATATGCATTGTTTAACTTATTGTTTACCATGATATATCATTGTTTGCTTTCTTTCATTGCTGCTCTTTCTTCTTGTAATTCATCTTGTATTTTAACTTCTCACTTAGTATTTCATACCTAGTCTATACTTCACATACTTCATATTTCTTTGAATTTGTTTATCGTTGTAAGCTTATCTCATTATCTTTCTATACTTCATTTCTTACTTTACACTTACTTCTATCCTTCTTTTGTTCATTTAATGGTATGACTTAACATAATGTAATTATTTGTTGTAGATATTAAAATTTTATCATCGACCTCATATTTTTTGTTCGATATAATTGTCAAAAAAATGATGATATCATTTTTTTCCCCCGGGGGTCGGTGTAGTATGTTAAGTCATATTTTAATTAAGGGGAGTTAAGTGTTAAAGGGTTCCAATGGTTGTTATTGCCGGGAGTTGTAGTGAGGATAAGCTCTCACTGCAGATAAAATACTTCTATGGCACGCGCCTCAAACAGCCTCTGACAACCAAGTCCAGCTCCCGGCCTTCACGTGTGGCTCAATTTGAGCCCGGCGGAACTGTTTCCACTGACGGGAGAAGGGGCAAAGGCGAGCGACTGGCGCCTTAAAACCAGCAGCTTCGGGCAGATAGGGCTCGTGATCCTTGGTTGGTAGCTTATCTAAGAGAAGGAACTCTGAATTCAAACCACCGTTGCCTTGCGGGAATATCCATTTGTGGAATTGGCTTCGGGAGTAAACCCTGAGGATAAATCCGGAGTCGGAGTCCCTAAGGCAGTCTAATGTCGATTCGACATTATTCTGGCAACTCCTGCGACATGGCTGGTACCAAACTGTATCGGCTACTGCCGTTCCTTTGGATCTACCGGCTGTGTGGAGAGGGGGAACATGCTGCATGGGCAACAGCTTGATCTCCATATAACTGTGCCCAAGCTCGCGCCCTGGAGAGGACACTCCAGCTTTATTGTTGGTAAGGTTTTTGCCAAAGTCATCTTAATGCGACTACACAAGTTAGCTGAGCGCATATATCCAGAGGCACAGTGTGGATTCCGAGCTGGCAGATCAACAACAGACATGATCTTCTCTCTCCGCCAGCTTCAGGAAAAATCAAGAGAGCAGAAAAGACCATTATATATCGCCTTTATAGACCTCACAAAAGCATTCGACCTGGTTAGTAGGGATGGACTCTTTAAAATCCTCCTGAAAATAGGCTGCCCTTCTAAAATGCTGGAAATGATAAAGTCATTCCATGACGACATGAAGGGAACAGTCCAATATGCTGGAAGCACGTCACAGCCCTTTGATATACGAAGTGGCGTTAAACAAGGCTGTGTTCTGGCTCCGACCCTCTTCGGAATCTTCTTTGCCTTACTCTTGAAACATGCATTCAGAGATGCAACTGAAGGAATATGCCTTCACACTAGGTCAGATGGCCGTCTGTTTAATCTTTCAAGGCTGAAGGCAAAAACAAAAATCAGAAGGGTCACTATAAGAGACTTGTTGTTCGCTGATGATGCTGCAGTCGTCACTCAAAGCCAACAGGAGCTTCAGAGCTTGATGAATCGCTTCACTAAAGCATGCAAGGACTTTGGCCTCACAATAAGTCTAAAGAAAACGAACGTGCTGAGTCAGGATGTGGGTGCTGCACCAGTTATCACTATCGATAACTATGAATTGGCAGTGGTGCACCACTTCACATACCTAGGGTCTACCATCAATGACAAACTCTCACTGGATACAGAAATCGACAGCGGCATTGGCAAAGCTGCAGCTACCTTTGCCCGCCTCACATCGCGTGTTTGGGGAAACTCTAAACTCACAATGAAGACCAAAGCTGCGGTATATAATGCCTGCGTCACCAGCACACTCCTATATGGCAGCGAGACCTGGACGACCTATGCTAAGCAAGAAAGAAGGCTCAATACCTTCCATTTGCGGTGTCTACGCCGCATCCTCGGCATCTCGTGGAAAGATAAAGTGACAAATGTCGAGGTGTTGTCACGTGCTGGCCTTCAAAGTATGTATACGCTGCTTAGACAGCGCAGACTTCGCTGGCTTGGCCATGTTCGCCGCATGGAAGATGGTCGCATCCCAAAAGATATCTTCTACGGACAATTAGCAGATGGCAAGAGAACAGTTGGGCGACCACAGCTGAGGTTCAAAGATGTGTGCAAGAGAGATATGAGGGCACTGGACATGGATCCAGCAACATGGGAGGATGAAGCTGCTGATCGCACTAAGTGGCGATGCTATTTACGGCACCACCTCAGATTGGGCGAAGAGAGGCTCACACAAGGAGCAGAGGTGAGGAGAAAACGTCGAAAGGAGCACCAGGAAAATAAGCAGCTGAGGGCTGCCACCTCAGGGGCGCATTCCCATAGTCAGTTATGACTGAAGGGGCTATTATTATTATTATAAGTGTTAAAGACTCGTATGGACGGGTTGGATTTTTGTACACAAGCTAGTTAGCACGCTTTTTGTGATGCGATGATTTTTTAGGTGAGGGCTTTATGCTCAGTAAATTTTTAACACAGCTCTTTTTTCTAGCTGTTAGTTTGCTTTTTAAAAATAGGATAAATAAACTGTCGAATGTTCTATGAAATAGTTTTGGGGAAAGGCGGATGAATTCAGCTCACATCTCAAGCTGCGAGTTCGCGCTTGAATGAATTTTTGCTGAGCTGTTTTGAGCAGCTGATTTTTCGTGACAGTGTGTTTCTGGCAGAACTTGGAGATGGTCGTTTCCCATCTCGCTAGTGTGTTCCAGTGGATATTTTTTGCGAAGGGAGAGTTTGATAGATATTGAAGAGATTTTGAGGCCATGAGTTGTACAGGCCATTATTTCATATTCATATTCTTGTGATGGATTTTTGCAATTGAAGGGAATGCTGTTTCTCCCAGGGGATTTATTATTTAAAGCCACGGATCACGTTGGCTCGTTGATGTATGATATTCATATTGATTCAAGCCATGGAGTATTGTAAACTGCGGTGTATGCAGTCCTTTTTGAGGGATATTGTTGCTGTTCATTTTCTATGAAAATTTCGCCGCTATGTTGTGTAATTGAGCTCTATAGATTCATTTAACTGATGCTTCATATTTTGGTGTAAACTGTGTCATCTATGATGTCTACGTGATTGTCTCGTTAATAAACTATGAAACGTTACAGCTTGTTACAACGCTTCCTGATCCTACGTTTGTTGTGGTATGTGATTACAGCCTGTTTAGAAGAAAGAACCCTTTAACATTCGCGTATCCTGGAATACCTCATTACACATCTGTCGGCCATCCGTCTTCTTCTTCTTCTTCCGTCCTTAACCACCGACCGTCAAAGCAGTCAGTGGCCATTACGCCTAGTGGCGTCTTAGGGCAACAGCAGATAGGTTTTCTTTGCCATTGTTTCCCATCACGCTTTTTGGCGTCTTTAGGGCAACGGCAAATCAATCCATTTGCTGTTGTTTCCGTAATCGAAGTGACTGGCAAACGGGTGATCAGCCCGTTCGGCCATCCGTAAGCCCGACTTTATTGACTTATTCCTTGTCAGTGGATACACACACCACCTGTGCTGATCGCATCTACCAGCTACCACCATATTAACATTGTACTATCCTAAGTAGCCGCATAGAGCGGTAACAGCAAGTGAGGACTGTCACCTCAGGGGTGCATTCCCATAAATCAGTAACGCCTGAAGGGGCTATTATTGTAATTATTATCATCACCTTTCAACCCAAGCAGTGTATGCCAAGCACTCATGCCCCACGTGATCAGCTCAATTTATTTCCGTGTGCTCGTCATCCTTTTTATTTCTGTCTCTAGTTCTCTTCCCCTTGTGTCCTTCTGTCTCACTCTACCTGTCTTACCTTGACCATTCCAGATAAAGACTGTATTGTAATGCTATCAGCAGTGTCGTAAGTGTGTAGGTGTTAGAAGTATTTGTCGTTTCCGACAATTTGAATGAAATCGTCAATCTAAGTAAACTGTCAGAATTATGCAGAAAACACAGATAATGTGGGAAAAAAGGGTCAACTTATGACAACCTGGATGAAGATGAATTAAAGCTATATCTCTTTCCAAGCCCACAACTCACTTATATTTCCCTAAGAAGCACCCGCTCTCTCTCTCTTCTTTCTCACAGACAGATAGAGAAATAGTAAGAGCTTAAATATGTATGGACGAAGGTCTTGAACAGCGCGTTAACAAATGAGTAAAATTTATTTAAATTTCTTGAAGTAGAAAATATATGAACATTAAGTATATCGGCACAACAACATAATTAATGCATCAGATCAAAGCAAGAAACAATTACATAAACATCAAGAAAACAAAGCCAGTTAGTCGGCCCCGCCAAAGGAAAGTAAACCCAGAGATAAATTCTACTGCTGCATGTGTATAATATACCAACGGGCTGATCACCCGTTTGCCAGTCACTTCGATTACGGAAACAACAGCAAATGGATTGATTTGCCGTTGCCCTAAAGACGCCAATAGGCGTGATGGGAAACAATGGCAAAGAAAACCTATCTGCTGTTGCCCTAAGACGCCACTAGGCGTAATGGCCACTGACTGCTTTGACGGTCAGTGGCTAAGGACGGAAGAAGAAGAAGAAGATGTGTATAATATACTCTAACACCGTGTCTTTAAATCTTTATCCAGACTGGAGGAGTGTAATAAATCCACGGGGAAGAGCGAACGCTATCCTTCCGTCGTCTTCACAAAAGGAATTAACAAGATGGGCTGTAGGTTTCTCTCTGTCCTTCCGCTGACCGCTAACACTCGCAGGGGTTTGAATGACCAGAAACATATAAGGCGATGTCAACTTAGGACAACTGTCCGCTTCGCTATTATCCTGGCGCGTTGACTTAAGCCTACGTACTTGATGCGAAAATCCGGTTGCGTCTGGTTTGAGACCTTAATGTGACTGAGCATTCCGTTTAAGCACACATAAAGATGTTTGCAATTAGGCTGGTGATGCTGTGCCGATTGATATGCTGGATGGCACTATGCTCTGACTTTTACTAAATAGGCGAGTAGGAAAACACTACTGCTCAATACGATGTCCGATTGCTGCTGCTGGTTAGACACTGCATGATCTACACTCCCGTTAGAGGGCTATGTGAAGAGGGTTGCAATTTCATGTATTATGTGACACCTCGTGGCGTTAGTTGCTTACTGGAACCGTGAGATCGAGGAGAATTTTACATTCCTCGACTAGAATCCTGCTGTAACAGTGTGGTACCCTGGAACTAAAACCAAACAAATAACCATTCCCTTAAGCAAGAAACAATAAAATCATAACAATGTTATAATAAACTGTTATGCCCCACTCTCGTCTGCGTATTATAATTATTGCTAGGCAAATCACGGTGCTGTCTTTATCCACATGAGTTGTCCTCCTGTTTATCCCACCCTATTAATCATCAGCATGCAGTCGCATAGGCTAATATATCATGTACATACATGTACATCTCAACATGTGCTCTGGTAGAAAAAAACCACTCAAAGTCCTCTTCCAACTCAACATACGGGTTGTCCAACCAAGTAGTTCCCGTTAAGAGGAAGTACTATTAATAATATATCATTACTTGACATTACATGAAATATTACAATTAAGTACATCTCACAACCAATGTGTATGCGCCCCGTGGGGTCGACAGAAAAAGGCATAAAATAATAATCTCCAAAATAGAATACACACATATTCAATCTGTGTGCTGCTACAATAAATGGTGACTTGAATATAGGATACAATTCTATCACTGGCAGGTGGTTACTTTCCAGACTGCCGTGTAAGTTCTAACTACACAATAGGCATATCATAATTCAACGCCCAACCACAAGAAATTTTTCTCTCACAATTTAAGGAATGACTACCTCCTACAATCCAGTCGTAATAGCAAATACCCGTCACTAGTCAGTTTATGTGAATAAGTTACACCACTGACATTCCCGCAAATGTAATGACAGCATTAGCTTACTATTTAACCCATTGTAAGCACTGAACAAGGATATGAGGTTCTTCGCCGATTAAGTATCAGTTAGCTTAGGTGTTTACCATTTAACCCATTGTAAACATTAACACTACGAGACACAACAAATTAAGCATCTTTTAACTTAGGCTGTAGACGACGCTACATTAGCACTGAATCAATTTACTGAGGAGTAATCACCGAAAAAGTATTCAAGTCACACTGCCCCGAGATGTCGAAAATTAGGCGACACAAAGTCTAATCTTTTGCCCACAATTGCCTGTCTCATATGGTCATCTACGGGCTGCAGTTAAATGACGAGTGTACTGAAGGAGCAAACCTATCAAGATTTATAATAGTCTACTAGGAGATTCTAATCCACCGACCTGGTATCGCGTGCCCACGCAGGGGTTCGGTCACTCTGCTTTTAAAGCGTAATCTCGAGTAACATAAACATTATTTTAGAAGCTATATCAAATGACTAAGAGACACGAACATCCCCTGAAAACGACATAATATTATCTCCCGCTAACCAACGATAGCGACTACGGCTATCAAGGGCCGCTACTAAGGTACGAACAAGCGCGGATTTCTCTCCACTGAACGGAGAAGTATAGATTTACCCACCTGCACCGCTCAACTACAAAACATTAGTAAGACAGCGGCTCACGTTTCAAAGAATCTACTAGTACGGAAGGTACGGGGTTCGAACCCTGGGTAAGCCACTCACGTCTGTTGTTTTTCTGTTGTCCAAGTGTTCTACTTCTTTATTTCTTACGAGTGCCTGAAAACATACCTTTATGTTTGTCTAATATGTATTTACTGTTTACAGGCCTCGGGTTTCCCTTCCTTATGTGTTATTTATGTTTATACTAGCCAGTGACCAAAACACTGTTACGAGCGAAAATGTCCCTCTGGTCTAGCGTATCACAACATGCACGCAGGTGTGTCTTATGCAATGAATTGTAAGCTGCCAATCGCTTAGCCACTTAGGACCGCGTGAGGAATTTAAAATGAGGGCCAGCAGCGATAAAGAAAAATCTGACACGCCATGGGGTAGGTCTGAGCGAGGAATAATAGAGTTACTACAACAATAGAAGATGTAAAGAAGAGGAAAGTACATGTAGTCTGCAAGAACAGAAAAATTAGAAGAGTAAGGCAAATGGGACGGATTGGAAAACCTCAAATTATCAGTCTAATCACTTTTAGATTACGTCACTAGCAGGAATCCTCAATGTGTCCCTTATCTATCGCAAGAGTCTTTATCTCATCTTTTGTACCACGGGCACAATCATGTTTGGTTCTTTTCATCACTTCCACATTGGTAATCTTGTCTTACTATTTCCATCGTTCTATTCTTCGCAATCAGCCGTTTATGAAAGTCTGTAGCTTCTTGGACATCATGTGTGTCAAAGGGAGTTCCTATATGTTGCCTTCTAAGAATAGACCCAAGATGTGAATTTGATGTAGCTGGTAAATGAAGACTGAGTTACAGAATAAAATGTATTTTCTAGTTTTAGGATTGGGATTAACAAAGAATACGTTTATGAATTGTTTTATTTTCTAGCAATGGGGAAGTCCATTTAATCAGTTTTAATGGCTGGTGATGTTGTAAACTAAAGTCGTGGTATGGAATATAATCTCTATTAGTATAGTTTTTTTTTTCTTCGTCTGTCAAAGTTGGCGCATTGTCTGTTTTAGTCTGGTTTTAGTTTTAATGACTATCTTCACTGTACACGGACAACTCCATCAATGCTACGATCTCGTTCGTCCCTGAGATCACACAAGGAGAATCTCAGCACAGTGCACGAACTCCGCAGCACGGACGAAGATCCCAATGTGCTTATAAAGAAATCCCACATTCTATAAATATTTTTGTAATGTGTAGGTTTTCCTAAATTTTTTTTTTTTTTTTTGGTGCCCGGGACAGCGGTCGAGTAGTCTACCTTTTACGATTTCCAACTGCCGAGGGATTTTTAACGTGCGCAACTTTACACACTGGACCTCCTATTTTTTGCTCTTATCCGAGAAGGCTAGGCATCCGATCTCACTACCCAGGAGATCAGGGGGTAGGATGACATATTGTAGGAAACACTGGTTCTGAAATCAAATTCAATAAAATATATTTCCTGTACTGGGAACCGAACCCGGTACCTTTATAAATAGAGGCGGACGCTGTATCTCTTATCCACTCCGACCCCTGCATTGTCTACGAGTGCCACAGATATTGTCGCGAGAGGTTCCTTAATTTATGAAGAATAAGACAACCAGGTGTATCAGGTGATACTAGGATAGTTGCCAGAGAAGAGTCTGGTCTTAAAAGAAATACCCCATTCTCAGAAAAGAGCAATGGTGTATAGAGTTCATAGGTATAAAGTCAGGCTGTAAAGTCAGGCTAGTAATATTCAGAATTTTCTGGTGCCGATTTAATTAAATTCAAAGTATTCAAAGCTGACAAGATAGTAAAACCACACTGATGAGGTTGCATGTATTTACACCAAATAAAAGTCAACCACTAAATAAAGTCTTTTCCTAGTTGTTAAGGCTCCCTTGTTATGAAAATAGTCTTAGTTCACCTAATCCTCTGGAACCAATGCTAATGATGGTACTTGAATTTATCTTCATCATTAGGGGAGTAGATATTGACAACTGTCACAATGACTTCACTGTTACTGATATCACTTGAATTTATCTTCAAAGTATTTCTTTGTTATGTAGCTTTTGAAAATGTCACACTGACTACAATGTTACTGAGATCACTTGAATTTATCTTCACAGTATTTCTATGTTATGTAGCTTTTGAAAATGTCACACTGACTAAAGTCTATGTTGCTTCCAGACTAATTTAATCATCACTGTTTTTATCACTACTACTATGACCGGGTGTGGTACGCCAATGCTCCGCGAGTCAGTCTTGTCTAATTTGACTTAACCTCTTCGCTTCCGCCTTTTCCTTGAAGCCAGAATATAAGATGGAGAAGCCCAACACTGAGGGTCCCCACTCTTCCAACTGATGTAGGTACAGGGTGCTTGTTCAAATCTTACACCGCTAGGTACAACACCAATGTTCTTCTCTGCTAACAAGATGAGTGACAGGATACCTCTGACCCACAATCTCAGATTCAACAGGCTTTTAATAAACCCATGCAGTCTGCTTCACTGGCAAATGGCGAAGGAGCTGGGGTAGAATCTGATTCTGTCCTCTGACGGATTTGGTTCTGGCGGTTCAAGAGAAATATTCGAGATTTGTTTCCCTTTTTATTACAGGTAGCGGACAAACGGAAGACAAGCGATTCCATTGGCTGGCTGGGTCAGTTTATGTTTACCAAAATTTCAGTAAAACAACCACTTTCTGCCCGATCTGTCGATCTGACAAAACTCCGATAATTTATTCTTCCGGTGTTTCCCAACCGATTCCTTCCATCCAGGTCTTGTTTAAACCGGCCAATTAAGCGCTACCATTTAAACAAGCTAACCTTTTTCTGCCTCCCTTGTAGTGTTTGCAATCACAGTTGAACCCGGGGAAACCAGCCTTCGCTCCAAGTTATTACTGTATGTAATCACTCATAACTCCTGTGTCCATGCTTCTACAACTTAAATCCATGTATTTAATGAAAGTCTAAGATTCCTGGTATTTTACTGTGCTCACTGTTCCGAGGGACATACCCTATCCTTTGGCCTGAAGTCACAAGTACACATTCACGTTTACACAGATTCCCTCTAGCAATCCTGCAGTCTACGGTTCCTGAGACCGGGTTTTAGCTCGTGCAGCGATTGGTCAAAAACATTTGTTGACATATTTCGATATAGGTAGGCAAGGTAGGCTCTCGTTAATTGCCATAGATATTGGTTCAGGACTACGCTACAGATATGCATGTTTAAATTGTTATTTTTGTGTGTGTTATAAATTTCACATTGAAAAATAAAGCAAATAAGTTTTTAATTTTGTGACAGTATACTGTCCTGATTTATATTATGTGCCAGTGAGCTGGGCACGGTACCAAATTAAGAGTTATATGTGACAGGGTCTTTCACCGTGATTACATTTACATTATATCTTCTTTAAATCAATGTCCATCAAGTGTTATTACTAGCTTTCCGCTTCTTGTGGAATGTAGCAGGTTCGTTCTTCTCTCGAATTGATGGTGTTAAGGTGCTACAGTGGTGTACTTCTAACTGTGTTGTAATTTTTCCATTCAAATCATTCGACCAATCTGCATAACTCGGCTGAGTCATATAACAAGGTTTATTTACAAAGTACATAAATAAACAAATGCAGCTGGAAAATAAATCAATATTCTTTGTTGTGATTGTAGTTTACTGAAGGTCTCCGTATTTACTTGTTCTTCCTTCTAAATTGTGTGAGTACCCAAGAATCTCGTGCAGCTCACGATCTAGGTCACCTTGTCCTTTGTTTCCCTTTGTTTCTTCAACTCTTGGGTACATGTAGTGGCGTCTTTTATCTACAATAATTAAAGTTACTATTTTCTTCAGATGATGAGTCCTCATATACATCTGTGACTGTTTTCTTGGTTTTCTTCCTAGTACAAATCAATATTATCTGGGGATAAAATTCAAAATCGATTCTTGTACTTACATGTGTTACTACACAAAGTCTATCCTCCCAGTACAGAATAAATATAGCTGCCGCTTATATTCTGTCTTGAAAAAACGATATCATTAAAGTCTACACACAGTAATGCTTCTTTCTGAAATACTTTAAGAACTTCAACTTAAAACTTGTCTTTGTGGTTCCACGAAGGTTTAGACTGCTCAAACATGGCTTCTCTTCAGCTCACACTTAGTAAACACACCCTTTCTCGAGGTCGTCTAGATGGAACTGCCCTAATGATAATATTAACCTCTTAACCCGACAGGTGTTGTGGGCCCTTGTCACCGTCAATGATTTTGATTGGTCTACTAAAAATGTATGACCTATCTCACTGGCACGTATAATGCCAGGGTAACAAGCCTCACTGTCACAATTTTACAGTCCCTTTTAATAATTATTATACTGTCAACAGGAGTAGGTCAAATTAGACTGAGATATCCAATAGCCCCTGTGTACGGGGAGGGAAGTTCTGTGTGGAAGGAACTGAACGCTATCAAAGAGAAGGTCGTGACAAGTACCAGCGGTCCACCCTCGTCTGTTACGCTTCAGGTAAGTGTCGAAGAATAGAAACACTTTAAGAGATAGTGTGAGAAGAATGAAATAGTCGTTTCAAACTTAGAACTTTAAATAAATATTGTTTGGAGAACCTTGAGTAGCAAGAGTCAATATCTCGTTGTGGATCAAAGTCAAGTCAATGAAATTAGTCTTTTTCGTCGTACTAATTTACCAAACTCCATTTACACTTCTTTCTTTTTCTCTTATACTTTTGTGTTTTTCCTTCCTTTTTTCTATGCTTCACTTTTGTCTTCTTCAATACCGTTTTCTTTTTGCTTCGACTTCGACCCCGTTGCATACCCATTGAGGTATATTGGAAATATGATGTTAGGCTCATATTTTCTTCATCATACTGCACACTAGGGATGATGTGGTCAGCATCGCGCCGGCCGATTTAACCTTCTCAGAGTTGCTCTGGTACACAATTCATGAGGCTGGGTCGACCCCGGAGCCAATTACGGTCTAAAATCATCCCACCTTAACTGAGAATTGAACCATGGTTTCACGGATTGCCTCCCATTAGCTCTGTAGTAGTTGTCCACCAGTGGCCAAAACTCAAGAGTATCTAAAATGGGTCGCCAAAGGTGTCTACCTTCGCACAAGAATACTTGTGGCAGAGTATTAAATAGAAGGATAAATACTTGGTTTGAGGATTTATATATATTTTTTTAGATCTGTCCCTTTCCTGGTTCCTTAATAAGAACTTAGCCCTTATAAGTGAGTCCTGCAGCCGTGGTTTCATCAGTTCTATAATGAGGGCACTTTTTCACACAACTTGTCCAATTTAGCGGTTAGTGTGAATTCCCTGCTTTTAGCGTAGAGCATTCGTCTTTCAGCTTAGTATCACGAACAGTCTGATAGCTTCGTTCCACGAACTTTAGACAAAAATAAAAAGAACAAATGCCTCTGCTAAGTACATTTGTGGGCTGCAAATTAACAAGATCATTGTCTCGCTGTCCACTCACCAATGTAAGCCTCTCTGAACAATTACATTCTTGAGTATACACAACGTAGCTCAGGGAAGATGATTAGAAATCACCAATATTCTTCTGGGTATTAAAATGGGAAACTATGTGCCAGGACAGCGCGACATGCAATGATTTGCCGGAATTACAATTAACAAGGTACATATATCGCACAAAATGATACTTTACATTTGAGGCACATGTGATGTAATCATCACTCATCACTGCTCCAGTCGGAGTCTGAGGTTGCTGCTGCTTTCGCATTTCTGCGCCAATTGGCATAAAACGAACACGAGCACTTGCTGTAGTGGTTTATAAAATACTATTTTCATATGTTGAGGTTGCCAGCCTCATATATATAACCACTTAACAAGGACAGCATGTCAAATTCACATTTTAAAAATAAATATTTACACTTACCCCTAAGTAACTTTTAAGAACACAATCTCCTGGCACAGTTTAGAATGGACACATCAAATTGATGCTTTCGAATCACTAGGTCTGGTAATTTAGTATTCCTATTATGACGGGGATCTGATTCCGTGGGTCTCCAGTTTTTGTATTTAAAATACGGGTTTACTTTTTTAAGTTTTAAAGTTTCCCAAATACTAAGATCCTGGTCCTTTGAGTTTCCAGTCTTTTTATATATAAATGCGGGTTTACTTTTGAGTTTTCAAATTGCCCAAATACTTCGATCTGTCACTTATAATTTTGGAATTCTTCGTCCGATCCTTCTCTTTCTGGCTCTGGTGAATTGCTAGCTTGACGCGGTGGTGCAGTCTGATTTGTGACTCTGATTTCGCTAGATTATATTTCAATTCTCAGTTCAAATCCCAGATTGTACTTTATGCTTCAAATCGAACGAATTTTCCAACTTTCCGCCTAAATCGTCTCCCCAGACAGGTTATCGGTAATATTGATATCATGACGGCCCTGCGGAAGCTTTCTTTCATTTTTGCTTCGTCGTCTTAATCATCTTTGTTTTAATCTTTCCTCTTCTACTTTTCTTCGTGCATGCTCTCCTTGTTAACGTCATTTTTCATTTATTACTCCTTCTCACTTCTCTACTACATCTTCCAGGCTCATCCTTTCAGGTTCTTTCAAATATCATCATTATCATAAACATTATTGTCTTTTTTTGATCCATACGGAGCATGGAGCCACCACTTTAGCTGATCATTCTTACAGGAAGCCAAAGCCCAGCATTCACATGCTTATGCAGCGGGGGTTTTTGTAGCGAGTTTTTCACGATGTGGTTGCCAGCTTCGAGCACATTTTTCAGATAAACTTGAATAATAAATACTGCGTGTCCTTTCTATCACGACTTTGATGTGTAAAAGAGATTTAAAATATATACAGACCATTATAGTTTCACTTTCATAACCAGTCATGATGGATTAGAATAAGAATATTAGGACAATGTAAATTCTATTCACTGAGATTATGGCCCGAAAGGATGGATTTCATTGTACCCCGCGTTGGCGACCTGTCATCGAAACATCATTTTTGGTGATGCGTAGATGGCATGGAGAATAGTGTGATTCGCTTGCATAGCTAGGCGGGGTTGTCGCACTGAAGGTACAGGGTTCAAATCCTGGGTAAGCCACTCATGTCGGTTGTTTTTCTGTTGTCTAGTGTTCTACTTATTTATTTCCTACGAGTGCCTGATAACATACCTTTATGTTTGTCTCATATTAATTTACTGTTTACAGGCCTCGGGTTTCCTTTCCTTATGTGTTATAGAGGACGGTCGCATCCCCAAACGTATTTTTTACGAATAGTTGCAGAACATCCGGGCAACAGCAGCTGAGGCTCAGAGATGTGTGTGAAAAAGACATGAAGGCCCTGGACATAAATCCACAAACCTGGGAGGACGAAGCTGACGATCGCACTAAGTAGCAATGATCGCTTTGACGCCACCTGAGATTGAACGACAAGAAGTTGTCGCAACAAGCAGAAGAGAAAAGAACAATCTGAAAGGAACACCAGAAGAAAAAAAACAGCTAAGGGGTATTACCCCAGGAGGACATTCCAATAGTCAGTAATGACTGAAGTGCGGCTACTTTGAACCGCAACCAACATAACAAAACATAGAACAATGTGGTTATCAGATGAGTGGGAAGGTATTCCAGTGCAGAAAGATAATTAGATTTTCTGAAAATTAGATCATCATCATTTTACTTCAGGGGTCCATAGGAGAGCCGTGCTTTGATGGCATCAGTAGCCAACCTAGCTCCAGCGTCTGCCAGCTATGAGGTGGGCATGTTCTCTAGGTTACTCCGAGTAAACAATTCTTGCCTGGTGATGGTATTTGGTCAAAAGATTCAGTGAAATTCTCTTTAGGCAAATTGTGTTGAAAGAGGGCAATTTCGATATTTCCTTCTCTGTTGCTGTGACGAAATAGCATTTTTCTTGTACCATCACTTACCGGTAATTCTTTCTGTGCTCTTCCCTTTCTTTTTTCTCACCTCTGGCAATGTTTATCGCTTTGCCTCTTAGTTCAAGATTTCTTGTCATGTCTGTTTCTAATTGACCATCCCTTACTGACTGTTTTGATCACCGACCTGGTTTGAAACCATATTGACTCCTCGTGGTGTAGAGTGAATGTTTGTGTACATTTGTGTAACACACTTCCGACCAGACAGCAATTATAGCGTAGGGTCCACAAAGGTATGTACATTTCGTTCAAGATTACTCTTGGCAGAGATGTGAATAGACAAATGGTGCTTCTACTCTTGGGGGGGGGGGGGGGGCCATAGGAATTTAAGACATAAAGCATCACAGCTGAGATCCTCTAAGTCGTATGAGGAGAAGTGAATTTTGCTCGTTTGGTGAGCCCCCAAATGATTTTAATTCAGTAAATTATTACTTCAATAGCTCCGTTTATGTGTATTTAAAATGACTGAAACATACAGATACAGTTCACGCAAAATGATTAAATCAACCATAAATTTGAATATATACATAACAAATTTAATAATCAGTTATGGTTAACATGGTTGACATAAATAAAGGTGTTGCTGAAAAAATTTAATCTTTAAGTTTCATCACGGGTGATGATCTGGTTAGTGTTTTTTTTTTTTAAAACAAAATGATAAGAGATGGTGTGGCAGGTCTGTATGGGTACTTAGCTTCCAATAAGGTGTCGGTTTGCTTCTGCTCCAGCCAATGTTGGTTATTTGCAGGTTGTAGACTGGTTCTTCTAGTCACTGGTCAAAATTTGGTGGCAGGAACCCTTCTTATGCAGTATCGTGGGGTAATTACGAAGACAGACCAGCGTCGTCAAGACCCGTCTGATATTGGCGTCTAGCTTCGACTGATGGCCATTTGTACCACAAACTTATTTCACAGACTAGTACCACCAATTGGTACAACAGACTATTATCATGAATTGAGAGAGAAACAAATATTCCTCCTGAGTATTGAGTCTCCTGACACGAAAATCACGCGCGCTTCCCTTTCATTCCACCATGCCGTCTGCATAAGAACTTTACCATCTCTAAGCATTAATGTTAATCCCAGTGAGAGGAAAATACCAAATGCATTTATATAAAACATGTTTACATATATCTATGCACTTGATAAAAAAGGTTAATACAATAACACAGCCCTACAAAAAAAAAATTTTGTTTGGTGCCAAACATTTTATTCTTGATTGTACATAAATGAGGCCTGCTCAATCCAAATATCACATTTACTTGTCTGTAGCAGCTCTAGTTTTTGAGATACAGACAATTTTGTATTTCATTAATACAGGGTGACCCAAAACAACGGGCCCGCGCGCGCACTTATTGTGCGAGCGCGGGCCCGTTTTTTTGGGTCACCCTGTATTATTACAATATTTTCTATATAAGGCTATGTAAAAAAACTGTTGCTGTCTAGTCCTTTACAAAAGAAAACTGCTTGTTTACTCTCAGTTTCAGTTTTCCAAGAATCTTCCCAGAATTGCCCTTTTTTTTAGATTTTAAGCCACTGCATGCATGTTAGTATGCTACTTATTTTATTACACTTCTAACAGAGAATGGCATCATCTTCAAGAAGAGCATGTTTTCTTTCACCGCATTTATTTTGTTATATTTGTGGAGAGTACACTTTCAAAGAACATACAAAGCATATTACTGTTTTTTGTGAAAAAGGCATACTTTGCTTACTTTAAAGTAAAACTAGGTGACCAGGACAAGTCTTGGGCTCCTCATATTGTTTGCAAAACATGTGTTGAACACCTGTGACAGTGGGCTTGTTGAAAAGAAAACGTTTAAAATTTGGAATTTCAATGGTTTGGAGAGAGCCCAAGAACCCCTATGATGACTGTTATTTCTGTGTTGTGAATATTAAGGGAATTAATGGAAAAAATAACAAAAAGTGGAAATATCCAGATTTAGATTTTGCTAGGCGACCTGTTCCACACGGAGATGACATACCAATTCCAACTTTCAGTCAGATTTCGGATTCCCTGCTAGAAGATTGGACAGCATTGGCATGTGGAACGACAAGTGACAGTGATAGTGATTTCAAAGATGATTTTTCAGATGCTCAACGCTTCGACCAGCTTGAACTAAATGATCTAATATGAGATCTTTATCTCTCCAAGGAATCTTCAGAACTTTTGGCTTCAAGATTGAAAGAAAAAAATTACTGACTGCTGAAACAAAGGTTACATTTTATCGCAGCAGAGAGCAAGGTTTTATTCCATTCTTTTGTAAAGAAAACAACCTTGTGTTTTGTACTAATATAGGAGGTCTTGTTAACAAAATGGGTGTAAGTTATACACCAGATGAGTGGCGACTTTTCATTGACAGCTCTAAAAGAAGTTTGAAGGGTGTTTTCTTACACAATGGTAACAAATATAGCCCAATTCCAATTGCTCATTCTACCACAATGAAGGAGGAGTAAGCTACAATTAAGCACAGTTCTGGAAAAATTGAAGTATTTAGAACATAACTGGATGGTTTGTGTAGATCTTAAAATGATGAATTTCTTGCTTGGCCAGAAAATGGGATTTACCAAATATCCATGCTTTATGTGTTTTTGGGATAGCAGGGCAAAAGATATGCACTGGACAAAGAAACAGTGGCCGTTGAGGGATGAATTTAAAGTTGGAGAAAAAAATGTTGTCAATAAGCCTCTCATTGATCGAAAAAGAGTTCTACTGCCACCATTACATATAAAGCTTGGCTTGATGAAGCAATTTGTTAAGCCATTGAACAAAGATGGTACCTGTTTTAATTACTTATGCAGAAAGTTTTCAGAATTGAGCATAGACAAACTTAAAGCTGGAATTTTTGATGGACCTCAAATTAGAAAGTTAATAAACGATCCAAATTTTATTGATTCCATGAACAAAACAGAGTCCACAGCCTGGTCATCATTTGCTTTAGTTGTGCAAAACTTTCTGGGTAACTTTAAAGCAGACAATTATTCTGAATTAGTTGGAAACATGCTGTCGAGTTTTTGTGAACTTGGATGCAACATGAGCATAAAATTGCACTACCTCCATAACCATTTACATTTATTTCCGGAGAATCTTGGCGACTTTAGTGAGGAGCAAGGTGAAAGATTTCACCAAGATATAAAAACAATGGAAGAGAGATACCAGGGACTTTGGGATGCCCTCATGATGGCAGATTACTGTTGGACCCTTAAGCGTGACTGTCCGGGCATATCACATTCCAGGAAGTCCTCGAAAAGATCCTTTTTGTGTGTTGACTAAACAAGTGCTAGTGATAAAGTTTTATTACATTTTTGGTAATATATGCACAGTAATTACATATAATATGAATGCAGACTAAAGTCAAAATGCCACTGATAGCACCTAACTCTAGGATTGTACATAACAATTGCCCTACTAATATGGTCATTCTTAGTTATCTCAAAAACTAGAGCTGATAGAAAATATCTGATTACATTTTTGGAATCAGCAACCCACAATTACCCAAGAACAGCTATAAAATTTAAGGCACCAAAATGTGTGTATACTAGTGTAATTATGTATATTGTTTCTGTCATCATCCACTCCCTGCTCTATATGGACCTTGAGACTACTTCTGCTTTTGGTTCTCAATGAGAAATCCGCATGAAGCAGTCACCATATCTTGCAGTGATGATTAATGAAACCATCATTCCCTTATGCTGAGGTTGCCAGCCTCGTATGAACCTAGACATCCACCAGCAATTTTCACATGTTATTATGCAAATTATAGAATGATAAAGTGTACAACATACCCCATATAACTTAGGAGATACAGACTTCTTGCTCATTTAAATAGTTTCGGCAACTTAGTTAAGGTGCCTCTTACACGTCGTCTGGGGTATTACTTTACGATATACTCCCACTTTGGCTTCGTATTCAGTTTACTAGGAGTACGGGCTTTCCGTTTTAGTAAAGGAAGAGTTTTCTTACTGTCCAAGTTATCTTCCCAGACAGAACGTCTGAATTCGCAATAGCCGTATCGCTCGTGGTAAACGTTTACTCTGTCTGGAGCTAGCGAGAAAGACAAACTCAACGTGGGACTCTGCTTTGCGTACTCCAATTCAGTGTCGTTATCTTCCTATTACCACCTGGTATGACTACACGGAATTGACCATTATGATAGGAAATTCTATACAGAGCGATACAACAGGATCATCAGAAATAGTCCACCCCCTCGAACAAGTGTTTCGGCCCTGTATACTCCTTTACACTCCAACGGGGGCAGGCCCACCTGGGTCATGACTCCCAAGTGTCTCCGCCTCCTGTTGTCTTATGTAGAAATTTACCCACTCCACCTTGGTTGCAGCTCTTTAAATCCACAATTCTGCCAGCCGGAGGCAATTGTGAAAGTAACCCTTAGGTTGAAAACAAATTATTGTGCCACAGCCCACCACGACTAGGGACAGACACTGACGCACCTGCGCAAAGACAACAAGGCTTGAAGCCACTGCACGCTAGCAACTGAAATCTACTTGCTCCCGACACCTCATATAAAATACGTCGCGTGTTGCATTTAAGCCACCGCTCCTTCATCAATACAAGGAAAAACTCAATGTATTGCGGACTTAGAAAACTTTCCACTTTCCGGATGTTTCCTGTAACGCAGGTGGGGATATAGTTTACTGTCCCGAGTTCCATAGCCCATTACGGTTGTTCCACAGCAAGCATGATGCCTTTTTCGCAGTTTCACTATGCCTCTCCAGTGCCCTTGTTCTCGACTGTCCCCTCAGCCCCAACAGTTTCAATAAATTATACACTGATGCAGAAACGAGCCCTCTTGCACCCACCTCAACAGCCATGACCCTTGCAATGAACCCATCGTGTCTCAGATCCGCGGCCAGATCACTATACTTGGCCGCTTTGAACAAATGTTGCTCTTCCAATCTGGATTCAAATGACACGCTCAGTTCAATCAATATAACCTGGTGCGATGATGACAAATGCAGCACTATATTGTTAGGTTCGTTTTGAGGGTATTGAGTCTGTCTACTTTTGATATAACGCGAATGGATTCAATTCTAAACAATGTAGTAATAAGTCAACTTGAACTTCCAACCAGGGGCACATCAACTAATGCCAAGACGGTATACAGTTCATTCAATTTATTTGACATCATACGGTTGACTAGACGAACATGTTGATATTGACGACGGACGGTTAACTTTCAACAGCACGGTACACAATGTAGAGTTTATATTGAAGATTACAATTAGTTCATTTAATAATAATAATTCCTTTGATAACGTCGGACTAGTTATACAGTATTTATAACACGGCATACCAGTAAACAAGTGAGGCAGTTAGATTCAACCGATCTTCTTCCAGTATCCGATGACCTTGACAATGACTGAGATCCTCATTAGGTCTTTTATATCATATTAATGTTTCAATACTTCATATCTTCTTTCTGGTACTGGCCTCGTAGTTAAACAATGTTGGATTACAATAATACATATTTTTGCCAAAGACTTTCTGGGCATATGAGCTTAGTTATAACGAATCCTTGAGTCACCTCTGCTCAAAAACCGCCACTATTCTAAGCGGCCTACGAATGACTCGTATCATTTAAAATCCACTATAGTCCTTGACAATCCTATTTTCCAGGAATATGACGGATTAAATAAATTACATTAAATGTTCAAGCATGACTCCATTTTGGAACCAATAGGTCATTGGTCCAACTAGACGTCCACGTTGAAGAAAATTTACAATCATATAAATATAATACTTGCGTTCTCTTCCCGAGAAATCACAGGTACAGAGTTGACCATGGTCCTCATCTTATCAATAGACGGACGGTCATACAAAGAAGAATTACTCCCGTAACACGGGTTTCGAACTCCCAAAGATTCCTAAGCTGATCTTGGGATCCTAGCTTCTCAAGCCCACTTTATGACGTCAACTAAAGTTTGGCAACACGTGCGAGCGGGGTAACCCATACTCCCATTAGTGCACAACTGTGCGCTAAGGAAATCAAACTCACCAAAAATACTTACTATCATGTAAGTCGGTGCGTAGAGTTTATTACAGAGATAGGACCACATATTAATAAATATGAGACTACCCTCATCTGTAAAAGACTGTAACGGCCTACGAAAAGAACGCTACAGTTTCCTTACCAATCCCCCCAAAAAAATTAATTATATTAATTTTTTTCTTTACTACTCGCGACTAGAGGTGATTCAAGTGTACATAATCATATTTTATAAATATAACATGACATAGAATCATAAAAACATAAATTTGAAATTTAAGTCAACTCAAATAAACAAAAGGTATGCACAAAAGCATACACCCACAATTGACCACAATGAGGTAAATGAAATAAAATCACGTATTAGAAAAATTGAATTAAACCGAATAGAAACGCAAATGAAAAGAAAATGTAAAAACCAATGAATAAACAGAAAAGAGATGGATTTGTCTAAAATGACAAGTGAAAAAATGAAAAAATACAATTTAAACACATGTATAGATCAACACACTTAACCGTGTATCTAAATTTCCTTTGTGGTACTAATTAAAGTACTAATGTTAAATCACTGCTCTTAAAGAGTGATAAATATTAAATTTCGACAATCTAATTAAATATTTCATAGTGACCTAACTTAATCCTTATACTAATTAACTAAGTATCAAAGGTTACTAATCCAACGAATTATTTATTTTAAAAAAATATAACAATGTCATTAAATTTCTTAGATTAAGAAAGTTCCATTGTCCTGTTAGGAAACAGTTAAAATATACCAAGTTCCGTTCCATGAAAAACAACCAAGTGTTCGCAATGTTATTTCGTTAAGAAAATATAATCCCTTTCCAATGTTATTCTCTCCTCAATATCATAAGTAAGTGAATGTTATTTTTACAAATATAGTAATATACTTCAACGTTCCATGTTCTTTTAATACATAATCATTGTAGATTTCAATTTGACTGAATTGAGAGCAGTAAGTGCTTTCTGGTCTGATTCCACAATAAAGTGCGAGCCAAGTAGATATCTCTGGAGTTTTGTTATTGACCAAACAAGTCCAAGAAGTTCCTTATCTAGGACTGAGTAATTTTGTTCAGTCGGAGTTAACTTTCGTGATACATAGAGAACTGGATGCAAGGTGCCATCATATTCTTGTAGTAATACGCTTCCAATGCCGTAATTAGATGCATCACTGCGTAAAACAAACTGTAAATTTGCATTAGGCAACCTTAAAACAGGAGCATACGAAAAAAAATTATTTATTATATCCAACGCGATTTGATGTTCGTTAGACCACCGAATCACGTTAGCTGTCCCTTTCTTAAAAAATGAAGAGAAAGGAGCAGTTATAGTCGACAAATGAGGAATGAACTTAGAATAGAACTATATTAGTCCTAAAAGAGATCTGACTTGTTTTTTGTTTGTTTTAGGTGTAGAAATATTAAGGATTTTTGAGACATTACTGTCCTCTGTATACAACATACCGCGACCAATACGGTGACCCAAAAAAGAAATGTTGTGGAAACCCACAAATGCCTTTGAAGGTTTTGCTGTTAAGTTATAATCCCGTAAAGTAGAAAGTAAAGCTTTCAATCCCTGAATATGTTCATCCCAAGAGTTACTGAAAAGACAGATGTCATCTATGTAAGTAATGACATCGGGACGATGAGACAGTATGCGGCGCATCATGCGTACAAAGGTAGCTGGCGCATTTACTAATCCAAATGGCATAAAATTCCATTGGAATAGACCCCGTGGTGTCGAGAAAGAATCGATGACTATACAAGAGAAGAAACAATGACTAGTAAAGAAAAGAAGTTATGACTGCATAGGCTGAGTCATCAAAGAATGTGATATCAAAATCCAATATGTGTAGGTTAATATCTGCGTGACGCAGAATCAGGAACCAATTGTAACCTTAGAGAATGGTGGTGAAAATACACACCATTGTCCCGCTCAATAACCATGCGAGCATCTCTATTGGATCTGAATGTAACCACGGCGTCACCATACCTGTTATTGGTATGAGGTAATAGACGTACGAACTTAACGTCCGCCGTGTAGTTGAAAAAATTTCCAAGTGCCTGCCAAGAAGTTCGTTGTGGCAAATTTTGCACAAGGATGGTGCAAGAATGTGCACCCCTACCAATATATGTGGTACCATAGTCACCAGAATGTAAATAAGGTTTATGGTTATCCTTAGTCCTTTGAGGTAAATTATAATATTTATTATTTCTACATGTAGAATTATTGTTCTTAAATGTACCATACTTTTGTACTTGAGTATGACTACTTACGCCAGACAAAGGTGTAGGTGTACGGCATGTCGTAGACACCTGCTTGCTGGGCAAAGTTAAAACCTTACTGACAACCTTATTGGTATTAATTTTCCCATCTGAGTTACAACTCTTATTTTTATTATGAACATCCTTTCCCTTTTTCTCAAACGTAACCTTTTTCTTACGATCAGTTGCCTGCTGATCAAGTCGAGGGAAGGTATATGTCCCCCGGAATGACTTACTAGTCTTCACAGGTTGTATTGAAACCTTAATGTCCTTCTTAGGAATGGATGCATGTCGAAAAAGTTGTAACGAATTAGCCACAGTGGCGTAATGAACAGTGGAATCATTTTCAATGCTAGATTCCAAGACCTTAGCATTACATAACAGTTTAGCAGTATATGCATGTGAAACAAATCTGGGTATTGTCGTAAATGCACGGGTATCATGTATATGTTGTTCTTCCCAATCAGCAATCTGCTGTGGGGTACACTCTGTTATACCATGTACGCGACCTAGGATGACATCACAAATTGGATTTGGAAGGAGACAGGCGAGGATCTTTCCTGAAAAAAATGGTGTGTTAAGATCAATAATAGCTGTAGGAAAGGTTTCCACCGTGCCGCCAAAGGTGACGCACTTGACAGTATGGCCAGTGGCACAACGAGGGTCGATCAGCGAATTCCGTACACCGACAGTGCTGCAGCCTGAATCTAAAAGAATAGAACATGGAATGCCATTTAAAAATCCACGATTTAATTGAAGGCATCCCGGTCCATCGTGTGTAGCTGAAATGGCCGTGCACACAGCCGGGAGACTTGGCAAAACATGTCCGCACCGTAGCGTCGTGATCGCTTGGGCTGGAATAGGGTATTACACTCATCACAAGACTTGACCTGTTCGAAATCCAGAGAACATGACATAGCACTATGTGAATTAACATTATTAACCTGTTCTTTGTTAGCCTGTGTATCACTCAAAGCGACATTAGAATGTCTACGTGTATTGCTCGAAGATCTATCTCTTCGTCGCGATCGATTATGATTATTGGCATTAAAATTGCCACTATTACCATTTCCGCTTGAGTTAACATCTGGATGAGTACGCCAATTATTGTAATTAACGTTGTGATGTTGGCTAAATGAGTTATTCCAAGAACCTTGTCTATTTTGTGGAACCTGAGATTTTGATCGCCAGTTTTGTTTATTATAATTTCCTTGATTATACTTAAAATTATTGTTACCAAAATCTCGCGATCTATGAGATTGGTTCCAAGAAACATTAAATGGAGCAGATTGTTGAAATTGCTTCCCCTTATAAAAATTACCATTGTAGAAATTGTCATTATTTCCCTTTTTGACTTTTCTATCTCTAAGATTCATTCTCATTTTTTTCTTATGAGATGTAGTTTCTAACTGAAGGTTCCTAATTTCTCGTTGGAGAGTTTTGATAGTATCTAAAGCCTTAGCTCTCTCGTGCACAAGTTCAAGTTTGAGTGCTTCGATAGCACTATGATGACCAGTCATACGTTCATCAGTCTCCTTAGGAAAAACCGTATTTTTCTCATGAAGTTGGCCATTAAGATCTGTATTATTCTGCTTCAATGCTTCTACCAACACTTTCTTAGAATTTTCTAACTCCTTTTTCTCCATGAGTAATTTTTCAATATTTATCTGTTTTTCCTGAGACACTTTCTTCTGTTGACATAGAAGATTCCTGAGTTCTTGATCAGTCAAATCAAGATTTGCTACCTTTTTATCCAAAACTTTCATGTTCTGTTCGTTTAATAAATCCTTGGTACTTTCTGCTTCCTTAAAAGTGTAGTCTGTCTCAACAGCAATAGCCAACATGCGCTTGAACCCGTTGACTAGTGAGTGTTTGACAGAAGCAGCTGTTGGGTAACCAACACCCTTTTTCTCCAGGAGGTTCTTAATTTTTTGTTCTTCTACGAATTCTCTAAGCTTCTCTTTATACAAACCACGGGATTGCCCTAGTGCAATGAGATACTGTACATGAGATACCTCAAACCTCTGAGCCGTGGCACATTCAACAACTGCAAAATCTGTTGCCTCATCAGGAGTCATACCAAGGGATTTAGCCTGATAAATAAAATATTCAAGCGAAGACATTTTTGACCAGTATGTACCTGAAATACTACTTTCTTTTTAACGATTTACTCAACTAATTAACAATTACTTTTTCATTTTGTATGTGTAACACGTTCCTGTCCAAGAACGGTAAATTATTGTCATATAAATGTCAAATATATTAATAATCAATAAAGTAATTTATGCAATGAAATGTTATGAAAGCAACAACGTGATAGACAATAGAAACAATACTGACGAGACGAAATAATCAAAGACAAGTAAAAACAATTGCAGAAATCAAATAAAATAAAAAATGTGAAACTAAAATAGGATGTCGTAAAGAATTACGATGACAACTGCGATAAGATAATAAACAAGACAATGAACAACACAGTGTATAAACATAGGTTTTGTAAAAAGTTCAACGATAGTCAGGTGAGAATGGACAATAATCACAAACAAGATACATCATAAAACGAAGGTACGAATAAAAATAACTACGAAAACAACAATTAAAAACTTGACGGAACAGCTAAACAGTTAGGTGTCACAGACCACCAGACACAGTGGACCTAGAATCCTTCTACGCTCACGCGTAGGAACATTCCACTGAGGGAAGTCTGCAAAATAATTCCTATAGAACAAATATGAAGGCCCTGAGATAAACCTGGGATGTACCCTTCATATTTCACCTGCCCAACCTCCCACTTAAAAACATGGAACATGCAACATGAATAACTTGTAAACAGTGGACATATATACGAGATAAGATGCAGAAAAGCACAGCTGAACGTAAAACGGTGTAATAACAACACGACGTTTTTACTTATCTCAACCGATAAAAAAGGATATCCCTCGCATCCGGGGCTGCATGTATGAGTCTTATATAAATAGCAGTAACACTATGACAGTGTTTGGTGTTGAAGCTGGAAGTAGATGTCCAACGTCGTCCTTGACCTGTATCCAACTGTCGTCTTGATAGTAGGTGTATGTAGACGTATCTTTTCGAAGATCGAAGTATTATGCTTCAACCGATGTATTTGACTTTGAGTACGTTCCCTGCTTGAAAACTTGATATTTTACAAAACAAACTGGTTCCACCATTTCTGTTAGAGTCATTGTATGGCCACCATTTCTGTTAGGTTCGTTTTGAGGGTACTGAGTCTGTCTACTTTTGATATAACGCGAATGGATTCAATTCTAAACAATGTAGTAATAAGTCAACTTGAACTTCCAACCAGGGGCACATCAACTAATGCCAAGACGGTATACAGTTCATTCAATTTATTTGACATCATACGGTTGATTAGACGATGACCTTGACAATGACTGAGATCCTCATTAGGTCTTCTATATCATATTAATGTTTCAATACTTCATATCTTCTTTCTGGTACTGGCCTCGTAGTTAAACAATGTTGGATTACAATAATACATATTTTTGCCAAAGACTTTCTGGGCATATGAGCTTAGTTATAATGAATCCTTGAGTCACCTCTGCTCAAAAACCGCCACTATTCTAACCGGCCTACGAATGACTCGTATCATTTAAAATCCACTATAGTCCTTGACAATCCTATTTTCCAGGAATATGACGGATTAAATAAATTACATTAAATGTTCAAGCATGACTCCATTTTGGAACCAATAGGTCATTGGTCCAACTAGACGTCCACGTTGAAGAAAATTTACAATCATATAAATATAATACTTGCGTTCTCTTCCCGAGAAATCACAGGTACAGAGTTGACCATGGTCCTCATCTTATCAATAGACGGACGGTCATACAAAGAAGAATTACTCCCGTAACACGGGTTTCGAACTCCCAAAGATTCCTAAGCTGATCTTGGGATCCTAGCTTCTCAAGCCCACTTTATGACGTCAACTAAAGTTTGGCAACACGTGCGGGCGGGGTAACCCATACTCCCATTAGTGCACAACTGTGCGCTAAGGAAATCAAACTCACCAATAATACTTACTATCATGTAAGTCGGTGCGTAGAGTTTATTACAGAGATAGGACCACATATTAATAAATATGAGACTACCCTCATCTGTAAAAGACTGTAACGGCCTACGAAAAGAACGCTACATATATCCAGCCGTCTTCGCGATTTCCTGATACTCTTTTGTTATGCCCCTCGTCCAGGTAGGTCTTCCGCCATCTCCCAGTCGTTTGCACAGTCTAGGAGAGATGGCACACTGTTACCTGATTTACTCGGTTTTGGGTGTGCTGACTTTCTTGCTCTCAGAAAGAATGTGTTTGCGGTGTTCGTCCTGACATTGCTGTTCGCCTTCATCCTTGCCACATCTATTGTCGCAGCCAGCTCATTTAGCACTTTGTTGTAGCGCCATGTTTATCGCCCTTGTCCTAATGACACTTTGCAAGTGAGAGCACGTGTTTAAGTGTCTGCTTCTCATGGCACGGTGATCACTGCTCATCATCCGACTTTCCCCATCTCACAAGGTTTGTGGCCGATGGCAGGAGGTCATACATTGATCTAACAACGAAGCTGAGCTAAAGTGGTGCCATATGCCATATATCATTCCATGTCAAGGACCTTTGCAGGGCTCCTTCCCATGTAGTCCATTGGCCTTGTTGGGCCAGCTGTAATGCTTTTTGCAATCTCTTATCATTCTCAGCTCCTCGTATCTCCTGAACTACCATGTTTCTGCGCTCCCTGCTTGATTCCTTTGACCACCAGCGGAAGTTTCCATGACCAAAGTCCTGTCTATTCGTTTGTGTGTATCCGATTACCTCCCTCAGTTTGAGCGACTCTTGGGCAGCCTCAAAAGCTTCTTCCACTCTCCACTTCCTTCCCGTTTTCAGTGTGGGCTGAATGGACTTACCACGTCATCTGATGACTCGCGTAGCATTATTGCAAGCCTTGCCTTTCCAACTTTGTACTCTTCAACAATTGACTTGAAAGGAATCAGAAGTTTTGACTTTTTGCAGTACAGGGCTACATCTGACAGACCTAGTGGTACCACTAGCCATTTCCTCATGAACTTGTTGACCTTCTGCTCTATAGGTTCCACTGTACTTGTGCTTATTTCATATATAAGCAGTGGCTACAGCAACTTAGGTATCAACATGAACTGGAGGCACGACCGTTTGAATTTTCCTAGGAGTCTGCTTTGGTCTATGATCTGTAGCCCTCTGTCTGCCATTTCTATTGTCTGTTGCACTGCCTTCGAGTCTTTTAATGAGGCATCATACACCCTGCCAAGACTTTTAACAGGTTCCTCAACGACAGTAGGAATTCTTTGGTTGGAAACCATGAATGCGACCTCTGCTATCTTCCCTTTCCTGACTGATAGGCTTCTCGACTTCTTGGGTTTGAAGCTCATTCTGCACCAGCTGACTAGTTCATCCAGGCATGCTAACATCCTCCGGGCCTGATGTTCATCTGATGTCAGAATTGTTGTGTCATTCATGAATGCTTTGAGCGGTGGCATGTGGCACATTCCACTTCGCTTTGGACCTATAGCAATTCATTCAGCCGCATTGAGGATTACCCGCATAGCCATCACGAATAGTATCGGAGAGATGGTACATCCCATCGCAATTCCAACTTCAAGGCCAATCCACTTCGTTGTGTACTCTCTGGTTGAAAATCTGACAGAGAACCCTGCAAAATACCGCTTCAGCATTGCTGCAATCTCTTCTGGAAGTTGATGCATTTCTAGGGCCTGCCACAACATCTGGTGTGGAACGGATCCATAAGCATTTGCTAGATCCAACTAGATTACACGGAGGTTTATTTCTGTCAGACTTTGCCTTTTGAATTGCTTCCCAGATCATGGTGACATGCTCTAGACGTCCTGGTGTACGTGGAATACCTCCTTTCTGAATGGTACCCATTTGCCAGGAGGTATGCAGTGAGCCTTTTCGCCCTCCCTGAGAAGAATATCTTCCCTTCCACATTAAGTAGTGAGACTGGCCTGAAATGACTGTGGAATTTTGTTCCTTCGGGATGTAGACTCCGTTCGCCTTTCTCCATTCCTTGCTTACAAGCTGGGTTTTCCACGCATTCTTCAGTAAACGAAGCAGTCGTTTGAGCACCTCAGGGCATCTTTTATACACAACATATGGAATACCATTAGGACCTGGAGCTGACTTGCACAGACCTTTCTGGACAATGCTTTCTACCTCTTGCATCGTTGGGGGCTTGGTGTTAAATCCAGCTCCTGGCTTACTGGGCCATTTAAGGCCTGCTATGCTGCTGAGCGGCTCATCTTTGCGACCATCTGAATAGGTCATTCTAAGGTGTTCTTCCATGTCTTCTTTCCTGATGTTTAGCGTTCCCGACCGTGACTTAAGGCCAATATTTCCTCCGACTGCGTACTTTAACAATAGAGTTGATCAAATAATCTTGTCTCGCCACTTCAAACCGGAAACTGTGACGTAATCGTACACAAACAACTATCCCAGACACAGATGGGAGCCAATGTATTTTTTTTTAAAATCATCGACCACGATAATATTGAGGAGGAGTTGTCAGTTAGGACAAGACATGATAAGAAACCTTGAGCTATGAATCGAATTCAACAAATACTGAAAGAGATGAAAACAAAAAGAAATGTAAGAGAACAGAAGAAATTAAAGGATGGTACAGGACAAAAATAATGAGAATAAATGCAGGTAATGATAACAGGGTTGAACTTGAAGAAACACCAATACAAGATGTAGAATCGTACACATATCTTGGCAGTAATATAGGCAAAGTTGGAGGGACAGACAGCGATATCAAAATAAGAATACAAAAGGCAAGAGGAGCTTTCATTGCATTGGGAAATATATGGAGATCAAGAGAAATCGGATCCAACACGAAAATAAGAATCTTCAACTCAAATGTGAAGTCAGTCCTATTATATGGCTCTGAGACATAGAGAACAACAAAGACAACTACCAAAAAGCTACAAACTTTTATAAATGGGTGCTTGCGTAGAATAGAGGGATTAAAATGGTATGACAAGGTTACCAACGTGGAACTGATGAGAAGAACTAGACAAGTGCCAGTGGAACAAGAGATGAGAAGAAGGCGATGGATAGGACACACACTGAGGAGACCTGTTGATAGCATTACAAGGCAGTCCTTGTTCTGGAATCCCCAGGGCAAGAGAGGCAGAGGTAGACCAAGAAGCACATGGAGAAGAAAGCTGGAAACAGAGGTGAAAATGATGAGGAGAACGTGGGAAAGAACTCGAGATGATGGCACGTGACAAGAGGACTTGGCACGTGTTTGTTGAAGGCCTATGCTCCTTTGGGGGTGGAGGGTTATGAATGAATGAATGAACAGGACAAGGTAACTATCGAGATTGCTTCCTCACACTACAATAATATTGATCAATTCTTTTGTTTACTTCTTTCCATTTCATGATGTCAAACTTTCCAGAATCTTCTTTCTTTGTCGTCATTTATCTCTTTAGTCTTCTATCTTTCATGTTGTCAAGGTATACTCCAACTTCCGTCTTCTCATAACATGCGCAAAGAAAGTGGATTCCTTCTTTCAGGTCTGAGTAATAAGCTTCCTTTGCGCATTGGTCTCTTCCGGCGGCGGAAGTCATTTTTCTGTTCAGCCACGCGCTTACAAACAGACAGCGATTTTGATAGAATTTCGGTTCTTGCCTTCAGGGAAGTACCCAGTTTTTATTTTATTTAGTTTTTATGTGTCCTATCTAGCCTTCACTTTCTTTCCTGACGAAGGCCTTGTGGCCGTAACGTAGACTATTTTCTTTGTCTTTTGTCCTCGTAAGACGAATCACCTTTTTTCGATTTTTTTTTCAAACCCATCCATGTTAATTGTTAGCATGTCTTTATGGTTTAACTTTTCCTACTTACGACGAGTTTTTTTTGGAATGGACCACTTTCGTAAGTCGACCTCAACATTAAAGTTTCTTTTGAACATTAAAATTATTCTATATTTTTGTAATTATTTATTGTTACTTACTTGACTTCTTATCACTCGTGCCGTGAAGCGTAGTAGGGAACTGAAGTTAGCGTTGTTCAGCCTAGTGTGCCACTTGGCTGCTGGGAGTCGGTGTTGTTGTTGGATTAATGTGATGTTGTCTGTCTATCTGACTCTTGACTGAAACCTGATCGTCATCTATTGCTTGCGTGTAGTGGTCATTTATCAGGGCTGTATTCTCGCCAGTTGGCCATACCATTGATATTCTTTGTGTTTGTATACTTGATGCAGGATGCAGTTCCTACAATATTTTTCCCAATCTATCTTTCCTGGTAACAATCAATCAATCAATCAATCAATCAATCAATCAATCAATACCCTTTAACTCCCCAAGGAGCCTAGGCCTTCAACAAACACATGCCAAGTCCTCCTGTCCTGTGCCATCCGCTCAAGTTCTTTCCATGTTTTTCTCATCATTTTCACCTCTGTATCCAGTTCTCTTCTCCGTGTGTTTTTTGTTCTACCTCTGCCTCTCTTTCCCTGTGAATTCCAGAACAAGGACTGCCTTGTAATGCTATCAACAGGTTTCCTCAATGTGTGTCCTATCCATCGCCAGCTTCTTCTAAACTCTTGTTTCACTGGCACTTGTCTGGTTCTTGTCATCAATTCCACATTTGTGACTTTGTCATACCATTTCAATCCTTCTATTCTACGCAAGCACCCATTTATAAAAGCGTGTAGCTTTTTGGTTGTTGTTTTTGTTGTTCTCTGTGTTTCAGAGCCATACAATAGGACTGACTTCACATTTGAGTTGAAGATTCTTATTTTCATGTTGTTCTCATGTTCTCTATATGTTTCCCAATGCAATGAATGCTCCTGTTGCTTTTGAATATTTATTTTCATAGCATTGTCTGTCTCTCCAACTTTGTCTATATTACTGCCAAGATATGTTTACGATTCTACATCTTTTAGTGGTGTTTCTTCAAGTTCAACCTTGTTATCATTTCTTGCATTTATTTTCAATAGCTTTGCCTTTTCCCTGTGTATTGTCAGACCCACTTTTTGTGACCTCTCATCGAGTATTTTCATTTTGTCTTACATCTGATTATGGTTATGGGACAGATGAGCCAAGTCATCTGCAAAATCTAGATCATCAAGCTGTTTAGTCATATTTGACTAGATTCCATTTCTGTTGTGTTATGTCGATGTTTTCATAATCCAATCTATTGCTAGTAAGAAAAGAAATGGAGACAAGAGGCATTCACGTCTCACTCCCATTCTAATCCTAAACGGTTCTGTAAGTTGTCCTCCATAATGCCTCATCAATTTCCAAAGTGAGTCTCTGTCTACACTGTCAAATGCCTTTTCACAGTCTACAAATCAAATGTATAATGGTAAATTCCATTCCAGACTTTCTTCAGCTATTATTTTCAATGTGGCTGTCTCAATGTACAGGATCTGTTTTGTCGAAAACCTGCTTGTTCATCTCTCAATTGGTCGTCTATGGACTCTTTTAATCTCTGAAGGGTGATTCTGTTTAATTCTGTTCCTGTCACTGAAAGTAACAGTATTCTTATATAATTTCTGCACTGTTGTAAATGTCCCTTCTTAGGCAACTTGACCAGATAACCTTCCTTCCATTCTGCTGGTATTTCCTCTCTCTCCCAGACTATTCCAAGTAGTTGGTAGAGGTATCAATATCTGTTTTGATGGCCTCTAATGGAATGACATCTGGACTAGCTCCTTTTCCATCTTTCAGAAGCTGTATGGCTTTCTTTATTTCTTCTCTACTTGGTCGTTCACAGCTGATTTGTCGCTCCTCTTCTGCTGGCTGGATGTCTGGGGGATTAGTTGTAACTTGTCTACTGAGAAGTTCCTGAAAATGTTCTGTCCAACTCTTCATTTAGTCTTGTATATTACTAAGCAATTTTCCATTCTTATCTTCTATGAGGACATTTGCTTGCTTATATTTCTTTGTTAACATCTTTGTGTTGTTCTACATGTTCCTCGTATTTCCTTTCCCTGCAGCTTCCTCTGCTTCCCTTGCCAACTCGTCAATATACTTCCTTTTGTATCTTTTGATGTTTCTTCTTACTTCTTTGATTGCTTCTTTGTACTCTTCATGGGCCTTAGCTTTGGAGCTTCTGGTTTTGCTGATGTTTAAATCTGTTTTCTGGTAACATAAAAGCCTGTCCTAAACATCTCACCTCATATGATGGGATTTTTCCCAACCTGTACATTGGCCAGAGACCATGTTTGACACTGATAGCAAAGAGGTGGTAAGAATATACTATTTCTAGTTTAGTCTCCATACTGAAATTCTAATGTTTGAAATTCTAACTAGTAAGTCACTACACTGGCTTTTTGACATCTTGTTTCAGTTTCTCTGTCAAGGTGTCCATTTTCTGTAAAAATGTTTCTAGATATTTGAATTCATGAACCTGCTTACCCTTAAATGATGTTGACATGTATGTTAAGTCGGCTTAGTGATTTGCTAATTTTCAAAGTTTCTGTCTTTGATGTGTTGATCTTCATGTTATATCTTCCACAGGTTGAAATAAGTACATCTGCAGGTTTTTCTGCAGTTTGTTTTTATCTTCAAACATTAGACTCTGACGTTTTGCAACAAGTCGTCTGCAAACATGTGTCTTTCTGTTCTGTATCCAACGAATATTTAAAAGCCTATATATTTGTTGAAGCGTTTGTTCTAAAAGTTTACACCTTCTGTTTTTGATTTTTTTTTTTGGTCCGTTTATCCGGCTAATTGCAGTCGTTATAACTGTCTTTAGATGGAATAATTACACATTTCTACACCCTTACTTTGCAAGCTGTTCCAGCACATTTGATTGTAGGTTTTGTTGATTATAAGCTTATGATAATATTTACATAACATCTTCTTGTATTCTAATTTATTAATTTCTTTTCTTTTCTTCTTTTTTATCTTTTTTTCTAGTCTTTTCTCATTTACTACATTACTTACTTACTTAGTCGTTCCCCTTCTACCGTGAGGTGTAGAGGTTTGGAAGAGAGAGCGCCAGACTATTCTATCGGCTGTCTTCCTCCTGGCCTGGTTCCATTCTAGTCCTCGGTCCTTCAAAGATTGTCTAATGTTGTCCTCCCAGCGGACTCTGGGTCGTCCTGGGGGTCTGGATCCTTGGCTCTTTGTTTCCCATGCTTGTCGTGGGAGCCGATCTTCTCCCATTCTGCAGATATGGCCAAACCATCTTAGTTGGGACTGTTCTACTTGGGTCTGCAGGGGGTGGGATTTAAGGCCTTGACGTATCGTCTGGTTGCGTACCATGTCTCTTCTTGTTACTTCAACCACCTTCCTCAGATACCTCATTTCTGAGGTTTGGATCTGGCTTTTGTGGGTTGTAGTCATTGCCCATGACTCGCATCCATATGTCAAGACTGAGACATAGATGGAGCGGTATACAGCCATCTTCGTTTTCTTACCAGCCTTTCTCTTGCTGAGGAATCCTCGATTTATGGCCTGAAAAAGAATCCCAGCCGCTGCTTTTCGAGTGGCCAACTCTTCTTTGATGCCTCCCGTTCGGTCAATAATAGCTCCGAGGTATTTAAAGTGGTCGACCTGCTCCAGGACCTGTTCTCCCAGCTTAATCTGATGTCTTCTTTCTTCTCGTGATATCACCATGGATTTTGTTTTAGAGCTGCTTATGACCATCCCTCTCTTCTCCAGCTCTTCCTTCCAGACTTGCGGGTTGAATTGGAGATGTGCCTCTGATTTAGCAATCAGGGCAACATCATCAGCAAATGCCAGCTCCGAAATACAGACCTGTCTCATCTTCCAGTACCCCACTGAATACTTTCTTGTTCTCTCCTTACATGCCTTAATGACATCGTCCATGAGGAGTATGAAAAGGTAAGGTAACAAGATATCCCCTTGTCTTACACCAGTGGTGGTCCTGAACTCTTCTGACTTATGGTTTGCTGTCCTCACATATTTTCTGCAAGACTTGCAGAAGCTCTGTATAGCATGAATCAGAGGTGCTGGAATGTTCTTCCTTGCCAAACAGTCCCAAAGTTTTCTCCAGGGGACCCTGTCAATCGCCTTTTCCAGATCTATGAAACAAAGATAGATCTCACTCTTATACTCAAGGGCCTTTTCACTCAGCTGTCTGAGTGTGAAGATTAGGTCTTGAGTACTTCGGTTCGCTCGGAATCCGCACTGGACCTCATCCAGTTGTGGCTCAGCTAGGCGTCGGAGTCTCTGCTCTAGGATTCTAGAGTAGATTTTACCAGGGACACTGAGAAGGGATATGCCTCTATGGTTTCAACACTGTCGATTGTCACTCTTTTTGAAAATTGGTGTTATGATGGCAATCTCCCAATCCTTTGGTATGGTCTTGTTGTACTACGCTGCCTGTAGAACCCTTAAGAGTAATAGGTCGCCTGATGCTCCCATCTCATTTACTACATTATTTTGTTTATGGTGGTAGTGGTTTGTGGAAAGAGGTTGGGGGGGGGGGTGATTTGAAAAAAAAATTGAATGAGCAGGTAAAAACTGAACAGGTGGCAGCAGTATAATTATACTGTCAGCAATATTGTCAAGGTAGATTTTGTTCACTAAAAAGATGATGTGAAATTCCTATACAGCAATAAGATCGTCAACTAATGTCTTCACCTTCAGCTTTAAGGCAGTGCTGATCAAGAATTGCAATGCGCATAGTAGGACTCGAGTCAAGGCATCTTCAGTCAATGAAAGCCCAAGAGAAGTTTGCAGAACATACCAATATCATGGGTTTAGCAATATTTTAGTCATTAGTAAATGACCCCAAGTCTAACATGAAACAGTGTGCTGAGAGACTGGATGGCTGTTGCCTGGTAGTCGTAAACTACTGGTTGTCTGGAGGGAGAGCGAGGAAGCACTAGGCAGATGGACTTTCTAAGGGACGTCTCTTATTTCTTCCCTGCTATTGTGGCTTTACTAGGGTGATCGGATATTTCCACCATCTATTGCAATATTACCAAGAGTTATCTTACAAACAAGAATCATCGCTGGGGCTACGGAGATCGTGCTCTGCCGACGATACCTTCGGCAGATAAAAAAGAAGAAAAATGAACGCAAAAGCAGAGGTAGGGGAGAGAAGAGAAGAGACAGAAGAGCTGAAAAGAGAAAATTCAGTAAGAAATCTGATAGACTGTCACAGTAATATTTGCGTACATGAGATTGGAATTGCCAAAACGCCAATCAACGTGCAGCAGTTATTCTGAAAATCATCTAAGAGTTTGATATTTTTATGATTCAGGAGACACACTACAAATTTTATACAAATCAGTATGGACCTGGCGGAAGAGGGCAAGCAATGTATGTCACACATGAACTCCCTCGCACATGATTGGATACAAGCTCTCACAATAGTGAAGATACAAAATTGCAGAGGATTGCAGTAGGTATAAGCGATCAGGGATGTTGAGTCTACATTTGTTATGCTCATGTAGACCCCCTTCATGAAGAGGGTAGCTGGGATTTACTGATAGATTTGTCCGATGAGCCTAACAAAAGGTGTTTAATTGCTGGTGATTTCATTGCCAGATCTAGAGGGGGTAACATCACGGACAATAGACAGGGCATGGCCTTGAGTCAGGCATTACTGAACACAAACTGAACCATCTTGAATGATGGAGACCCAACAAGACTTGCAACTAAACCTGTGAACACTGATGGTGTCATAGATCTGTCATTGATTTCTAATGCTGCCTCCACCCTTGCACGTTGTGATTTACTAAGTGCACATGAGAGTGATCATCTACCTTGTGTCGTTCTTATTGCAAACCTAAACACACCTTTAACTACCCTCCAGGCTCTCATGGCTGTAATGTCCCTCTACACATATTGCGTAAAAATGCTAGGAAAAATACTGTTACAACGCCTATCACCCTGGTGAAATGCAGCTGTGGAAAGAGCGATGAAAGAATAGAGGAAAGCATGAAAGTGAAGTACAATAAATAATGGAGGGATTGAAGAGATGAAGGAGAAAAAATAGAAAGCCATCAATAGGTTCAAGAGCAACGCAATAGAAGTCAAAGAAAAAGTGTGGGAGGCCTTCGTGACACAGGCGGGGACGGAAAAATCCTTACAAAAATTCTGGTCCTGACATGGACGAATGAATAGAAAAAATATATGCCAGCCCATATCTAATATTCTGAGCGCCACAGGAATACGTCTAAAGACGGATGAAGAAAACGAACCATGAATTACTCAATCGGTAAATAACTCAGATGGATAAAGGTGATACAACTCCTTCACAAGAGATTAAGAACCGTGTACTGGAAAACGATATAAGTGAAATACCTGATATAAGTAAAACATCATGTCTGGTGAGGACGTTACGTATTCGTTAAAAACCAGTAGAAACACTGCCCAGGGCCCTGATGGTGTATAGTATCGACATTTAAAAGAGCTTGGTGACACAAGCATTATGACTGTAGTGGGAGATTTCAACATAAGCGTACAAAATGCTGAGGTACCGGAAGTCTGGCTACATAGTTACCCATATACCTGTGGCTACTTCCTAAACCTGGTAAAACCTCACACTGCTTAACAGCTCTCGAATCATCACTGACAAAATGTTTACGGCAAATTACTTAAGAAGATAATGACAAGATAAATAATGAACCCCCTTGAAAATGCACACATCCTCCCTGATACTCTGAACCGTTATAGACCAATCAACGTAACATGAGGTAACGCTGGAACACTTTCGTATGATGTGTATGAGGGTTTCCATGGTAAACAAGAAACTGGCTGTGGCAATTGACCTAGAGGATGCTTACAACAGGGTGAACTTTGCAACCTTGATGGACTGTGTAACGGCATGTGGTGTAAACCCATGGCTAACAAGGTGGATAGCTGCTGCCTTAACAGATAGATCAGTTGTATTTCTCTCGGAAACATGGAAATCAGAACCAATGCACATTTGCCCTGGATTACCCCTATTATAACTGGTGCTGTTCAACATCTATACAGCAAAAATAGCTGCAATCCAAACAACAAGTTTGGGACGAACATTAACTTTTGCCGATGAATCTGTACTCCGTGTGAGAAATCAGGGTGAGTCTTCTCTGCTAGAGAAAAGGACAAAATCGTCGCTGAACATAACGAAGCTTACATGAGAACAACTTCTGGCATGAAAATGGAGTTAGAGGCAGCTACTGCAGCCTTAAGGTGGCTGTCTGAAACTTCACTAACAATGGCAGTTATTGTATCAGACTCACAATCCATACTTTGGAAGGTCCAAAGTGGATGGATGCGGCTTAAATGGAAAACCTTCATAGAAACCTCGAATCTTCAGGAACTGGTGTGGATCTACTGGGCTGGACATGTAGGGGTACGCGGAAATGAAAGGGCTGATTGACTAGCTTTCAAGAGTGCCCACAGAAGGTGCATTGGATATTGATAAGGGAGATACTGAAGACAATTAATGATCGCCTATTATAGAATGACACTGCAATCGATCATCAAGGTTAAGACTGCTGGAATTTGGCATCAAACGTAAGACCAGCAGGGTTGGACGTATGAGGGGATGTATCCGGCTGTTGCGTTCCATTCTATTATATGGATGATTGAACTTGATAAAAGTGTTGGACAAGTAATCTCTATGGGATAGCAATTCAAAAGTCCAATGGAACACGACACCAGTAACTCGTGAAGTTAATGCAGCTCACTCTTGTTGATGATGTTTATAATTTAATAACATTTCCCACAAAATGTTGCTCCACATTAATAGAAGAATTCATGATGATAATCTGTAAAACAGGCCAACTACACTGGGCCATCAAAGTACATGTAGTAACGGATAGACTGAGCCGTCTGTAAAGTCTTCGTCTGCCTAAGTCCGTGAATTAATCTTTAGGACCATCATCGTCCGTTATCAGGCTATAAGTAATCTAATGTTGTTCGTCCATCACGGGTGATGAAGACCACTCTGTTCATCCAATTATTAGGATTGTTAGGATAGTCTATAAGTACGAAGGTGACTGATGAGCCCGATGCGGGCCTGGAAGGATCTCGGACAGTGTGGGCAGGGAATGTTTGCATCACAAGAAGGTTTTATTACACGGTCTTTTCTAGCTTGTTTCCGCTGTTCCCCTGCTGCTCTTCTGGAAGATTCGCATGCCGCTGCACCTTTACGAAGAGATGTGCGCCAGGCAGTTCGGTCTTGCGCAGCAGCTACCCATGTGTCAGGGTTTATGTCAAAGGTTTTTAATGAAGCCTTGAGCGTGTCTTTGAAGCGCTTTTTTTGGCCACCATGGCAGCGTCTACCCTTCTGCATCTCACCATAAAAGAGTATCTTTGGCAGTCGATGGTCTGGCATGCGGACTACATGACCTGCCCAGCGAATCTGTGACTGCATCAGAATAGTATCGATGCTAGGGATACCAGCTCTGTCAAGAACGGCGGTATCCGGGATCTTGTCTTGCCATTTGATGTTCATTACCTTTCTGAGACAGACTGTATGGAAGTGGTTGAGCTTCTTTACGTGGCGCCTGTATACAGTCAATGTTTCACATGCATAAAGCAGCACTGGAAGCACCGCAGCTCTGTACACCTTCAGCTTTGTCTGTAGACTAATGCCACTTCGATGCCAAACGTTGGTGTATAGTCTGCCAAATGTGCTGCTGGCTTTGGAGATCCTGGTGTTCACCTCATCATCAATGACGATGTTCTGGGATAGTGTGCTACCAAGGTATGTGAACCTGTTCACAACATTCAGTTTCTCACCATTTACCTTGATGATTGGCTCAGTATAATTTGTGCCAGGAGCTGGTTGGTACATGATTTCTGTTTCCCCGTGTTGATGGTAAGCCCAAAGTTGGAACAGGCTTCGGAGAATCTATCCATGCTACGCTGCAGATCAGCCTCTGAGCCAGCACTGAGGGCACAATCGTCAGCAAACAGAAGATCCCTGATGGAGTGTGATTTGACCTTGGTTTTTGCTTGAAGCCTCCTAAGGTTAAACAATTTTTCATCAATACGATATCTGATGTCGATTCCTATGTCCCCATCTCTGAAAGCATCAGTCAGCATAGCAGAAAACATGATACTGAAAAGAGTCGGTGCAAGTACACACCCTTGTTTAACTCCATTTGAGACTGGGAAAGGCTCCGATAGCTCACCGTTTTCCTGAACTCTAGCCTGCATTCCATCATGCAGTTGCTGCACTATTGAGATAAATTTCTTTGGGCAGCCGTATTTTGCCATGATCTTCCATAGACCCTCTCTACTGACCGTGTCGAACGCCTTTGTCAAGTCGATGAAAGCTGTGTACAGGTCACAGTGCTGTTCTTGTCATTTTTCTTGAAGCTGTCTTGCAGCGAACACCATATCGGTGGTTCCACGTTCTTTCCGGAATCCACACTGACTTTCAGGTAGAAGACCTTTGTCAAGATGAGCCGTAAGGCGATTAAGAAGGATTCTGGCGAATATCTTCCCAGCGATTGATAGTAGTGAGATGCCTCGATGATTGTTACAGTCTTGGCGATTACCTTTACGTTTATAAAGATGTATAATTGACGCATCCTTGAGATTGTGTGGGATGGTTTCACTCTGCCACATTTGCTGGAAGATCATGTGAAGTTTCTCTATCAGAACTGTACCGCCATCTTTATAGACCTCAACAGGAATTGAATCGGAGATGGGGGCCTTTCTTCTAGAAAGTTGACGAATTGCTTTTTGAGTCTCCTCCAGAGTCGATATATCATCTAGTGCTTCATTTATAGGAATTTGGGGAAGTCGGTTGATGGCTTCATCGTTAATAGATGATGGCTGGTTCAGAATGATATTAAAGTGTTCGACCGAGCGTTGGAGAATTTTTTCCTTGTCTGTAATAGTGTTTTTCCATCTGCATTAAGGAGGGGAAATGATCCTGAGGATGTTGGACCATAGACCGCTTTGAGTACATGGTAAAAAATTTTCAAGTCATGGCTGTCAGCAAAGCCTTGGAGCTCATCTGCTTTATTACTCAGCCATGAATCCCGCATCTGGCGTAGTTTATGCTGGACGATTCTACGCATGTTGTTGAAAGCGTCTTTCTTGGATGTAGATTTTGGATCATTTAAATATGCTTTATAGAGATGGTGTTTCTCAGCCAACATCTTCTTTATATCATCTGAGTTCTCATCAAACCAGTCATTTTGTTTCTTGATGGCGGGACCCATGACCTCTGTAGCAGTGTTGTAGATCTGCTCGCTTAGGGCTGTCCAATTTGTTTCCGTACTTTGGCCGTCTAACGAGATAGATTTGAGACGGTCTTCTAGTGTGTCAGTGAATGACTGTTTAATTTTTGTCTTCTTTAGTTTGGTGACATCCAGCCTTTTTTGAGTTTTCTTTCCCTGAGGGCGCCTGGCAGGTTGGATACGAATTTTAAGTTTACACACAATGAGGCGATGATCAGTCCAGCATTCGGCACCACACATGGACTTGGTCACCCGGACATCTTGCCTGTCCTTCTTCCTAACAATTACATAGTCAATTAGGTGCCAATGCTTTGAGCGAGGGTGCATCCAGGAAGTCCTGTTGCGGATAGGAAGTCGAAAAATGGAGTTGGTGACAAGGAGGTCATGTTCTGCGCAAGTCTGGAGGAGAAGAAGTCCATTGCTGTTACAGCGACCCACGCCGTACTTTCCGATAGTGCCATTCCAGGAGATGTTATCTGAGCCTACTCTTGCATTAAAGTCACCAAGAATAATAAGCTTATCTGCTTTAGGAACTGATGCAATGACTGCATGTAGTTCTTCTTAAAACTTATCCTTGACGTCATCCTGGTTTGTCATAGTTGGTGCATACGCGCTAATGATGGTGGCATGTTTCCTTCCATAAAGCAGGGGAATCTTGACTGTCATGAGTCGGTCATTTATTCCCTTTGGGGGCCCCGCTAACTTGCCAACAAGTGCTGTTTTGATTGCAAATCCAACCCCTGCTTCTCGTCTTTCTTCAGTTCCTCTTCCACTCCAATAGAATGTATAGCCTGCACCCTTTCCGCAAAGTTGGCCCTCGCCTGCAAGTCGAGTTTCACTCAGTGGTGCTATGTCAATGTTGTATCTGGCCAGTTCTCTCCCAATCAGGGCAGTTCGCCTCTCGGGTCTGTTTGTGTTAAAGTCTTTGTCGAGTAGAGTGCGCACATTCCATGCGCCTAGAATGAGGGGGAAAAATCTGTCCTTCCTTTTTCTTATGTGTCGCCCGCTGAAGTAGGGTACCCACCAACCGCGGTAAGCTGGTTAGGTAATGGTGGAGCAGGCAATGTTTAGGGCACCTTTTCTAGCCCCTTCCTCATGCCATGGAGGTGAGCAGTGCTTTCCTAAAGAGGGCTGCTCAGTCACTCAGGGGGCTGCCAAATCCCACTGCTGCTCCGATCAGTGGAAGACGACCATATGGCCTGAGCCGCCTGTGTGTAGGTCTGCGACTACGACTGCCAGCGCACCCACGCCTGCCGCTTCGCCGCTCGCCCATCGCTACAGGACTTGTTGTGAGTGGATGGATGAGTGGATGAAAGAGTGACTTGCGCAGTGATTTGGTTTAAAGTGAGGAAGATTTGCGCAATTCGTCGACCTCACTCTCTTGCTTGGGTCCATCTTAATCCAGTGGCAAGACAAGTCAAGACGACTGGAGATGAAGTCAGGTGCAGTGGATGACCAGGGCTTTCTACGTGCCTCGCCATGCTCCTTACGCTCCACAGCGCGTTGCTGGTAATCGCCGTCATGCCCGTTGAACCAACATGTGGTTTCTTCCGCGCAGTCTACCGAATCCAGTCTTCGCATGCATGGGTAGGCAGACCCTAACTCACCGACGGTTTATAACCATTCGGCTACCCTCACCAAGTTTAGCCGGCCTGTCAAAGCCGTTTTCCGGGGGTGGCCGCTGTCGCATGCTGACAGCTACGAGGAGCCACAGGTGAGAGCTGAATGCCACGTTTGGACCAAAGGTGGCCGAGCTGCCCAGAAAAGGGCATGACAGCTCCTTAACCAGAGGTACTACCAATACCTGACATCCCAAAAATCTAATACATTCCTGTCGGCAGACACACATCTCTGGCATTCATTTAATGGAATATCTTGTTCAAATGTAGACATATCAGCGGACATGAAACACATCGGTCGGCGGAGCTTACACACACGCAGCCATTCCGGCTGAAGACACTGCCAAAAGTCTACTACTTCTGCTCTGCACGCGCGTCTATGTAATTACTTAATATGACGTCATTTTAATACAGTGCCGCTCTATATGAGCACCGCGATGTTCCAAAATCATGAACGCATTGCAGTGCTCAAAAAGAGGCGTAACATTATTCCGTCCGTAAAGTCTAACTCCGAGAGATGAACAAGCAGGTTTTCGACAAAACAGATCATGTACAGTCCAGATAGCCACTTTGTGAATCGTGTTGGGTTTTGATGTTATGAATTGTTGTTATGTATTATTATTGTATTAAATGAGATCAGCTATGAAGGTCCCTGAATTTAACCAATAGTATTGTAAACTTTTCAGAGTACCTTTCCGCTACCACCCTTTTGATCTCATTCAAAATTAATCTATATTATTATATAAAATGACTTCGTGTAGTGTCTAGGGTTATGAAGGTAGGGTGTAATGTGCAATAACCAACAAACATACAAACAAATAGTTTATTATCCACAACCACCAACAGTACTACAACAATAACATACCAACAACACTTTAGAAGGCTATCTTAATTAAGACAGTGGTTGAAATTTGTGTAAATACAATTTTTTTTCAATTTATTATTCTGATTCTAATTTATTTTGAACCAGGACTGACAATCAAAAGTGAAATCAAAAGAATCATTTACAACATTCCAATAACACAGTAGATCTTCTGTCCATACATACAATATTATTCTAATATAAGTGTGTATTTGTATTCTTCTACTTTGAGGTAATACCGGTATTAAACCATAGGTTGTTGGTTATAATCACTCCCTTTAAGTTATGTCTGTTTTCGTTTGTCACTTGTGAAAATATTAATACTAGGCACAGTTTTCTTTAATATCACTTTCTAGTTCTTTTAAGTTCTTTTAAGTTGAGCTGCCAGGTGCCGAACAAGAACTTATCTTGGCAGAAGAATACAGGTAGAACGTTTCCTCTGCTCGCTTGACAATCTTTTCCACATTTTTGATAGGCAATGGCCACTAGCATGGGCTCGAAGTATACAGATAGAGTCCTGAATCGAGCAGTTCTCAGGCGTTTGGTACTACATTAACGTCAGTACCCAGGACCCTGAAATGTGAAGGTTATGCATCCTTCTTTATACCTAGTATACTATACTATTCCACATTTAAGTACAGGTACATTACAAACAAACGAAAAGGGTCATAGCTTTATACCAACCCATGCCACCATTATCTTTTGATGTGACAATGTACACCAGTATTCCTCTCCCCTAATAGTTACAACGCCACTGCAATTCTAGCTGTCATCTTTTCCATATAATAGGATAGGTGTTATGCTCCTTGATGACAATCATACATATTTTCTTGTAGTTTTACACCTCTCTGATAATCTATCACATGGTGGATCAATCTCTAGGCTTTGCCTAATGGTTGCTACAGACCCACTCACTTACAGACATATATTATTATTTCACATTCAATTTTTATTTTAGATACATGTTAATAAAGTCAATCTTACCACATTTATTCAATGAAATACACAGTGAACGATGACTGGCACACTTTCGATCTGCCGTTCTGTCCAGGCTTTTGAGAAATATGGTTTTCACTGCACAAGCCTGATCTCATCGCTACTAGTCAAAATTTGGTTAGAAAATGGCGTCCCCAACTAATGCTTTTTCCCCAATATCAACTACTCTGGCCAATGATTATCCTTATTTCACTTGTAAACAAAGTCTTTCAAAAATACAATTCAATTTTCTACTACGTTACTCGGGTGATATATGTTTAGTACGAGGTCGGCCAATAATATTTCGTCTCACTTCAAATTCCACCCAATCTCCGTCATCGTACCATCTTAGCCTAGCTTTCACCTAATTTTTTCCCCAAAAATATGCGATCCAATCTAAGCAGATATGACCTGACCTGACAGTATCTCTGATTCTCTATGTATTGTTTTATCAATATTTGATTATTTAATGGACTATTTAGATAACTAACAACATATTCTTTGTCAGCAAGTCTTCAGGTACACGAATATACAATTTTTATGGGGCTATGTGGCTTGGTTCAAAATTCTATCTTTTTTTCTATGTTAGTTGTTTATTTTTAAACTACCTACGAGAGCTTATGTCATTCGCAATAAGAGCTAAGCGTGTTTCCCTGACCGTAGTGTCCATATTTCTAACTTTTTCATCGTATTGGGGAAACCCGCCTAGGGCAAAGCGTGCAAGTCGGTTGTAGAGTTAGAACCAATTTGAGACGTGATTTGCGTGTGTTATCTAGCCTTGCCCCTCCTTTCCCCAAATGCAGTTAGGCAAATATTTCTTAGAACTAGGAAAAGTGGTTCGTTTATGTCAAGGACGAATTTGAAAAATAGGGTACCGTTTTGTTCGGCTTATGCGTTTGCAAATGATAAGCTGAAGGCGTAGGTGACAACTTACGATTCTCGCCGAAAATTTTTAGTACTATCTTATCTTTGACTTTATGCACTATACTGTTATATTCTAATTTAGATATTGTATTTAAAAGCTCACCCCACATCTCCCCACTTAGAACAGACAATCATGTATCAGTTCCTACTTTTAAATACACATAGATAAATTTACTATCTATGCCTGGTGACTACTCTGATGTTCGTCGTACGGATGTCTGCTTAAAAAATCAGCGCCAACATTGGTTTTGCCGGGAATGTATTCTATGGTAAACTGGTATGGCTTTAAGAGCAACGACCAGCGTAATAATCTAGCATTTTCGTGCCTTGCTTGTGACAGACACACAAGTGGTTTATGATCTGTTTGGATCTTAAATGATTTACCATAAAGATAAATCTGGAACTTTTTTATAGCCCATATGACCGCCAAACATTCTTTTTCACTTGTTGAATATTTTTGTTCAGCTGTGTTCAACTTACGGCTAGCATAATCTACTGGGGTTAATTCCCCATCAAATGAATTTGACCGTTGTAATAGAGCTGCACCCAAACCTATATTACTAGCATCCGTTCTCACAATGAACTCTTGACTCAAGTCAGGTAATTTCAAAATGGGCCTGCTTGTGAGCTTTTCCTTCAACTCTTGGTAGGCTAATTCACACTGCGCTGTCCAAATAATTCTATCAGGATTTCCTTTGCGTGTTAAATCAGTCAATGGAGCACATATGGAGTTAAAGTTTTTAATATACTTTTGGTAGAAACCACATAATGAGACAAAAGATCGCACATCTTTTTTTGTCTGTGGTCATGGTGCTTTTTTCAACTTCTCCAGGTTCTTGGGGTCAGTGGTCATGTTTCCCTGATGTACTGTGTGTCCCAAGAATTCCAGCTCTTTACATCCAACACAGCATTTCGTCGGTCTAGCTGTCAAATTTGTCTCTCTCAGTCGATTAAACAACATTTTCAGAGAGTTAATATGTTCCTCAAATGTTTCTGTGGCTATAAGAATATCATCCATGAAGTTGGTGATGCATGGATTATTCAGGGGATCCTTTAACTTTCTCATCATCCTCGAGAACACACTCGGTGCATTTTTCAGCCCGAATGGCAACATGTTAAATTCATAATGTCCTTCCGATGTGCTAAAGGCTAAATAAGGTCTGACTTCCGGCTTTACTGGGATCTGATAGTAGCCTTTGCTCGGATCTACTTTAGAGAAATATTTAGCTTTATTCAGCCTGGCAAAGAGCTGATTTGTATCAGGTAATGGATCCACCTGACCTTCTGTGACAGCATTCAGTTTCCTGTAATATATACACAGTCTGTGTTCTCCAGAGAGTTTTCTCAACAGAACCACACTGGAACTGTAAGGAGATTCACTGTGCGAGATAATCCCTTCTCTCAACAGATAATCTATTTCCTCCTTCAAAGCTTTTTCCTTAGCGAACGGGATCGAATAGGCTCTCATACAGATTAGTGTTGGGTATTGAGTTTCATATCATATTCTAATAAATTTGTATGCCCCGGTCGGTCTATTAACACATCTGTATGATTTTCCAGAACCTGTTGAACTCTCTCCCTCTGATTTTTCGTTAAGTGCGTACTGATTTTTACCTGTGCAGCGGTCTCACAGGAATGTAAAGGATATTCATGAGAGGTGAGTGGTTCCTTTTTCATCTCCATTGCAACAGACAAGGTCAGTAGGTGTGTCTCTTCCTAGTTTTCTCTGTCCAGATATTTTTTCAGGAGATTCACATGATAGATTTTCTCTTTCCCTTTCTTATCTATCTTATAATTTGTTCTAGACACCTTCTCTAGAACTGTATATGGACCTTGCCATCCAATTTACAATTTATTATGGCTGCCGGGCAGTAGAAGGAGCACCTTCTCTCCCACAGCTAATTCTCGATCCTTCGCTTTCTTATTGTAATAGGCAGCATGCTTTTTCCTGGCTTGTCTTAAAATGTCATTGGCAAGTTTCCAGCCAGTTTTAAGACGAGTGGTCAGCTCGTTCACATATTGATATGATGAGGTAATATTTTCTTCTGCCTTTTCATCGGTCCATGTCCTTAACAAGGCTACATATGGACTTTTAAATTTGTTGACCTATTTTTCCATGCACCGGTATGGTCTCTTCCATTGGAAGCCTTATAGTGAGGACTTTTCTTCCTAGAATCATCATTCACAAATCGACCACTACCAATTTTTTTCTTGGGGTTTTCTTCCCACTTTAAATTCCTTGTGAGAGATCTTCTCTCTCTTTTATTTTCACCCAGTTCACATGATTCCGACCGAGGGATTGTCGGCTTATCCTGGGGTAAAACATTTCTTTGTACTCGTTGCATAGTGGCCATTGTAAAACATCCAAGTGAAGACTGTCTGTGAAAAGGGGGCTCCCATTCCACTTTGTCTTCATTATTAATTTTATTTTTCTTTCCATTTTCAGGCCTAATTTTGCCCCGTGGCGTGTCTAGGTCCTGATCAATTTCCCACTTGTGGGTGTTCCCTCATGTAATATGCCACATGCTTCTACAAAATTCCCAATGTCAATCATTTCCTCGGGCCAATAATAATTTTGAGCAATCTTTTGGATGATGGTACCTATTTTCTCATGGTCCCCATCTTTCCCAACATGTAAGCTCCTTATTACCTCTGCCCTATACCTTTTAGGAAGTACCAGCAGTCCCTGACAATTGGATCCAGTTCCAGCCTTCCTATATATCAGTTTGTTCTTCATGTAGAAGTCTCCTTTGCCTGGAGGTGTATGACATTTGGACAATTTCTTAAAACAAGGCTTGAGGGTCTTATCCCCAGCCTGCGCCTTCTTCATCTCATCTGGAGGGGTATTTATCAGATTATCCTCCTCCTTTTTAGACTGTGATCTGGTATGAAGCGTGGCCATGTACACAGGTCTCTTTTTACACACTTCGGTGTTATGGTTGTCCATCCGACACCAACTACAATATAATCTACCTTTATGAAAAGGTTTTCTGTCATCATATTTCCTTTCATTGAATTGTGGGGTTTTATTGTTATAATCATTGCGTGGCCTATCAAACTGGTGCTTACCTTTATTCTGTTCCCTATGGTCAAACTTATTAAAGTTTTGAGGTGCCTTAAAATTGTCTACCTGTTTCTTTTTATTACCAACTACCTCTGCCTGGGCTGCCTGATACCTCTCAGCGACATTGAGTAACTCACCCAGCCTCTCTGCACCTTGTTCCATGAGAAACTTTCTCAGGTCTGGAGCCATGGACTCTCTTAGCTGCTCAATAAGGATCATTTTCTTAAGATCTTGGGTTTTGCCCAGAGCAGTCCATTTCTCCAAGTAGGTCTCTAACCGTGCAGAGAACTGGTGATAGGTCTCACCCGACAGTAGTTTGGCATTCCTAAATTTTTTTCTATAAAATTCTCCGTTCTTTTCGTATCTTAATAAAAGAGCCTGCTTTAGCATGTCGTAATTGTCTTGGTCATCTCTGCTCATCTTGGCAAAAACTTCATAAGCCGTTCCTCTAAGCCCTTGGGATAACTTAAGGCTCCACCTCTCTCTCTCTCCCTAACCCATATGTAGTAGCTAAAAGTTCAAATCTACTTAAGTACCCTTCGATGTCATCGTCTTTCTCAACAAAATGATCTACATGAAAACCCATAGCTGAGGTTGAGGCTCCCTGACTAGCAGTGGCATCTGAGGCAAATGGGCTGGCACCATTTTCAGGAGCATGGCCTTGAATTTCCAACTCCCTTAGTCGTAACTCGGGATCCCTCTGCAATCTTCTATCTTCTTCTTCCCTCTCAGCAGCTAGTCTCTTTTCTTCTCTTTCTGCAGCTTGTCTCTTTTCTTCTCTTTCTATAGCCAGTCTCTTTTCTTCTCTTTCTGCAGCTAGTCTCTTTTCCTCTGCCTCCAATTTCTTCTCTTCATACTGGAGCCTTTTAATCTCTGCCTCCCTATCTGCCTCCAATGCCCTAGCCTCCTTGTCAGCCTCAATCTGCAACCTCTTAATTTCTTTGTCAGCCTCAATTTGTAACTGTAATTTTCTTTCTTCTGCTATCTTCCTATCCTCCTTTTCAATATACTTGTCGCATTCTGAAGTTACATATTGGATCAAAGCTTGACCCTCCATATTCATTTCTTTCGCAGTCTGCACAGCAGCAGATCTAAACTTTGCCAGATCAGCCATTTTGTACTATGCAACCTTTAAAATTTCCAACTATACAAATTTCTAATTATGGCTAACAATTTCTAATGATAACCAAGAACAACCACAGGCACTGATAGCTCAACCACTATTTCATTTCCACAAAAGGAAGACTTTTAGTTTTATACTATCTGAGATTCCTAATATAATTGATAATATTTTAAGAATTTAAAATCCCAGAAGCGAACTACCCAATATAGCTGGTGTATGAGAAATTCAATCCCCAGGAGCGAGACCCCAATATATGTGGTCGGTTTTGATGTTATGAATTGTTGTTATGTATTATTATTGTATTAAATGAGATCAGCTATGAAGGTCCCCGAATTTAACCAATAGTATTGTAAACTTGTCAGAGTACCTTTCCGCTACCACCCTTTTGATCTCATTCAAAATTAATCTATATTATTATATAAAATGACTTCGTGTAGTGTCTAGGGTTATGAAGGTAGGGTGTAATGTGCAATAACCAACAAACATACAAACAAATAGTTTATTATCCACAACCACCAACAGTACTACAACAATAACATACCAACAACACTTTAGAAGGCTATCTTAATTAAGACAGTGGTTGAAATTTGTGTAAATACAATTTTGTTCAATTTATTATCCTGATTCTAATTTATTTTGAACCAGGACTGACAATCAAAAGTGAAATCAAAAGAATCATTTACAACATTCCAATAACACAGTAGATCTTCTGTCCATACATACAATATTATTCTAATATAAGTGTGTAGTTGTATTCTTCTACTTTGTGATAATACTGGTATTAAACCATAGGTTGTTGGTTATAATCACTCCCTTTAAGTTATGTCTGTTTTCGTTTGTCACTTGTGGAAATATTAATACTAGGCACAGTTTTCTTTAATATCACTTTCTAGTTCTTTTAAGTTCTTTTAAGTTCTTTTAAGTTGAACTTATCTTGGCAGAAGAATACAGGTAGAACGTTTCCTCTGCTCGCTTGACAATCTTTTCCACCTTTTTGATAGGCAATGGCCACTAGCATGGCTCGAAGTATACAGATAGAGTCCTGAATCGAGCAGTTCTCAGGCGTTTGGTACTACATTAACGTCAGTACCCAGGACCCTGAAATGTGAAGGTTATGCATCCTTCTTTATACCCAGTATACTATACTATTCCACATTTAAGTACAGGTACATTACAAACAAACGAAAAGGGTCATAGCTTTATACCAACCCATGCCACCATTATCTTTTGATGTGACACTGTACACCAGTATTCCTCTCCCCTTATAGTTACAACGCCACTGCAATTCTAGCTGTCATCTTTTCCATATAATAGGATAGGTGTTATGCTCCTTGATGACAATCATACATATTTTCTTGTAGTTTTACACCTCTCTGATAATCTATCACATGGTGGATCAATCTCTAGGCTTTGCCTAATGGTTGCTACAGACCCACTCACTTACAGACATATATTATTATTTCACATTCAATTTTTATTTTAGATACATGTTAATAAAGTCAATCTTACCACATTTATTCAATGAAATACACAGTGAACGATGACTGGCACACTTTCGATCTGCCGTTTTGTCCAGGCTTTTGAGAAATATGGTTTTCACTGCACAAGCCTGATCTCATCGCTACTAGTCAAAATTTTTTTTAGAAAATGGCGTCCCCAACTAATGCTTTTTCCCCAATATCAACTACTCTGGCCAATGATTACACTGACAAACAACATTTTTCTTTCTTATATAAGCATAAGTGTTCTTAGGTCAGTTTCTTGCGCTGATTTCAAATCTGAAATCCGTTTATCTCTATCACGTCGGGTTCTTAAGATATTTGTGAATAAATATATTTTTGGGAAACCGTAATTTGCTCCGTTTCATTTTTGCTATATAACTTATTAAAAATTAATAAAAAGCAACATAATTCTACTTTTTATACTGCTAAAAGATTCATGACATATGTTACGCGATTTTTCAAATAGTTACTGCATTTTGAAATAATTCTGAGCAAAATATGGCTTCTAGAAGTTGTAGAAATTCGGCTGATCTGTTCTGTTACGTGTGCGGGTGTTTTACCGATCGTGTTGACCAGAAAAAACTTTACACCATTACTAAAGAAAGCATATGAACTTTATTTCGATTCGAAAGTTCATGATGCAAATAAATCTTGGAAGCCAAATGCAGTTTGTTCGATACATTGGCAGGTTGGTTACGAAAATCGCCGAAGCATAAGTCGATGCCTTTTGGAGTGCCAGTAATATGGCGTGAACAAACAAATCACACTACTGATTGTTACTACTGCTTGAGAAATATCCATGGTTTCACTTTTAAAACTAGAAAGTCTGTGGTTTATCCAAATATTGAATAGTTTCGAAACCAGTGCCTCATGATCCAATCACGTGTCCGATCCAAGTACCATCAGAACAATATCGGCTGGACGTGAATGAACCATCAGAAAGTGATAGTTTACCTGCTTTAGACACTAATTCTGACTCAGATTACATACCGGTGAATGATGGTGTTTACTTAATTAACCATTCAGAACTTTCAGATCTAATACGTGATCTCGCTCTTATCAAAGGACAAGCGGAATTACTCGGTTCGCGACTCAAAGAATGGAATCTTTTAGCGCCCAATACTCCGATATCTAAATTTCGTCATAGATACAGAGAACTTGTTCAATACTTTGAGATGGATGATGACATTTGCTATTGCAAAGATGTAAACGGTCATGAGCACATAGTCAACGAATGGCGATTTTTCATCGATTCTTCCAAGACTAGTCTAAAAGCCGTGTTATTGCATACCAGAAATTTATTTTCATCAATTCCAGTCGCCTACTCTGTTCATATGAAAGAAACTTATGACAATATGGCTATACGTTTGGAAAAAATAAAGTACAATGACTACCAATGGCGGATTTGTGGAGACCTAAAGGTCATTGCAATTCTCACGGGCATGCAGACTGGGTATACTAAATTTTGTTGCTTCCGATGTGAATGGGACAGCCGCAACAGACAGGAACATTATGCAAGAAAGGTGTGGCCTATCCGGGATCGTATGCAGCTCGGGCATAAAAATGTAATACACGAGCCATTAGTTAACAAAGACAGCTTCATTTTACCACTGTTACATATAAAGTTGGGGCTTATGAAGAATTTTGTAAAAGCGTTAGATAAAACGAGCAAAGCTTTCACTTATCTTCGAGAAAAGTTTCCGCAAGTTAGCGATGCAAAGATAAAGGAAGGTATCTTTGTAGGACCTCAGATTAGGAAAGTTATTGCAGACAAACAATTCAAGAACTTGTTACATGGTAGTGAACTTCGCGCATGGATGGCATTCAAATCGATCGTCGATAACTTTCTGGGAAATCACAAATCTGTCGACTATGTTGCATATTGTTAAGCAGTGCATAGATGCATACAGAATTATGGGCTGTAACATGTCCCTCAAAATCCATTTGCTCGATTCGCATCTTGACTTTTTCCCTGACAACCTTGGCGAAGTCAGCGATGAACATGGAGAACGATTCCATCAAGATATCGCCGTAATGGAGTCACGTTATCAAGGACGGTGGAGTGTGACCATGCTTGCCGATTATTGTTGGGTGCTTCATCGCGATGTACCACATGCCATTCACCGACGAAAGTCGACTGCAAAGAAATTCAAGCCTACATAACTGTTATACTTCTTGTACGAATGATGTTGTAATACTGTATGCGTTGTTAAAAAACTTCAATTGCGTATTTCTAGAGATCCCGACCTGATAGAGAAAAACGGTTTGCAGATTTAAAAACAGCGCATTAAAATTGACCAGAAAAACAATAAGAGCTAAGCGTGTTTCCCTGACCGTAGTGTCCACATTTCTAACTTTTTCATCGTATTGGGTAAACCCGCCTAGGGCAAAGCGTGCAAGTCGGTTGTAGAGTTAGAACCAATTTGAGACGTGATTTGCGTGTGTTATCTAGCCTTGCCCCTCCTTTCCCCAAATGCAGTTAGGCAAATATTTCTTAGAACTAGGAAAAGTGGTTCGTTTATGTCAAGGACGAATTTGAAAAATAGGGTACCGTTTTGTTCGGCTTATGCGTTTGCAAATAATAAGCTGAAGGCGTAGGTGACAACTTACGATTCTCGCCGAAAATTTTTAGTACTATCTTATCTTTGACTTTATGCACTATACTGTTATATTCTAATTTAGATATTGTATTTAGAAGCTCACCACAAGAATAATAGTTGAACAACGTATGGAATGGAATTCACCACTATACATCGGATTTGTGGACTACGAAAAGGAATTTGACAGTGTAGACAGAGAATCACTTTGGAAATTGATGAGGCATTATGGTGTTCCCCTGAAGATCATTAATTTAATAAAGAAAACATACGAAGACATGACATGCAGAGTTCTTCGCGAAGGACAGCTTACAGAACCGTTTGCGATAAGAACAGGAGTGTGACAGGGATGCCTCTTGTCTCCATTTCTTTTCTTACTAGCAATAGACTGGGTTATGAGATCATCGACAACACACAACAGAAATGGAATCCAGTGGACTCTGACTAAGCAGTTGGATGATCTGGATTTTGCTGATGACTTGGCTCTTCTGTACCAAAACCGTAATCAGATGAAGGACAAATTGAAAACACTCGATGAGAGGTCACATCAATTGGGTCTGAAAATACACAGGGAACAGACAACAAAAATGAGAATAAATGCAGGTAATGATAACAGGTTTGAACTTGAAGAAACACCAATACAAGATGTAGAATCGTACACATATCTTGGCAGCAATATAGACAAAGTTGGAGGGACAGACAGTGATATCAAAATAAGAATACAAAAGGCAAGAGGAGCTTTCATTGCATTGGGAAATATATGGAGATCAAGAGAAATCGGATCCAACACGAAAATAAGAATCTTCAGCTCAAATGTGAAGTCAGTCCTATTGTATGGCTCTGAGACATGGAGAACAACAAAGACAACAACCAAAGAGCTACAGACTTTCATAAATGGATGCTTGCGTATAATAGAAGGATTAAAATAGTATGAAAAGGTGGAACTGATGAGAAGAACTAGACAAATGCCAGTGGAACAAGAGATGAGGAGAAGACGATGGCGATGGATTGGGCGCACACTGAGGAAACCTGTTGATAGCATTACAAGGCAGTCTTTGTTCTGGAACCCCCAGGGCAAGAGAGGCAGAGGTAGACCAAGAAGCACATGGAGAAGAGAGCTGGAAACCGAGATGAAAATGATGAGGAAAACGTGGAAAGAACTTGAGATGATGGCATGTGACAGGAGGACTTAACCATGTGTTTGTTGAAGGCCTATGCTCCTTTGGGAGTGAAGGGTTATGAATGAAAGTCTAACTCCACGCATCACACGCATCAATTCTTTAAGAACACCATCGTCAATGATTATATTATAGGCACAAGCATACTTCCCTGTAAGCAGTTATACACATCTCTGGCACTTAATATAATGGAATATCATATGAAACTGTAGACACCTCAGCGGACATGAAATACGCAAGCCAGAGCTTACACACGCGCAGCCATTCCGGCTGAAGACACTGCCAAAAGTCTACTACTTCTGCTCTGCACGCGCGTCAACGTAATTTTTTTTTTCTTTTTTTTCTTTCATCTGTTATTTTGCTGCTATACCCTGTTCAACCAAAACCCTGTGCAAGGTTAAAAGTGGTTATATTGGGGTATATAGGGTGTTAACGTCTTCGTTGGTGTCACGTTCCTAGTACTGGTAATACCCGGTCCTGAAAAGGACCATTAGCTGTCTGTTAGGTCCCTACTCGTTGTCTTTTTCGGCTGTGTGTTGATCATGACTGTCTTTATTACATTTGGTAGGAGTTCCTTTAGGGTTTTGGTAATTATTTTGTCTTCCGCCTCTTTGCTTCTTTCTCTTCCTTGATTGCTTTTTGGTAGGCGTTCCTGTACGGTTTCGGTAATTATTTTGTCTTTAGTTTCCTTGCATCTTTCTCTTCCTTGAATGCTTTTTGTTACAATATCCTCGAGGATCCTTCTGTCTGTTTCAATTCTTTTGAGGATTTCTTCGTTCTCTTCCTTTAGCTCTGCGAGTTTAGCGATGTCGACTTCTATTTGGTGTTGGATGGATTTCATGTCCTGTAACATTGCCTGGGCGCTCTGTAAGGCACCTGTTGTTTCGTCTCTTATGGTATCTGTGTCTTCGTTGTGCTGTCTGTTCTTCTCGACTTTGAGTTTTTGTTTTATGTCTCGGACCTCGGTGGTAAGTTTTATTAGTTGCGTTCTTGCGTGCTGTTCATGTTTAGCAGTGCCGCCTACAGCCACTCGGTGTCTTGATTCTCGGAAAGAGATGTTTTTGGTTACAGATTCCTTCAGTATGGCCTTTGTCTCATAGAAGATCGGACAGCCACGGTATCTTGTACCGTGGTTTCCGAGACAGTTTGCGCATGTTCAGTTGGAGTTTCTCACTTTATAGTTGGTGTCCTCTTTCGCGTGAGGACATTCGTTGTATGAGTGATTTCCTGCACAGTACCGACAAACTGTCTCTCTCTTGCAGGTTTTCTTAGTATGTGAAAATTGCTGGCAGTTTGAGCATTGCATAACAGGAGGGATGTACTCTCCTGTCTACGTAATTATTTAATACGACGTCATTTTAATACAGCAGTGCTCTATTTGAGCACCGCGATGTTCCAAAATCATGAACGCAGGCGGTGCGCAAAAAGAGGCGTAACACCGGCGTGTATACAACCAGCTCGCAACAGGAACAATAAGCGTTCACATACTTCGACATTTGCTGATGGAGTTGAGCATCTATGGGTTTGCCCGGAGTGCAATGACGTCGATTCTGACCAACTATAACAATTAGAAATTGCAGCTGTTTCATAAATTGGTCCTTGCGTAAATTAGAAAGATTCTTGAATGGTACAATAAGGTCACTTATGTGTAACGGATGATAAGAATCAGAAAAAACAAGCCGCTCGGGATGAACGAGATTTCTCACCATTTCTTACATCGGCTGAGGTATGAAATTAAAAAAAAAAAATCAGTTCTCTGTCTTTAGTTTTAACATAATTTTAAAGTTTAATAACAAAACCATGAAAAGGAATTGGGTCGCTCTCATCTTATGAAACTCAATTATTACTGCGAAGAGTTCTGTATAATCATGAGTATAATATCTAGAGGATAATGATCCTCTACTTTAGAATATTTCTAAAGAGATTTAAAAATAAATTTCTGTCAAAGCACATTGCAATTCCGTATTTTTCGGAAAAGGTGATTGATGCGTGATGCCATATGATGATGGATGGTATCCGCATGTCTGGTTTTGTGTAGTGTGTAGATGTGTTCAGTCAAAAACAATGTTCATACAACAATAACAGGGCAATCCACATAGGACGTCAGTAAACTCACGACGTATAAAGTCAATGAGTCTTGAAACAGCCGTTGACGTTTTTCTTCATTATTTATTGTGGACGCCACAGTGACAAAATGGTTACGCAAATGTGTAGGCACATCAAACAGTCATTATCACAGCAACATTCAATACAGCAATAGACGGTAGACAGCATTACAATGATGAGTCAGATGCATGTTATATTTCATAGTGCTGTAAATGTAGTCAGGTGGAAAACTCCATCCTTTTCTATAACAGCCAGGAGATAACCAGATGTATGAGATCAGTTCACTCTCCTTAGTTTGACTTCAGCAAGACAGACACGTCTGCCGAAGTATAAATAATGTCCTCAAAAAATATCCTCTAGATAATAAAGGTTTCCTAAACCTAGTTCATTTAACAAAGTAGCAAGTAATGGTCCTTGGTACATGCATCAACCGATGCAGTACAATGCAGCGACATGTGAGCTGGGAAAGAACATCTCGTGGCGACGACTTTCGGAGACAGGCTATGAATCGAAATCGCTCACGACCCAAAATCGATAGAGTTAATGAAAAAAGTCAATTTACCTTGCTTTCATGAAATACACAGAAATATCACGCCTCCCGACATGTGGGAAAACACTAGAGGTATTATCTCGACTAAACGAAATATCCATAAGAGGACTACACATCCCTGACAGAACAAAAAATAGCGGAGATCCCCTCTTCAACGAGGCATCTCTTTCGCCATTCCAAATCGCTCACTCCACTAGTCGTGGGCGGAAACCGATCGACAAACAACAAGACAAGTCATGCGCAGTCCAGCGCAAAAATGACCACAGCTCAAAAGTTAACTGCATTCGATACCAACGCGAGAAGACAAATGCTTACCGAGAAAAGTGACTATAAATTACAAGCAGTTGTTGCCCTTGCGTTATAAAACAGATATTGAAATAAAACGATGTTGCGAGAATTTATCACGCAACATATCACCACCTCCTCCCGATAAAAAAAAAATGTGGAACATATTTTTTTTTTCCAATATCAAAGAGCATGCGATAAGCGGCTCAAAACGCACGAATTATGCGCTGATAATTAACTAAATTGCCAAACAATAGGCTAATTATAGAGTGTCTGGTGAGGATATACCTCAACAGAAAAATAAATATGTCTCAAAAAATATTCACATCGGGGAGGTGTCACCAACACACATCACGTTAGCATGTAAACACAATATACGTATGCAAGTTACTATAATCATCATTAAACAGCATACTCTAATATTGTCTTTAAAAATGGATGTACAAATCTGATAGGAAAATTTAAATAGTACATTCTTTGACATGTAATGACATAAGTACATAGTAAAGTTAAACTACATGACGATCCAGGACATATGCTCTGGTATTCCGAGGGTAAGTACACAATCTAGAACTCGTAAGGTAAGTCCTCAGCTCAACAATGACATTCTGAGAAAGTACAAGCAATATAATGCTAATTAATAACTAATATGCTTCATAAGGTACAATACATTATTAATAATTGTGGCTGTTTAGTAAACTAACGGCCCTTATATTAACTACTCAGTCCTCCTCTATCATCTTAAAAAACGAACAGAAGAAGATGACAACAAAGCACGATAGTGTGTACATATAAAGTAAGTACAGATGTGCTAATCTATTGTAGAAATATAGGTGTGTTATGACTCTGTAATATATAGAAATATAGGACAGAAGTATTAGTTGGAGTCATGTGGGCATCTAGACAAAATGTCAGCCATCACATTATCCGCACCACGGATAGCTCGTACCGTGAAGTGAAAAGGTTGAAGAGCTATAGCATAACGAGTGGATCTCGAACTCTTCAAATTCTTAGTCTGAATAGCTGTAAGAGCTTTCTGATCAGTCTCTAGAATGAAATGTGCGCCCAGGAGGAATCTTTGTAGCTTTAGAATTGACCAAACCATCGCTAACAACTCACGGTCTAAAACCGAGTAGTTCCTCTCTGCCGCATTTAGTTTTCTAGAAATGTACATAACAGGATGCAGAGTATTTGCATATTCTTGCATCAGTGCTGCTCCAATCCCAGTGGATGAAGCATCACTCCGAAGAACAAAAGTCCTATCAAGAGTAGGTAATCTTAAGATGGGAGGAGAAGAAAATATATTCTTGATTTGGTCTAGTGAAGATTGGCATTCTTCCGACCAACGGACCAGATTAGGCGAACCTTTCTTCAACAATGTTGATAGAGGTGCCATGATCGAAGATAAATTTGGAATAAATCTCCCATAAAATTGAATTAAACCTAAGAGACTCCTAACTTGTTTCTTCGTTTTAGGAACAGAGATGTTCAGTATTTTGGAAGTATTGTGGTCTTCTGTCTTCAAGAGACCATGACCAACACGATGACCCAGGAAAGAGATTTCACCAAAACCAACAAAAGCTTTAGAAGGTTTTGCTGTCAAATTATTCTCACGTAGAGTGGACAGTAAGTCATATAACCCTAAATAGTGATCTTCCCAGGTATCACTGAAGAGACAGATGTCATCTAAGTATGCGATGACATCCGAACGATGTGACAGAATTCGACGCATCATGCGAACGAAAGTGGCAGGGGCGTTCATGAGACCAAAAGGCATAACATTCCATTGAAATAGACCCCTAGGTGTAGAAAAAGCAGTAAGAGGTTTGGCATGCTCTGCTAAAGGCACTTGCCAATAACCTTTAGACAAGTCAAGTTTAGTGAAGAATCTAGAATTAGAAAGTCTAATCAGTAGATCTTCTAACAAAGGCATCGGTTCAGCGTCGAACTTTGTGACCTGATTCAATTTGCGATAATCAACACAAATTCGTATGTTCTTATCCTTCTTCCGGACAATAACCATGGAAGAAGAATATGGTGAAGTCGATGGTTCAATTATATTTAATTGAATCATTTCATCCAATTCCTTTTCCACTTGCGACTGAAAGTGTATAGGAATAGGATACGGCCTAACCCTAATTGGATTATTGTCGGTAAGAATTATGTCATGTTCTATGACATCTGTGTGTCCAGGAATGTCAGTGAGAACATCCTGAAATGTTTGTAACATCGACGAGACTTGTTGATGTTCGTCACCAGAAAGATTAGGAGAAACAGAAACGTTTTTCCAAGATTCCGTGGAATGTAATGGAACCACTGGAAGGGGAAGGTTGACATCAGAGAAGGTAGCTTCCTCATCCTGAATGACAGACAGGGATGAATAATGACCGTGAGGTGCAGGAGCATCATCCGTTGCCTGGAAAATAGGCAGCAAATAGTCCGGACGTTCGTGAAATTCCGAAAGCATGTTTATGTGGAAAGTTTTATGCTTTCCATCAATATCGACCACATAGTCAACATCGGAAATCCGAGAGACTATTGCATACGGACCTTTCCATGCAATAAGAAGTCTATTTTCCCTACTGGGGAGTAGGACGAATGCTTTGTCACCTGGACAAAGTTGTCGTAGACATCTATTCTTGTTAGCAAACTGTCTTGCCTTCTCTTTAGCAATTTCTGATGAAGCAGTTGCTAGCTTACATGCCTCAATGATCTTTTGTCTAAGAGCAATGACATACTCATATGAGGATTGAGTTTCATCGCTAATATCATCGGCAGTGATGAGATCGTGTAATAAAGACATAGGGCCGCGTGGACGCGCGCCAAAGACAAGTTCGAAGGGAGAAAATCCTGTGTGTTCATTAGGGACTTCTCTATAGGCAAAGAGAGCCGCGGGTAAAACCCTGTCCCAATCTTGAGGATGATCTTCAGTTATCTTACCAAGCAAAGTCTTGAGCGTTCTATTCAGACGCTCAACTAACCCATTAGACATAGGATGGTAGATACTACTGAGAGATCGTTCAATATGTAAGGTAGACATTACCTGTGACATAGTGTCAGATATGAGTTGAGTGCCATGGTCTGACAATATTTCTCTGGGGAACCCCAAGCGAGAAAATATCAACCAAAGAGCATCTGCGATATCTGTAGTAGATATGCTCTTAAGAGGAATAGCCTCTGGCCAACGTGTGCACATATCGACACATGTAAGGATAAACTGATGTCCTCTGGCCGACTTGACCTTAAAAGGGCCAATAATATCTATGGCCATTTTCTGAAACGGCCGAATAGGAATGTCAGCAGCCTGGATAGGCGCAGCATGTCGTGGTCCTCTAGATTTGACCTCCTGACATACCTTGCATGATCGGCAGTAAATACGAATGTCCTTATTGACAAAAGGCCAAAAGAAAGCCGCAAGGACTCTCGACTTCGTACGGGCAAAACCCATATGTCCAGCACATTGCGAGTCATGAGCATGTTGTAATATTTGGACTCTCATGCTCTTGGGAACAAGAATTTGCGAATGTGCCGACGTAGTCGAATCTTGTACCATACGTACAAGTACGCCGTTTCTCATTGCAATCCAAGATTTTCTATTTGTATCCTGATTCGGATCACCTTTCTTCGCAAGAACGAAGAATTTTTTTAAAGAAGGATCTTCTTCTTGCAATTTTATGAAAGAGTCACGAGTAATTACCAAGTGACTATCTTGGCTATCAACTTCATTATCACTATTCAGTGAAGTTTCGGGTGTTTGTAGAGCTTGTGCTCTTGTAACTACTGCATTTGTAGCTTGCATGTTATTATCTTCCCAAGCAGCAATCTGCTGTGGGGTACACTCCCTAACTCCGTGAATACGACCAATAATAAGGTCCGCAATAGGATTAGGTAAGAGACAAGCATGCACATCTCCAGTAAAGAAAGGAGTGGCAATGCGAATTACAGCAGTAGGATATTTTTCTAGAGTGCCGCCAAATGTGACACATTTAATAACCCTTCCTGTAGCACAAGATGGATCTACAAGCGATTGTCTAACACCAATAGTGGTGCATCCGGAATCGAAAAGTGGTGAGACCGGAGTATCATTAACAAGACCCTTATGTAGAATTAAAGAACCCCTCCCGTCATGCGCAACAGCAGCAGGAAGAGCGGGAAGTGGGTGACCACAACTCAAAGTAGTTATGGTACCCGGTTCGAATAAAGTACTGCATTGGGGGCATTTGTTTGCTCTCTCAAAGTCAAAAGCAGAACCAGTGACAGCGTCAAAGTTTTTATTATCAACACCATGATTACAGGCTCCCTCAGTTTCCTGTTGTACAGCATTAGCCTGCTGATATCTTTTTTTTTTGTGTTGAGATCTACCCCGACTATTATTACCTCTGAAGTTATCAGAGTTATTATTATCTCTGCAGTTATTATTGTCTCTATTGTAATTGTTATCCTGGTTCGAATACCAGTTTCCACGATTACTATCATGTTCACATTGATGCGAACATCTATTTGTTTGGTTTTGAGGTCTTCGGCAGGAATAACCTCTATTACCATATCCTCTTTTGAAATGCCTATAATTATTAGGGTGATAGTAACGACCACTATCAGGTTGTCTCCAATTCTTCGAAGAAGAATCACCATGAAATTGGTTTCCATGATTTTGACAGAAATTACCGCTGCCCTTTCTATCAAAATTTTGTTGGGATCTACGAGCAAAGTTTTGACCATACGGAGCTGCCGAAGCGACTGGTAAACCTTCTTTCACCTTAGAGTTACCCATGGTTATGTGTGGGTGCGCAGTTACGTATTGGCAACAGAAATCTTCCATTTCTTTTATTGTTTTAGGTTTACGTTCATGAAGGAAAGCAAGGAAAGACTCATTGACAGACGACATGACTTTGTCTCTAAGTATTAAGTCCATAAGTCCTTCATAAGTTTTTTCCGTCTTAGATAGTTCAACCCATCGTGAGAAAGTAATGCGTATTCTTGCAATAAACTCGGAGAATTCAACTCCATTTTCAGGTAACATGTTTTTAAATTGTAGACGATAGCCGTCTTCGTTAAGCTGATATTTCTTTAACAAAGCGGCCCTGACAACCTCATAATTGTTCTTGTCAGGTTCATCCACCATATTTAATATACTTAGAGCTTTACCTGTCAGTATCCCTGATAACTGATAAACATATTTTGCTTTGTCTATGTTATGAGCTGTACATGCTTGTTCAAATCTGTCCAGATAGAACATTATGTCATCACTGGAAGGACTAAATGTTGGTAACTTAATCTTAAAAGTATCATTATTAGCCTTACCAGAAGATGAACCCTTGTTTGAATCATTACCATTACTCATGCTCGTCAATTTCAATTTCTCCAACTCTAAAGCTAAGAGTTTTTCTTCATGTTCCATTTTTGCTTTCCTCTCATCAGACTCTCTTTGTAACTTCCTTTCTTCAGCTTGAGCCTGCATTTGAAGTCTTTCATTTTCAGCTTCTTTTTCAAGTCTTTTATTTTCAGCTTCTTTTTGAAGTCTTTCAGCTTCTAGCTGTAGTTTTCTTTCCTCAGCTTCTGATTCCCTTTTTTGTTTTTCCATTTCCATTTGGAATCTCTTTTCATCCACCTGCATCTGCAGTTTCTTTTGTTCAGCTTCCATCTGCAGTTTCTTTTGTTCAGCTTCCATTGCTTTATCATATCGAGCAGTTGCAAATTCTTCTAACTTATCACCAGTCTTCCCAAGCAATTTACCCTGCTCAATAAAGTGCTCAAATGTAGACATGTTGTCTAACATATGAGTCCAAAACCTGAAATAATTAACTAATTTATTTCAAACCTAAGTGTAACAAGTCTTAATTAAGCACTTGTATATTCACATCACATTATATTATCCCAGTCTCTGTGGGAAACAAGTCTCCAATCAAAGAACTTGTATATGAAATATCAGCACTCAATTCTTGATCATAAGTGCACTTCTCATTCAATAGTGCACGACACTATTCATCATTCATTTATCATCAGTATAGTAGTAACAGTGCATTAGCATAGCCCATTAACTAATTACTATAACTGTAAACAATGACTATGTAAACACATGCAGAATGTAAACATTGAAAATGTAAACAATACAAACAATGTAAACAATAACAATGTAAACAATAACAAAGATCAGCAACAATACAAAAACTTTCGCAGAAATCAACTAAAAATAAAGCAGAAATTAATGAAATATCACAAAAAAATGTGACGATATCTGCGATAGAATTAAACAAAATACATGACACCACAGTGTATAAACAAAAATGTTGTATGAAACTAAATTATAGACAAGAGTAGGCTAACAAATACAAACAAATCAAAACAAAACTAAAGAATGCGAAATAATAACGAAAACAATATTAAAACATGTCATCACAGCTAACATAAATAGCAACAGAAGTCGCTTAGCAAATTCCAGTATCGGAAATTTGCAAACCCTACAGAAAACGCTCACAATAGACGACCTCTATGACGTGGCATAATCTAACGGAGACACCACCCAACCGAGAACCCGCTGAAATATAAACATATAAATATACAAATAACATACAAACATATAACATATAGAATGAGATGATACACAGAAGACTCAGCAGAAGTATAAGGGCACAGTTTACATACAAACAGGCCACTTAACTTATAGGCTTCCAATCGTAGAACAGCAGAAAAACGGATGTCAATCAACGTCCTAAAGAGCGAAGCTCCAACGATGATGGCACATCTGAACTGCTTCCACTGCTAACACGATGGTACAAGAGCTTCTGAAATACTGTGTGTTGAGTTGTTTCGGCACTTGACCTTCTAATCCAAAAGTAAGTTGATGGAAATCGGTACTTGGCCTTCTTCAGAAAACAACCCGTTTCAACCGGCACTTGACCTTCACAAAAACGACAGCACTGGAACCTTGACAGCAGCAACTTGCTTGACTTGCGTAAAAGATAACAGCAGTCCGAGTTATCCGGCAACATGTAACAACGCCGGGTACTGTCAAATTCTTGTTTCCGTCAAAAGTTGAAATTTTGACTTTTACCGGGCAACGCCGAGTACTTTGAAAATTTTGAAGATGTTGACTGTATTGAAGAATGTTAATTTCTTGAAGGATGCTGATGAATTCTTGTTGAAAATGAAGTGGGTAAGGGACCCCGTGTTTGCTAGTACCAGAATCAAACCAGCTTATGGCCACCAAATGATGCGTGATGCCATATGATGATGGATGGTATCCGCATGTCTGGTTTTGTGTAGTGTGTAGATGTGTTCAGTCAAAAACAATGTTCATACAACAATAACAGGGCAATCCACATAGGACGTCAGTAAACTCACGACGTATAAAGTCAATGAGTCTTGAAACAGCCGTTGACGTTTTTCTTCATTATTTATTGTGGACGCCACAGTGACAAAATGGTTACGCAAATGTGTAGGCACATCAAACAGTCATTATCACAGCAACATTCAATACAGCAATAGACGGTAGACAGCATTACAATGATGAGTCAGATGCATGTTATATTTCATAGTGCTGTAAATGTAGTCAGGTGGAAAACTCCATCCTTTTCTATAACAGCCAGGAGATAACCAGATGTATGAGATCAGTTCACTCTCCTTAGTTTGACTTCAGCAAGACAGACACGTCTGCCGAAGTATAAATAATGTCCTCAAAAAATATCCTCTAGATAATAAAGGTTTCCTAAACCTAGTTCATTTAACAAAGTAGCAAGTAATGGTCCTTGGTACATGCATCAACCGATGCAGTACAATGCAGCGACATGTGAGCTGGGAAAGAACATCTCGTGGCGACGACTTTCGGAGACAGGCTATGAATCGAAATCGCTCACGACCCAAAATCGATAGAGTTAATGAAAAAAGTCAATTTACCTTGCTTTCATGAAATACACAGAAATATCACGCCTCCCGACATGTGGGAAAACACTAGAGGTATTATCTCGACTAAACGAAATATCCATAAGAGGACTACACATCCCTGACAGAACAAAAAATAGCGGAGATCCCCTCTTCAACGAGGCATCTCTTTCGCCATTCCAAATCGCTCACTCCACTAGTCGTGGGCGGAAACCGATCGACAAACAACAAGACAAGTCATGCGCAGTCCAGCGCAAAAATGACCACAGCTCAAAAGTTAACTGCATTCGATACCAACGCGAGAAGACAAATGCTTACCGAGAAAAGTGACTATAAATTACAAGCAGTTGTTGCCCTTGCGTTATAAAACAGATATTGAAATAAAACGATGTTGCGAGAATTTATCACGCAACAGTGATGCGATTGCATTCATTTCATTCATAGCGTCATATCGTCTTAGCTTATCGGAGTATTTTTTGCTGATTATATACTAAAGCACATTAAAAACGCACCACCTGTATAATGCAGGAACAGAGTGTGAAATGTAAATATAAGTGTTTACAAGTTTACATATTTGGAATCTTTATTCATTTTCCTATGAATCCACGCTGGTCATTAATTTGTACATTTGATTGTTATGAAATTCATTGCATTCTGTGCAAGCAAGGGAGAAAACCAAAAATGCAACCAATAAATAAATTCATTCACACTATCCTCAGTATCTGGTGTGTCCACCGTGTGCTTGCAAACAAGCTTGGCAGTGGCTCCGCATGGAACGCACAAGTCTCTGAAGGAATTTCCGGGGAATCAAGTCCCATTCCTGTGTAAGAGCAGCTTTGAGCTGTTGCAGATTAGCTGGAGAACCTTGCCTGCAGACTCTGCGTCCAATTTCGTCCCACAGATGTTCTATAGGGGACATGTCTGGTGATGGGGCAGGCCAATCAATCGTCACAATGTTCTGCTGCTGTAGATATTGCTGCGTAATGCATGCGGTGTGCGCACGTGCGTTATCCTGCTGGAGAAGCTGCAAGTTTGGATAATTTTTGAACGGACGAGCAACCAATGCATCCGGAACCTCATCTCGATATGTCACAGCATTAACATTTCTACGGAAGACGTGAAGAGGCAAGCAATGGGGAAAACTGAATGCTCTCCAAATGTGAATACTGCCACCTCCAAATCGGTTGTGCTGACGAACACAGCAATCTGCAAAGCGCTCTCCACACCGTAGCCAAATCCGCATACGTCCATCAGCAAAGGATATGTTGAATCTGCTCTCGTCTTCGAATAGGACAGCATTCCATTGCAGTCTAGTCCATCTGACATGTTGTTCTGCCCATTGCAGGCACTGCTGACGATGTCTGTGAGTCAAGTTTGACCCAAAATAAGGTCGTCTTGCAGTATGGCCTGTATCTCTGAGTCGTCATATGACTGTCATTCGAGAGACTTGCCCACGTCTACCCACTATTGCTTTTGCTGTTTGACTTGCCGGGAGAGAACGATTCCTTAGGTGACTCAGCACAATGTGACGATCTTGCGCAGGGGTAGTAACTCGTGGTTGGCCACTCCGAAGTCTATCCCGGGCACTGCTAGTGGTTCCGTAACGTTCATTGAGACGTACAATAGTGCTGTGGTGGCAATTCATCCTTCTGGCAATGGCCCGCGAGCTCATTCCGGTCTCCAACATAGCAATGGCTCGTTGGCGGTCGTTTTCAGATAGTCGTGGCATTTCAAGCACATGTACTGGGTGTTTTGTCTCAACGGCCTTTTTATACCGAGTGTACTGCCACAACGCGTGCACATTCTTAGGGTCATAGCTGTTGGGAATCGTGTTGCACGTGTAACTTTCATTGTTTTCATGTAGTCTGTACACAAACCCGTGGGTTGAATCATGCACTTTCCATTCCAACAGTCATTCGCTCTCTACCTCATGACAAACACGGGGAAAATCCATTCCCACACTTTTTTTTAATAGCTTCTCGTCATCAGTATATCTAATACAGGTGCGCTTTTAATGTGCTTCAGTGTATATATATATATATATATATATATATATATATATATATATATATATATATATATATATATATATATATATATATATAATGTATATGTATATCTGATAATGTCATATCAATGACACCAAGTGCTGACGCTGTGTGTCAGTAGATGCAAGTTAAGTCAAGTTATATATATATATATATATATATATATATATATATATATATATATATATATATATATATATATATATATATATATATATATATATATATAGGAGCCGCGGTACCATAATGGTTAGTGCACTGGCTTCCTAGCGAAGTGGTCTATGGATCGATCCCCAGATGAGGCGGGAATTTTTTAGGCCACAAACGGCTCCTGGGTCGACCTAGCACCAAATGGGTACCAGAGCAGCTCTGGGAAGGTTAAGGCGGAAGCGTGATGCCGACCACATCACCACTAGTGTGCCGACGGTCAAGATAATATGGGCCTAACGCCATATTCCCAATATGCCTCAATGGGCGTGTAACGGGTTCCTTTATATATATATATATATATATATATATATATATATATATATATATATATATATATATATATATATATATATATATATATATATATATTTATATATATATATATATTCTTCTTCTTTGATCTTTAGCCGCCGACCGTCAAAGCAGTCAGTGGCCATTACGCCTGGTGGCGTCTTGTAGTGCAAAAACAAATTGATTCCACTTTGCTCGGTCGGCGGCCATCCTTCATACAGTGCCCCAAACTCTAGTTCATTCTTTGCGTCTCAGCCTCCACAGTCCTCCGTCAAGTTGTTTTTGGTCGGCCTCTCTTTCGTTTTCTTTCAGGGGTCCATAGCATAGCTGTTCTTGTGATGGCATCGGGGTCACTTCTGAGGACATGACCAACCCAGCTCCAGCGTCTGCCAACTATGATGGTGTGCATGTCCTCATGCTTGCTCCGATTAAGCAGATCTCGGTTGGTGATGGTATTCGGCCAAAAAGATTAGGATAATTTTTCTTAGGCATGTTGTGTGAAAAGAGAAAAATGTCGACACTTCCTTCCCTGCAACTCTCCAAGCCCTCCGCGCCACAGAGAAGCACAGAAAGCACACAGCTCTGATATAATCCCAATTTTGTGCATGTGCTGTACTGAGAGGTTTTCCAGATGTTGTTTAGACTAAAAAAGGCTGTTCTTGCTTTGTTCATTCTGATGTTGATGTCTTTGCTTGCTCCGCCGTCTGGTGTTACTATGCATGCCAGGTATATATATATATATATATATATATATATATATATATATATATATATATATATATATATATATATATATATATATATATATATATATATTATATATATATATATATATATATATATATATATATATATATATATATATATATATATATATATATATATATATATATATATATATATAATATATATATATATATATATATATATATATATATATATATATATATATATATATATATATATACATATATATATACATATATACATATATACATATATATATATATATATATATATATATATATATATATATATATATATATATATATATATATATATATATATATATATATATATATACGATACCTTACAGTGGTGTAAAGGGCCAAAGAAAACTAAAACTTATTTTCCTTACAATTACGACTTTTTTCGTTACACCAATCTTTAAGTTCAATCGATTTGACGTTTCTCCCCCCCCCCCCCCCCCCCCCCCAACCATTTTCCCGCCACCATGAGCGACCGCCTAGTTCGCCAAATGGTTAAACGAGCCTGGTGTTTAGTAAATCTTGAAGCAATATTAGTTTATTTTTAAGCACCTGCCAAACTGTAATGCAAAGCCTCGAACCCAGAAGCTAGTAATAAAATATTTACTTTCTTGCAGATGGCTCTAACAACTAAGACGCCTCCTGGCGAACATACGCATGATGTCATATTGAGTTATGAACAATTTCAGCTGGTACAGTCAAAAACGATAATTTCAGTGACATCACAGGAAGCCAATGGTCACACCCACGACTTACTGCTTGGTATGAATGCTCGCCTAAAGTAAGTGTAAATAAATATTGCACACACATAAAGGTATGTTTTAAAGCACTCGTGAGAAATAAAGAAGTAGAAAACTAGACAACAGAAAAACAACAGACGTGAGTGGCTTACCGGGGAATCGAACCATTCAGCACCCCTGCCTAGCTACGGAAGCGAATCACACTATCCTCTCTGCCATCTAGGCACCACTGATGCCCGTAGCTAGGCGGGGTGCTGCACGGAAGGTCCGAAATAATCCGCACTGTTCACACATTCGCGAGGTATCTTGAACGACACGTCTGCACTCACAGAATCCACAACACAAATGATGACAAGGAGGAAATGTGGTTGCAATGACTGCTACAGATTGCGTCATTCAATTGGCGCTCAATGCTATCCGTCTCGTGAGGAATCACGCGCCAGGGCTATAGAAAAGAGAAGGACTTTCGCGCCGGGAAGGCGAAGCCACCAGCCTACTGAACCCCGTTCTTTCCCCCCCTCGTCCGATCTTGAAAACTAGAGCTAATTCGCGATTTTTAAGTTCATATTCGTGATCAGCATGTCCAAATTAGTTAAGCTACTTTTGTCTCGGATACATTTTGGCTGTTGTCCAGTGTAATCAGTGCACATTAGCACTTCCTTTTTCTTGTTCAACAGAAGAGAAAAAGTGGTAATCTTCTGACTCCGCACTGGCCACAACAGACTGAGATACCATCTATTCAACAAGCTAAAGATAGGAACTACCGATCAGTGTAACTGTAGCACTGATAAAATGGCTGCTGAATATATGTTTCAACGTTGCCCAACATTTGCGGAACAGAGAAAGCGCATATGGCCGAAACCAGTACCATTCGTGGATAAGCTCTACTCTTCGATGATTTCGGATAAAAGGACACAGAGTAGTAGTATAATCCTGTTTCATCTAACTCGATGTATTGCGCACGTTCATCTTCTCAGGAAACGAAGTCCTTTGACTTCTATCAAATTGCTATAGCCGTCTATACCGTCTTGTTCTCTCGTGGTCAGCAATCTTGGGGAACATATTCTTCTCTTTACCGTTTGTTCCCACAAGACCGCATGTCAATCTAATTTTTAACTTATTGACTAGATGATATTTATGTTAACTCTTTCCAATAGGGGCACCAACATGGGTTCTAGTCTTGTCCTACAGGTCATTCTGTATAACTGTCGCCAGTATGGAAATAGAGGATGTCTGAGTTTAGACAGAATATGAATGAGTAATGTGAAAGTAGAGAAAATAAAAATCAATAATGAAAATATGGAGAGAGATTTGACTTCTGGAGAGAAGAGAGGTATGATCAGACAACAAAGGTCGACTTTCCAGCCATACTCAAGACTGTGTTTTTTATGTCATACCCTCATCCGTTCTCTCTTGCTAAATAGGATAATCTATTACAGTAAGGACTACAACAGCAAACATCAAGTGACAGTTAGAATAGAATGAATTCTGAACGCTTAGAACATATTAATATATTTATTACGGAAATTACGATAACAATGCAAATAATAATTCCACTAGCTCTCGTGGGCTAATGATTATATGCCACAAATCACAGACAAAAATACTTCGTTCAATCTCACAGGCCAAACGTCTCACTCCATACCACCAACAACAGTACACTTTCTCACCACCAAGAAAATCTAGCTAAAGGGGTAGTTTCCAGCTTTCGTGAAGAAAACGGCCACCTGTAAACAAATCCTGGTAGGTAAATTTACTCCTCAGCTAGGAAAAAATAACACTGCACTGTTCCACCTAATTTGGTATTCTAAGGCTCTCTCGGTAACAGCTTGTATCAATGCTAAGCGTTCACAATTTCTTGTGGCTGGTGGCCACACTAGCAGGTGAATGAGATTAAAACGAATGCTGAACCACTTGCACCCACTGATATATCCAAACAAGAACAACTACTGCTGGAAATACTACGAATACGAGCAATAGGCGAATCCTCTCTGACGTTACATTAGTATACACTGAGTTAACAGGACGTAAATGAGTATGACGATAGTACGGCAATGACTGTGTGGCAAAGGAGTCAGCCCATATGTGCTGGAGTGACAAGTAATTTCGAACAATAGACTATGTTTACGTTATCCACGACGCAGTCGTATATGATGAAACTGACAGTATGATCTGGAATGCCGTGTATTCAATACTAGGCAGCGGTGCTAATATAACTAGAAGCTCCATTTACTCTAGAAGTGGCGAAAAGTTAGTTAGTACCAAATATAATCTGGAAGCTGCATGATGCCAGAAAGTACTGTACAAATGTAACCACGCTCTGAAAAATATAGAAGCAATCAACATCTCATTAATACCCATAGCAGACTTTTTCTCTGTCATTCTCTCACCCATGCAAAATATAAACAAATCTCCACTCGCCCTCTCTTTTCTTGCAAAATCAAAATAAAACGCGCTCTCATTCGCTTTGTGCTCTGCTATGCCTATGGATCATGACCCAGGTACGTCCTGTCCTGCATTACGGTTAACACGCAACGCCTGGAGAGCGCGCAGCTGCTTAAAGCGGCCTGAGGGTACAAAAATATTCACACACACACACACACACACACACCTACATAGTCCCACACACTATAGTAAAGCGAGACCATTGTTAGGTATCAAACCATCCTGTGGTAATTATAAGTGGCCTGAGTAATAATTTACCCAAGTAGGAATAACCCGGACTGAGTGACCAAATTAGCTTTGAGCTTATACGCAATAGTTCATCAAATAAGAATAACTCTTAACCGAAATATTATACACATACTCAAGTGAAAAAGTAGATAAAAATACTCACTCTTTCTGTCTTAAGAAAAATCCCACTCCTAGCTAACACTTACTGATTATGGATCACCGTAACGCCGAGGGGAAAGTTTCCCCTGGCGACCCTAGATGCTGGAAGAAGATGTAATGTGAAGCATCACTTGCGGTTCTACGAACGACCGAAGGTCGATATTCTAGACGAAGGCGGAAAAAAGTTAAAAGTACAGTTTTTCCCCCGAGTCCAAGGGATCTCTGTAAATTAAAGAAAACCGGGAACTAACCGTTCTCTACAAGGTAGAATAAAAGGACCTTTAGCTAGATGCCGCTGTCCACGTGCAGAGGGGTGGAATTTAGTCCGTCCAAAGTAAGATTGACATGATAAATTCCAGAAATATCGATATTAGTAACTATAAGACAGAAAAGTGGGCGTAGACAAAAATAGAGAACAAGACAGGTTAGATCACAGGCTAAAAGTGATAGAAATTTTATTCAAATCACGACAATAACAAGCATTTCATGTTTACATTTGTCAGAAAATATTTCTTAATATACATAAAATCATTGTAAATTGGCTAATTACTGTTTTCGGGTGTTGACAATAATGTTACATGCAAACGATTAGCTTTATATAGCGTATGAAGGGCATAAGGCAATTTGACTATATCCCAGCAGGCGTACGCTCAGTTCTAGGTACAATCATGAGCCGACGCAATTTGTGACTAGCGGAAGAGAAGCTGGAAGAATGAGTTGTAATTACGTTGTTCTGCTATGCACAGCGAGTTGTATGGTCGTCGTCACTATCGCCTTTTCTGATTAGAAGAAGAAGACGAAGTTGGGTGATTGGATAAGGAGGTCAAGCTGTTGCCTATGCAGCCTGCCCTTCGAAGCTTGTGCGCAACCAATACAGTCTGGCGCAAGAACACAAATATTTGCTATACTTCATGTCCTTAGACAGTTTTAGGATCGAAAGTAGTGACTTGATCGAGAACAACATCCGGGCGACACACACATGTCTGGCTCATCACTTGAGCTGGGAGGCCCAGTTTCCGGGAACACCACACCCAACACTCGCCTTAACTGGCCACCATATGCGTTCAAGATGTCAATGTTCAATGTGTTCTACAGTTCATATTAATTCGCGCAACATTTCATAGGGCAGAGATATGAAAGATGCGTCGTCGATAAATGAGGCCATGAGATCAACACAGAGTTATCCAGAGTCAACAGTGAAGTGGTGTGACAAGATCACTTATATGGAACTGATGACAAGAACTAGATAAGTGCCAGTAAAATAAAAGATGACAAGAATACGCTGGAGATGAATAGGGCACACTGGAGTAAAGAGTTAAAGGACTCATCATGTAGGTGCGTAAAATCCTAACATATGCAAGCTTGCTTCTGGAGCAAGTGTCATCAGCAAATTTACAGCAAACCTTTCTTACCAGTGCCATAACTTCCAGTTTTTCCATGTATTTTAATATGCCTTTAATATTTCTCATTATTTCTTTCTCCGTGAATTTGGAAGTCGCCCCCTGTCTTTTTTTACACTGAGGATTCCAGAACAAAGTTTGCTTTGCGCTGCAATCACCTGGTCTTCTCAAAGTGTCCTACTCAGCGCCCACGTCTTTTTCCTACATCTTGTTCCACTGGTATTTGCTTGAGTATTTTCAGCAGTTCCTCAATGGCACACAGCAAACATAATGCAACGCAAACCACCTTGAGATAACAAATTTGATTCAATGTGGTGGTGCTCCGCCCAAGGAGACTGCCAGGTGGGAAGAGTGCCGGACCCTTTGCCTTGACGAGGTTTTAAAAAGCGAACGAGAAAAAAGAAATTGTCATTACATTCCTGTCCTCTGTGCTGCAAATCGGCACTCAAAGTCAACAGGAGCTTCAGAGCTTGATGGACCGCAAGCAAGGACTTTGGCCTCAAAAGAAGTCTAAAGAAAACAAATGTACTGGGTCAGGATGTGGATGTTGCACCAGCTATCACTATCGATAACTATGAAATGGCAGGGCTGCACCACTTCACATACCTGGGATCTACCATCAATGACAAACTCTCTCTTGACACAGAAATTGACAGCCGCATTGGCACAGCTGCAGCTACCTGCTGCAGTATATAAAGCCTGCGTCATCAGACCACTTCTATATGGCAGCGAGACATGTACAACCTATGCTAAGGAAGAAAGAAAGCTCAATACCTTCCGTCAACGGTGTCTACGTCATATCCTTGGTATTTCGTGAATAGGCAACGTGACAAATGTCAAAGTGCTGTCATGCGTTGGCCTTCAAATCATGTATACACTGCTTAACCAGCGCAGGCTATGCTGGCTTGGCCATGTCCGCCGCATGGAAGATGGTCGCATCCCGAAATATATCTTCTACGGACAACTAGCAGATGGCAAAATAACAGTTGCACGACCGCAGCTGAGGTTCAAAGATGTGACTCAAATTTCAAAATAGTTGTTTTCTTTTTTTAATCAAGCGCTGCTGGTCTAGACGTCCGATTTCATAAACGATTAGTGCGCTTTCCTATCTTCTTCTTCTTCGGCTTCGTGGCGCAGTAGGTTCAACTCACAGTTATGAGAGGAAGTTAAGTCCACGGTGACAGAAGTGGGGTAACCTCACGGTCATCACCCAGGGGCGCCAGCTAGCCACATGGCGAAAAGAGTGCTGTTCTATAAGTCTACCCGTGCTGGTTTCTACGGAATTTCATGCAAGACTTCTGCAATACATTCTTGTTGTGCGTCACAGATAACGGCCCCTCTCGGGGTCTGAACTAAACTGGCGGAGGATCTTGGAGCCAGTGGAGCCCTAAAGATGTGGTGTGCAGAACTCACCGATGAGTGGTATATACTCTGACACCCATCAATCCACTCTGAAATCATGGGTTAAATGATATCTGAGTCATCAATGAATAATCCCAAGTCTAAGGTGGACCAATATGATGAGAGACTGAATGACTGCTGGATAAGCAGTCGCGAAAATTAGCTGTCTGGAGGCCGAGCGGGGCGGCACCAGGCAGATGGACTCCGTAAGGACATCCCTTACTCTTCCCTGGTGTGGTGGCTGTACTAGGGTGACAGAATATTTCCACCATTTATTGCAAATACACTATGAATATTTTAACAATGCAGAATCCTCGCGGTAGCTACGGAGATCGTGCTCTGTCGTCGATACCTGCAGAAAATGAAATGAGAAAAAATAAATATAGAAGGAGATGTAGGGGAAAGAACGAACGAATGAACTTTATTTTCAAAGGGTTGAGAATTGGGCACACAGACCCGTCTAACATTCTGCCCTTCCTTTCGCTCACCATTCATACTGAATTAATTTATTCTCATATGCATTTTACATATAAATTTCAAGGAAAGTAAAATAATAATTTAGCACACTCATATTAACATTAATATGAAGAGGAGAGAGAAAAAAAGAAGGGCAGGGAAAAGAAAGCTCAGAAAGAAAGAACATCGCCTCTCGATAAAATCTGTGCGTACAGGATACTGGAATTGTCGAAGTGCCAATCAACGGGCAGCCATTATACAAACAATCATCTACAATTTCGATATCCTCATGATCCAGGAGACAAATTTAAAAGCCATTAGTGTTATCAATTGCCCAGGCTGCAGGTGTTACTCCAATCCATGTGGGCCTGGTAGACGAGGGCAAGCTGTATATGTAAAACATGAGCTCCGTCATACGTGGCTGGAAACAAGTTCTCCAAACTAGTTGGGATGCGGAATTGCAGGGGATTGCTATGAATAGAGGCGGTCACGAGTGGCTAGTCTACTATTTATATGCTCATGTCGACCATCTTACACAAAAGAGTAGCTGAAATTTTCTGGCGGAATTGTCTGAAGATTCTAACATAAGGTGTTTAATTGCTGGCGATTTCATTGCTAGATCTAAGGAGTAGGGGAACATAACAGTAAATAGGCAGGGTATAGCTTTGAGCCAGGCATGAATCTTACCATCTTGAATGATGGACGCCCAACAAGACTGGCAACTAAATCTGGGGATACAAGTGGTATCATAGGTCTGGCATTCATCTCTAGTGCTGCCAGAACCATGGCACGTTGGGATGTAGTAAGTGCACAGAAAAGTGATCTCCTACCTTGAGCCATACTCATTGCAGAGGGGAGGACAACTAGACACAGGAAACATAAACAGCCCCATCGACTGTAACAACCCTCTACACACATTGCGTCAAAATGCGAAACAAAAGACAGCGGGAACGCCTCTCACCCAAACTTCCTGGTGGAATAAGACAGTGGAGGAAGCATGGCTAGAAAAGGAAAGAGCAACAAAAGAGCGACGTAAAGCACGAAACAGGAGTATGATGAATAACGGAGAGGTTGAAGAGTTGAAGGAGAAAAAGCAAAGAGCTGTTAATAGATTCAAGAACGTGGCAAAGGAGGTCAAGGATAAAGTGTGGGAGGACTTTGTGACACAGGTAGGCACTGTAAAAACCCTACAGAAAAGTTGGTCCTTACATCGAAGAATGAAAAGGGAAAGTGCAAGCCAACCCATCCCTAACATCAAAAGCTCCACAGGACTAAGCCTGAAGATGGACGAAGAGAAGGGAAGAGCATTATTCAATCGATACGTGGAACAAACGGATAAAGATGACTAAAATGCCCGCCTGAAAATAAAGGACACTGTTCTGGAAATTTCCTAAGGGGCCAAATTTACTTCGATCTCATCGTGGTGTACACATTGAAAACCAGCAGAAACACTGCTTCAGGTCCTGATGATGTACAATACCATCACATTAAACAGCTCGATGACACAGCAATTATAAATATGGTGAGCCATTTCAACACCAGCATACAGAATGCTGAGGTGCCGGAAGACTGGCTACATAGTTACCTTCGGCCACTTCCTAAACTTGGCAAAGACCACACACTGCTCAGCAGCTTTCGAATTATCCCATTACAGAATGTCTATGGTAAATTACTTGAAAAGATAGTTGCAAGACAAGTAATGATCCACCTCGAAAATGCACGTATGGCTCCTGATACACAGAGGGCTATAGGCCTATGAAAACAACATGGGGCAACGCTGGAACGTTTGCGTACGATGGATTCCAAGGTAAACGAGAAACGGTGGCTGTCGCAATTGACCTAGAGCAGGGGTCGGGAACCTTTCCTTGACAAAGATCCACATATTTAATTGTGTCTCCATTTTAAATAATTGAAGAGCCACATGAAAATGGAGCGTGTTAGCAACTTGCGTTATAAACAGCGAATTGTGATAGAATTTCTCGTTGCAGAGAAGGAAACTGTTGTGAATATTCACAAGCGTCTATGTAATGTGTATGGAAGTTTTGCAGTCGACAGGAGTACAGTCAGTCGCTGGGTTTAGAGAATCAAAGAATCAGAAAGTGGAGATACGGAGCTGCTTGATCGGCCGCGCTGTGGACGTCCTGCTACAGCCACCAACTCAGAAATGTTGAAATGCGCTGAGGGCATTATTCTTACTGATAGGCGAATCACTACTCAACAATTGGCCTTAATTGAAATAATGAACATAATTTTTCAGCTGTTTTAATACACAATAAGTAATATATTTTTTTCAGTAACAAATATTCAGATAAAATGTAACATAATCATTTAAAAAAACATACTAATGAAAATAAGTAAATTTAAGGAGACTTTTGCTGTTGGATTTCCTTGCAAAGTTGGTCAATATTTGGTGAAAAATCTGTTGTTTTCATTTTCAAGCATGACTGCAGACTCGCGTCATTCAATTGGCTTCTTAATTTGCTTTTGATATAATTCATGTTGGAAAATAATTGTTCACAAAAATATGTGGATCCAAAAATTGAAAGAAGCTCAAATGTAAATTTCTTCAGCTGAACATAGCTGTCGGGTAAACAGTTCCAAACATCAAATATGATCTGATATTGTTTTTTGAGCTCACGTATTTCAGACCACTTGTTTTGTAGTGACATGGAGGCCGTAAGGAGGCAGCCCCTCCACCATGCAAAGGCACAACAGGCCAATCACCTGTTTACTTTAAACTATGATTACGAGCAATATAAGAGAGAAAGCCGGACTGATTCTAAAGGCGATGAACTGGAACGGACTACGACTTATGGAACTTGGAGACAATCTTTGAATGACCGAGGACTAGAATGGAACCAGGCCAGGAGGAAGACAGCCGATAGGATAGTCTGGCGCTCTCTCTTCCAAACCTCTACACCTCACGGTAGAAGGGGAACGACTAAGTAAGTAAGTAAGTTTTCAAGCTCATGGACCATAATGTGTAAATTTTGAACATCACAATGCTTTGTCCTCTAAATCTACCAATTCAAGTTCAAATCAGCTTGGTCAATTTAGGGAAAGGCTGAAAAATTCAGTTTGGTGATATCTGTTTCAAGTGGTTTTATAAAAAATGACAAGTTTGCCTTTTCTTTTCTAAACTCTTGAAAGCGATCAGCAATGAAACTGTCATTTTCTCAGTATCTTTTTGAAGAACTTGAGGTCAATGCTACTTTCAGCAGTGTGCGTATCTTCTTATAAATGCTGGGAAGTTTAATAATTTGGCAGTTTCAATGTCTCTAGCTAACAAAGACAGCTTTTGCTCAAATGACAGCACTCCATCCAAGAGCAGAATAGCTATATTGCTCTTTCCTTGGAGTGTTTTACTTAAAACGTTCACGTGAGAAGTCATGTCCAGCAAGATGTAGAATTTATGTAACCAATCAGGGTTTGATAACTCAGAATATTCAAGTTTCTTCTCTTTCAGTCAAATTTTTACTTCATTAAGACAATCAGCAAACCTCCTCTGAGCCCTGTTTCTAGATAACCACCGTACTTTGTTTACATTGTTATGCAAAAGAAGATCAGAGCATTCATGGTTACCGTTGAAAGTCAGAGTCATTGAATATGGCCTAATCATATTTTATGATGAGTCTAGACTTTTTTCCAGAATATTTGCATGGTATTTGAGCCGTAATATTTTAATTTAAATTGTTTCTTTTTCTTTGAGATATAAATTGTTTTTAAAGTTCTGTCAAAACGCCGTTACAATTCTGCACATTTGGATATATAAAACAATTCTCTTGTCCTTAAAATAATAAAAGTATGACAAACTATTTAAAGCGCCCGCCCCCCACCCCCCCCCCCCCATCCTACATGTTTAGTGCACGAAAAGTGTGTGTCAAAGGGTGAATTTAGTGCACGGACACAAAGAGTTAAATAGCCGAGAGCCAAGAGCCGCACAAGTTGGCTCAAAGAACCGCATGCGGCTCTCAGGACGCGAGTTTCCGACCCTTGACCTAGAGGATGCTTATAACAGTGCGGATTTTGCAACCCTAATAAACTGTAAAATAGCAAGTGGTGTAAACCATTGAATAACAGGGTGGATAACAGCTGCCTTAATAAAGAGATCAGTTGCATTTCGCTTGGAAGCATGGGCATCAGAACCAATGCGCATTTGATGGGAACTAACCCAGGGTTTTCCACTATCAACAGTGCTGTTTAACATCTATAACAGCAAAAGTAGCAACCTTTCAACCAACAGGACTGGGATGCACATTAACTTTCGCAGATGACACTTTGATGTTCAAAACTGGCTCAGACAGACAGGAAATGGTCCCATGCATACAACAGATACTACAGGCGGTTTCCAAATGGTGTGAGGAAAGCGGATCACAGGTCAATCCCAACAAGGCCTGTGTGATGTGGTGCTCTTTGAACAACTCCATATTGAAAGCAGACCTTCCAGACAACACTTTCAATGGGCAGAATATTGAAAGGTGTCGCGAGAGGTTCAGATGTTATTAGAATGAATGATATCCTGAACAAAAAGATGAATCAGATGATACTAGGATAGTGCCAGATAAGAGACTGGTCTTATAAGAAATACCCCTTCTCTGAAAAGAGTAAGGGTGTATCGACATTCAAAGGTAGTGTCAAGCTGTATAAACCCTCAAGTAGGGTGATAGTGTTGGTTACTGAAGGTCTAAGTGCTACCTCTCTAGATCCCACCTTGAATAATGGTTATTGTATTATTAGAATATTGACTCTGCTGGGGGGATTAACTAAATTAATTATATGAAATATCTATCTATATATCATAACAAAACTTTAACTCAATTGAATAAGTAAGTAAGTCTGAATATAGATATATACAATTTATTGATCCTATACCGGTTATCTTTCGGTTAGGAAAATAATAAAGAATTCAAAGGTTATTTACATAATGAAATAAATAAGCATGGAATGTTCATTTCCACAATAGGTAATTATAGTGAAGTTATCTTTCAACTGTCAATTTATTTGTTTCACATAATTGTTTATCACTGTCACTGAACTGTAAAGTTGGTATTCTTGTATTTAAAGTCCTTCCTAGGTCATCATTAAAATGTTTTTAATATGTGTGGTTTCTTTATTATAATATGTGGCTGGATAAACTCAGTTCTAAGTATTCAGACTGGACTATTGTTTCTCCTGTATCTTCAGCTCGTGATTTCAGTAATCGAGTATGGGCTAGGAAGACTCATGCTGTCAGTGTCACAATATGAACGACTGCATGCATTCAAAATGAAGGGATGCGACTAGTTATGGGCTGTACGCGTGATACCACCATTGTGACAATGCGATACATGCTCGGATTGCTGTCAATTAGATCCAGATATGCGATGGACCAGGCAAAAGCCTATATGCGGGTTACCACCAACAAAATACCCCATACATGAGAACGCAGCTTACAACAAAGGAGCAAGGTTAACGAGGGGGATATCATGAACGGCACAGGCAGAAGCCACGCTTAGTCGGATGACCGGGGTTGAAAATATACCCAAAGGGGGAAAAGTGGAGTAAGTCAAGGGAGAACTGGATAAACTACCAGCAGGTCATCATTAGCCTTGGCAGAGAGTGCAGATCTTGGTGCAACGGAAAAGCAGAGCTGGAGATTAGTCAGCTGATAAGTGATGATGCTGGGGATGATGACGCCAATGTGTACACTGAAGGGTCGGAAGTGCGTGCAGAGAAATCAGGATGAGGCTTCTCTGCCAGAATAAAGGGCAGGGTCGTTGCTGAACAGATGGAGCCTACATGACAACAACTTCCAGCATGAGGTAGAGGCAGTTACTGCAGCACTGAGGTGGCTCCATCAACCAGGGCAGTAATATTGTCAGACTCTCAAGCCATGCTTCGGAAAGTTCAGAACGGATGGCTGCGGCAGGAACGGAACACATCAACAGAATCCTCAAGTCTTGAAGAACTGGTGTGAATCTACTGTCGTGGTCATGCAGGGGTACGCGGCAATGAGAGAGCTAACAGACTGGCCTCGAGAGCACCCATAATGGGGAGAGATACTAAGGGCAATTAATGATTACCTGCTAAATAATGACATTGCAGTGGATTAATAAAAAGGGCTGAGTGTATTGTAGTTTGGCATCAATCGTGGGACTAGCAGTGATGGACGTGAGCGAGGATGCATCCATCGTATGTACAACCATCGTGCTACAGGTACAATTTGCATTCACACTCTTCGATATTTGCTGAGAGAGACTGAGCACCTATGGGTGTGTCCGGAGTGCGGTCAGGTTGATTCTGTTCAATAATAAAAATAACAATCTTCGTCGTTTCCTCTCAAATAACCTCATCTATCTTTCTTTTTTACTGCTGGTAGTCCATCTCAGGTCTCTCTCTCATCACACTACAGTTCATCCTTCACCTGGGGGTTGGAGAAGGTCACACTGCCATTCTTCCTTCACCTGGGGTTGGAGAAGGTCATGCTGCCATCCTTCACCTGGGGGTTGGAGAAGGCCACACTGCCATTCTTCCTTCACCTGGGGGTTGGAGAAGGTCATGCTGTTATCCTTCACCTGGGGGTTGGAGAAGGTCATGCTGCCATCCTTCACTTGGGGGTTGGAGAAGGTCATGCTGCCATTCTTCCTTCACCTGGTGGTTGGAGAAGGTCATGCTGTGATCCTTCACCTGGGGGTTGGAGAAGGTCATGCTGCCATCCTTCACCTGGGGATTGGTGAAGGTCATGCTGCCATCCTTCACCTGGGGGCTGGGAATGGTCACATTGCCATCCTTCACCTGGGGGTTGGAGAAGGTCGTGCTGCCATCCTTCACCTGGGGGTTGAAGAAGGTCACACTGCCATGCTTCACCTGGGGGTTGGAGAAGGTCATGCTGCCAACCTTAACCTGAGGGTTGGAGAAGGTCATGCTGCCATCCTTCACCTGGGGGTTCGAGAATGTCACACTGCCATCCTTCACCTGGGGATTGGAGAAGGCCATGCTGCCATCCTTCACCTGGGGGTTGGAGAAGGCCACACTGCCATCCTTCACCTGGATGTTGGAGAAGGTCACACTGCCATCCTTCACCTGGGGTTTGGAGAAGGTCACACTGCCATCCTTCACCTGGGGGTTGGAGAAGGTCACACTGCCATCCTTCACCTGGGGGTTGGAGAAGGTCACACTGCCATCCTTCACCTGGGGGTTGGAGATGGTCACACTGCCATCCTTTACCTGGGCGTTGGAGAAGGTCACGCTGCCATCCTTCACCTGGGGCTTGGAGAAGGTCACACTGCCATCCTTCACCTGGGGGTTAGAGAAGGTCACACTGCCATCCTTCACCTGGGGGTTGGAGAAGGTTACACTGCCATTCTTCACCTGGGGGTTGGAGAAGGCCATGCTGCCATCCTTCACCTGGGGGTTGGAGAAGGTCACCCTGCCATCCTTGACCTGGATATTGGAGAAGGTCATGCTGCCATCCTTCACCTGGGGGTTGGAGAAGGTCATACTGCCATCCTTCACCTGGGGGTTGGAGAAGGTCATGCTGCCATCCTTCACCTGGATGTTGGAGAAGGTCACACTGCCATCCTTCACCTGGGGGTTGGAGAAGGTCACACTGCCATCCTTCACCTGGGAGTTGGAGAATGTCATGCTGCCATCCTTCACCTAGGGGTTGGAGAAGGTCATGCTGCCATCCTTCACCTGGGGGTTGGAGAAGGTCATGCTGCCATCCTTCACTTGGGGGTTGGAGAAAGTCACACTGCCATCCTTCACCTAGGGGTTGGAGAAGGTCATGCTGCCATCTTTCACCTGGGGGTTGGAGAAGTTCACACTGCCATCCTTCACCTGGATATTGGAGAAGTTCACACTGCCATCCTTCACCTGGGGGTTGGAGAAGGTCATGCTGCCATCCTTCACCTAGGGGTTGGAGAAGGTCACACTGCCATCCTTCACCTGGGGGTTGGAGAAGGTCATGCTGCCATCCTTCACCTGGGGGTTGGAGAAGGTCATGCCTCCATCCTTCACCTGGATGTTGGAGAAGGTCACGCTGCCATCCTTCACCTAGGGGTTGGAGAAGGTCATGCTGCCATCCTTCACCTAGTGGTTGGAGAAGGTCATGCTGCCATCCTTCACTAGGATGTTGGAGAAGGTCACACTGCCATCCTTCACCTGGGGGTTAGAGAAGGCCATGCTGCCATCCTTCACCTGGGGTTTGGAAAAGGTCACACTGCCATCCTTCACCTGGGGGTTGGAGAAGGTCATTCTGCCATCCTTCACCTGGATGTTGGAGAAGGTCACACTGCCATCCTTCACCTGGGGGTTGGAGAAGGTCACACTGCCATCCTTCACCTGGGGGTTGGAGAAGGTCACACTGCCATCCTTCACCTGGGGGTTGGAGAAGGCCACACTGCCATCCTTCACCTGGGGGTTGGAGAAGGTCACACTGCCATCCTTCACCTGGGGGTTGGAGAAGGTCACACTGCCATCCTTCACCTGGGGGTTGGAGAAGGTCACACTGCCATCCTTCACCCTGGGGTTGGAGAAGGCCATGCTGCCATCCTTCACCTGGGGGTTGGAGAAGGTCACACTGCCATCCTTCACCTGGGGGTTGGAGAAGGCCATGCTGCCATCCTTCACCTGGGGGTTGGAGAAGGTCACACTGCCTTCCTTCACCTGGGGGTTGGAGAAGGTCATGCTGCCATCCTTCCTCTCTCATTGAACTGACAGTTTTTGAGCACGTGTTCTGCTGTATGTTTGTCCTCCCCACATGGACTCTCCTCTGCCTGTCTGCCCCCTTCCCCACATGGACACTCATCTGTATGTCTGACCCCCTCCCCACATGGACACTCATCTGTCTGTCTGCCCTCACCCTCCCCACACGGACACTCATCTGTCTGTCCAATTTTTAGTTTGTTGAACTGATGGTATCTGAGTCTGTAATGGCCGTTTCTCAGTCTGAAAATTATCATTTGATCTCTTCTTGGTAATGTATAGTATGGTTAAGTATTACTGGACTCTGGTTGTTCCTTCTGTCATTTCTCTCTTAGTTATTTCTAATTACTGCTTTTATCTCTTCATATGTAGCCATGTCTTCTGTTTGGGGTTTCCTTCCTCCCACTTTGGCAACTTTATCTGCCTTCTCCTTTCCATACATCTTGCAGTGGGTGGGGATCCACTGTACTTTTACTTTTTTGAATTCGTAGCAGGCTTTCTTTAGTGCTTCTGCCAGGCTGTCTGTTTAGTTGTGTTTGTTTCTGAGACCAGTGATGACTGACAGAGTCTGTAAGGAGCATTATCTTCTCTAGCATGAACTTTATTTTTCATGATGGTAATTGCAGCTGTATTTAGTGCTGTCTGCCTCCGCTTTGAAGTTGTTTGATAATTTTTCAGTAGCCATTGAGATATGTATTTCTTGTCCATTCTTTAATTTTGTGTAAACACCTCCACCTCAATTTTTGTGTAGCGTTTGTTGCTGATCCTTCTGTATATATCTGGGTCCATTCTGTGGTGGAGTACGTCTTTCTGATACGAGGGGCGTTCAGAAAGTAATGCACCACATCGTTTTTCTCAGCTATTAATGAAGATAGGAGCATGATATTTTGCACACTTCAAATATGGCATGTGCCAATTGTGTGCACCAAATTGCACCACAACCGGCCAAATAATACGGCTGCGCTAAACCGTTGAAATGGATCGTGTTAGCAACTTGCGTTATAAACAGCTAATTGTGATAGAATTTCTCATTGTAGAGAAGGAAATTGTTGTGAATATTCACAAGCGTCTATGTGATGTGTATGGAAGTTTTGCAGTCGACAGGAGTACAGTCAGTCGCTGGGTTCAGAGAATCAAAGAATCAGGAAGTGGATTAACGGAGCTGCTTGATCGGCCTCACTGTTGACGTCCTGCCACAACCACCAACGCAGAAATGTTGAAATGCGCTGAGGGCATTATTCTTACTGATAGGCGAATCACTACTCAACAATTGGCCTTACAGCTGTCAGTCAGCATTGGTAGTGCAAATGTAGTTATAAAAACTCTCGGATTTTCTAAGGTTTGCGCAAGATGGGTTCCTCGAAGTCTCACAAATGACCACCGATTGCAAAGAAAAGCAATTTCTTCTGAATTGTTGGAGCGTTTCAATGCTGATGGAGAGAACTTTTTGGCTAAGATCGTTACAGGTGACGAAACCTGGGCACATCATTTTGAACCTGAGACAAAAAGACAGTCAGTGGAGTGGCATCATCCGCAATCACCAAGAAGAAAGAAATTCAAGACAATTCCTTCAGCTGGAAAGGTCATGATAACTGTCTTTTGGGACATTGAAGGTGTGATTCTTGTGGACGTTATGCCAAGAGGAGAGACAATCATTTCGCAAGCTTACATTAAGACATTAAAAAAACTCAATCAACGTTTTCACAGAGTTCGACAGCACAAGAATCCAGCAGACCTGCTTCTCCTTCACGACAATGCGCGCCCTCACACAAGTCTGGCAACACGGGAAGCAATCACCAAATTGGGTTGGACTGTACTACCCCATCCACCCTATAGTCCCGATTTGGCACCCTCTGATTTTCATCTATTTGTTCCACTTAAAGATGCACTCTGTGGGACAAGGTTTGAAGATGATGAAGGAGTGATTCATGCAGCGAAGAAATGGCTACATGATCAAGACAAAATCTGGTACGGGCTAGGAATACATGCACTTGTTTTGCGCTGGCATAAAGCCGTACAAGTTGATGAGGATTATGTTGAATAATACCGATGTTTACATGACATATCCATGTATATTGTGTATAAATTGCATGCTTTTTGAATAAACAGCTCCTGAGAAAAACGACGGGGTGCATTACTTTCTGAACGCCCCTCGTATATTCCACAGAAAGGTGTTTCCTCTCTGCATCTATTTGATTGCCTTTTTTTATCACTTCTGATATGTTGTCAGTTAGCTCTGGGAATCTTGTTCTCTTTCACGGTGGGGGCGTACTGCTGGTAGTTCTGTCTTTAATTTTTACACGGTCTGGTACAGTTGGCGCAAGCTCTTTTGACTTTTGTGCAAAACAGCTTCTCTTGAGTCTGCCTCAACCATATTCTTTCATCTGTCATTCATTGGGTGGTATGACATAATTTGTGCACTCTCTTCTCCTCTCCGGCAGTATTGAACTACATTTGTTGTGCGTACTGAATTAGGTATATTATTCTATTGTTAGCACTCTTTTTCCCTACTGTCATAGTTCACGTTTCACTCTTCGATGCATCACTGGGCCAAACAGGCGTCTCGCCCATCCCTGAGAGATTTATTGAATCCCTAAAACGTTATAATACCACACTGACTCCAGGTAAATGCGAGCACGAAGTGTTTGCATAAGATTGCATAATTACTTCCGACGCGACAGCAGGGTTATGATCAGGAAACATGTAAGAAGTTGTAACGTAAACATTACCAAGAATTGTCGGATGTAGCAACTCTATGTACGTACGGAGGATGACTGTTTGAAATTTCCAAACGCATTAGTCATACCGACTACGGCATGAGGAAAAGTTTTCATAATAAGATCTTTGAATGTATTGGCTGGCATTAGAGGCGCCAATAAGTAACCGCGCTGATTGGGATTTTGTCAGAAAACGCCAGTTGGAATCGTGGGACGGGAACTTACGATATAACGTAGAAAAAGTTTGACACACGGCACTGCATTCCTGAAAACGTCAAAGTAGACAGCTCGGACCTTGCTACTGACAAGAATAGAGTTGGATTCTGAATTTATAGGACCGAATAAAAACTATTAAGAGCATCTCTGTACATCAGCAGCAAACTCGTCAATGTTAATACGAAAGTGGACTCCTACAAAACTACTCACAGACATGCATTCGAGGCATCTGTGTTAAGCTGCCAGGACTATTCTACTGAACAAGAAGTCTAAGATTTCTCAGTTATTGAGGTGAGTGTAACATTTTTTATGCTGTGAATTTGACATGTTCATACTTGCTAATGGTGTTAAATATTCATTCTAGGCGGCCAGCCTGAGCATGTCAAAAAGGTACATTCATGAACCACCACAGCAAGCGCTGGTGACTGCTTCATGCTAGTTCTCACGGAGAACCAAAAGCAGAAGTGAATGATTGTAAATTTTATATGTACATTCAGTCACAAGCCCCTGTCGCTGTCCAGTCACAAACTTGTCCTTAAATTAACTGAGACACTGGTGAATTTTCATTACATGCTCTGAGTGATATAATATACGCTCATGGAAAGTAAAAAATCTGAGAAAACAAATGGCTGACGGACAGCGGGAAAATGCGCCTGATTAATAACAGGCAAACAGATATTTAGCAGCGGAATTTTTTTCTTTTGTTTCTTCTAAAGTTTGTGGTACCAGTACGAGGCGATCCGACTAATTGTTGTACGACCCGGAGAGACCATTTACTGGACTACTAGACCGTGGTTCGAAGCTTGAAATAGACACATGAAGATTCTTGCCTTGACCCGGAGAGGTTACTTCCTGAACTGATCTGGAACGTGCACCTCACCACAGAGACGAATCAGCAGCATCAGCACTTCAGCATTTTGGCAAGTTACACTTTTAACAGGCCAACAGAACAAACGAACGTTATTTTTTCAAAATTCATCTTGCCTAAAAACTTTTCGGTGAAGAAACATAATTATTTTCCACAATCACCAGTCAGATTTATTCTAAATTTGTTTCAAAGTAACTGAGCATTAAATTTGTATGTGTTGATTTTGACAAATTCATAGTTGAATTAATCATCAAAGAGAGAAAGGCAAATGTATGATCCAGAACCTCTAGTATATATTCATAAACCTATATATACACCTATATCGAGCTAATAAAAGGACATTCGCTGAATTAAATCGGCCGGGGGGTCTTGAACGAGCTAATTATAAGACAATCCTTCACCTTGGTTCCATTCTACTTTTTCAAAGGTCGTCCCGGAGGTCTGGATCCCTGGTTCTTAGTTTGCCATGGTTGTCGTGGTAGATCTTCTCCCATTCTGCAGACATGGCCGGTAATATACGCAGCAAATTTTCTTCTCGTCGTTTCCATACTCCCTTAGCGTTAGGTACTATTTTGTAAGATTAACGACTTCATTCTAAACCTAACCTCAGTGGCCCAAAACCGGTTAAAAACCCGCCTTGTGGTTCGGCCAATGAATAAGGGCGAACTACTAAAACCAGTCTAAACCCAGGCTATGAAACCATTTACGTGACTTTTAACGTTGTTGGTTGGAGCGTCTATAGGACGCCAGATCACGTGACCCAGCGAAATAAACGCGGTAAAAGATCGCGTCATTCAATGCAAAATAACTTGCATCCAGGGAGCCGAAGAGTGCCAGACCTAATCGAAGACCGCTGCTAATTCCCGCGTTTAAAGCGCTGTAAATCCACGCGTCTTAATGACTGATTAAAGTCCCTACTCTGAGTAGGTAAGTGAAATCTCGTTAGTAAAATAGTATTGTGTAGAAATGTGTAGTACCTTGCAAAATCGACGTAGTGATTGGTACGACTTTGTTGTGCTTATTCATTTTTGCTGTACGATCGCATCTAGCCACATGGCTATAATGTGATCTTATGTAGTTTATTATCCCGCGGGATGAAACTGTTAAAAATGTTCATAGCATTTAAATTTAAAATGTATTCTGTAATAATTTATCTTAATTGACATGACGATTCGACCAGAGATATAAGAATAAGAATAATGTCGCCAGACAATTCAGTAATTATTCATCATAATTTACATGACGATTCGGCCAGAGAAAAAGTACTATAATAATGCCGCCAGACATTTCTATGTTAATTCATCATATTTGACATGACGATTAGCTAGAGGCACAGTACTGGGATACTGTCGTCCGACAGTTCTATGATAATTCAGCGTGTTTAACATGACGATTAATAGGTGAAGAATTTTAACTCTGCCGCTTGGGCTAGAAAATATAAGAATAAAGGCAGAAAGGGGGGAAACTTGAATTCAAGATAAGGATCTAGACATTTGATGTTAGAGACTACAATCTGACGTGACTGGCAGATGGACGGCTTAGGGAAAGACGGCTTCCTCAAGCTATAAAACTAATGAGGCCGTATTTGTCTTCAGTCTATGGGGGAGCCTTGCACGACATACCAATCTCAAGCGACGAATACGGAGTCGAGCACACTGAAGGCAGATTTAAAAAATTAGAGACAGAGGTTCATGACCCACCTGATGCAACGTCATAACGAGACAGGACAACCAACTACGCTTCACTTTCAGCCAGGGGCTGAAAAGATAAGTTCCCTGTCTAAAAGGGAGCCCACCATATCTATGTTAGCACTAGCCAGTAGATGACGAGCATTTGAATTGTGAGACCTATATCGCATACAGCTTACACACAATTTTCATAATCACTACTATAATCCATCATCAGTTTCATTTATTAAACCAACTGGGTGTATGTAATGTACCCCATAACTTGTTCACTTAATTATGTTACATAATGTCTGATGTTTATCTTCTTTTAGAAGGGAGGGGGCTTGTACAAATTATATATATATGTATGTTGAAGCGGGTTCTTGCTTCCATTCCTTGTTGAAGGTCAATGATTAGTTTGTTTTACAATTGGTTAGCATAATGGGTGACATCGTTCTTATTCCCTTTTAACTCCAACTAATTAGTGTTACTATTAGTGTCCTTCATCAGAGAAGAGCGGATCGTGCATTTTATATTGTAAATATGTGGCTAATATTCCAGCCAACTTCCAAACTTGATTTAGTAAAAAACTCCTGGTATTTTGAGTCCAACGAGCATCGATTTAATACATTGTACGCATACATCACTTCACAGTTAATCCATAAACAATACATTGCATTGCAGAAATCATTTTCATTATTCATATCTTGTCTCTCAGCTGTCTTCTTTGGTTACTTCAACCACTTTCCTCAGATACCTCATTTCTGAGGTTTGGATCTGGCTTTTGTGGGTTGTTGTCATTGCCCACGACTCGCATCCATATGTCAAGACTGGGACATAGGTGGAGCGGTATACAGCCATCTTCGTTTTCTTACCAACCTCTTTCTTGCTGAGGAATCCACGATTTATGGCCTGAAAAAGTCTCCCAGCCGCTGCTTTTCGAGTGGCCAACTCTTCTTTGATGCTTCCCTTTCGGTCTATAATAGCTCCGAGATATTTAAAGTGGTCGACCTGCTCCAGGACCTGTTCTCCCAACTTAATCTGATGTTTTCTTTCTTCTCGTGATATCACCATGGATTTTGTTTTAGAGCTGCTTATGACCATCCCTCTCTTCTCCAGCTCTTCCTTCCAGACTTGCAGGTTGGATTGGAGATGTGCCTCTGATTTAGCAATCAGGGCAACATCATCAGCAAACGCCAGCTCCGAAATATAGACCTGTCCCATCTTCCAGCACCCCACTGAATACTTTCTTGTTCTCTCCTTACATGCCTTGATGACATCGTCCATAAGGAGTATGAAGAGGTAAGGTGATAGGATATCACCTTGTCCCACACCAGTGGTGGTCCTGAACTCCCCTGACCCATGGCCTGCTGTCCTCACATAATTTCTGCAAGACTTGTAGAAGCTCTGTATAGCATGAATCAGAGGTGCTGGAATATTCTTCCCTGCCAAACAGTCCCAAAATTTGCCCCAGGGGACCCCGTCAAACGCCTCCTCCAGGTCTATGAAACAAAGATGGATCTCACTCCTATACTCAAGGGCCCCTTCACTCAGCTGTCTGAGTGTGAAGACTAGGTCCCGATCACTTCGGCTTGCTCGGAATCCGCACTGGACCCCATCCAACTGTGGCTCAGCCAGGCGTCGGAGTCTCTGCTCTAGGACTCCAGAGCAGATTCCACCAGGGACACCGAGAAGGGACACGCCTCCATGGCCTCCACACCGTCGACCGTCACCCCCCCCCCCCTGAAAACTGGTGCCATGATGGCAATCTCCCAATCCTCCAGCACGGTCCCGTTGCACCACGCCGCCCGCAGGACCCCCAAGAGCAATAGGTCGCCCGATGCTCCCATGCACCCAACCACCTCTGGTGCCACACCATCATGCCCCGCTGCCCTGCCCATCCCGATCCTCTCCAGCGCTGCCCTCAGCTCTTCCACCCTCATGTCATCCCCACCATCACTGGTCCCCTCCTCCGTGCTAGTGGCTATCACCTCTGATGCCTCACCATGCTCACCATCCAGGAGCTCTGAGAAACATTCTTTCCATCTTTCCACCACTTCCCTCGGGGCAGCAAGCAACCTGCCCCGCCTGTCCTTTACAAATTTGAGAGGGCACTGTTCCCCCCCCCCCCCATGTTCCGGGTCCCATAGAACAACCTCTGGCTTTCTTGCGCATCCCTCTCCAGCCCTTCTCCAAACTCTTCCCAGGACCTCCGTTTCGCCGCCAGCACCTTGCTCTCTGCCTCCGCTCTGAGTGTCACATATTCTCTATATTTTTCCATCTGTCCCGTTGTGTCTCTAGCTCCCAAGTACTGTTTCCATGCCATTTTCTTCTCTCTTATTTTCTCTTTGACCTCCTCTGTCCACCAAGGTGTCCTCTCTCTCTGGTTCCCAAGTCGGACTTCACCGCATGCTTCTGCAGCAGCTGTCTTTATGGTATCCTTGAATTTATTCCAGAGGGTTTCCAAGTCATCAGGTCGTTCTTCTGTGTTGCTCACTGCTGTAGCAATAAGCCCCTGATATCTGGTCTTAATTTCTGGCTCTCTCAGCTTGTAGGTCCTAATGCTCATTTCTCCTGCTCGTTTACTTGGTTTCTTGCGTGATGTTGGGCAGATCCTAGGCTGAGCAACTCTTTCAGTTGTTCGTTTGATTGTTAGCAGGTAGTGATCACTTCCAATCTCTGGCCCCCTCCAGACTCTTGCATCTCGGACATATCTAAATGAGCTTCTCCGAACAATGGCATAGTCGATCACTGACTTCTCATTCTTGGTTGGTTCACATCTAGTGTATGCGTGTATGCGCTTATGGGGGAACTTTGTGTTTGTAATGATCAGATTCTGCTCACTGCAGAATCTAAGGAGTCGCTTTCCATTGTCATTGAGAGTATCTTCTCCATATCTTCCGATAACTCCACCCCATCTAGCATGGTCATTTCCAACTCTGGCATTAAAATCTCCGAGCATGATAACTTCATCTAGGCAGTCATCCACTGTCCTTTGAAGCAGCTCGAAGAATTCCTCCTTGACCTCTGCTCTCTCATCCTCATTTGGCCCATACACTATGACCAGGTTGACTATGGTTTCTCCTTCTTTTAGGTTTACAACCATAATGCGCTCCGAGACAAAGTTCCATCCCTTGATACTATCTTTTTGATTTTGGGCCACAATGCAACCCACGCCCCCTTTAGCTCTTTCAGATATGGGTACACCACTGTAGAGCAACATGTTGCCATCGAGATCCATGACTCCTTGTCCTTTTTTCTTCGTTTCCGTTATAGCCAGGATTTCTAGTTTTGCTTTCCTCATCTCTTTCACCAGCTCCTCTTCCTTCCCATTTATACTTCTTGTGTTCCAAGTTCCATAAGTCGTAGTCCGTAGTCCGTTCCAGTTCGTCGCCTTTAGAATCAGTCCGGTTTTCTCTCTTGTGTTACTCGTAATCGTGGTTTTAAGCAAACAGGTGATTGGCCTGTTGTGCCTTTGCATGGTGGAGGGGCTGCCTCCTTACGGCCTCCATGCAGGCCGCCCTCCTCCTTTTTCATCCGGGCTTGGGGCCGGCATTGGCGGAGTTGACTCAATAACCAATGGTTATAATTAACCAATTCCTGATTCATCGTTTCATCAAATATTAATACGGCTGACCCTTAAGCCTAATTTCAAAGAAATACTTCTGCACTTCATACTATATACGAGAGTGAATCAAAACACATCTAACTTGCTTCAAGTTCAGGTTCGGAAGGGTGAACTAGATTCGTAGTCAAGCGTGACCTTATCAACGCTACCACGTCACAATCGAACCATGCGATTTGCGTTCAATAAAAACCCTGAAGCATAAAAACATTCTATATTAAAAACCTCTCAACTTTTAACGAGTACTTTAAACGCGCTAACAAATATACCAGACGACATCGTTAAAACATGTCGTAACAATTTCCTGCCCGGCGGGGAAAAAATCTATGCTATAGATTTTTTTGAAATATCTTGATTAATCATATCAAAAATTAAACAAAAAACAACATACGGCCTACGATGTTCTGTCTAGAACATTGTCGTAAGTCATGTCGCTATCATACTAGTCATATAATACATGAACATTATATTAAAGTAACTAAAAAAAATGTCAACTGTCAGTAATCATTATCTAAATAACTAAAAGTATGTCTTAACTAAAATAATATGTTGTATTATCAGATCTACCAATTAAATATAGAATTAACTAAATAATCAATGTACTAGGTGTAGGATATAATATAATTAAAATAAACTAAACTAAAGTATCGTATCATAGTGAAGGAAGTAAAGTAAAGACCAGTAAAGTAAGGAAAAGAATAATAGAAAAAGCCTAATGTTAAATAGTGAGAAGTTAATAGATTAAAAATGAAATATGTGTGTACACTAACTACTATCTAATTAAATTAGTGTATCAACTAACAAATTAAAAATGCATATCATCTTATGTAATAATTATATAAACATTAGTTGCTAATAATTATCATATCTATAAATACATTTACTAAAATTATTGAATCGTGTGAGAGTATTTTGTTTTCTCTTTTGTTTCATTCATTTTTTCTCACACTATATTTTTTAAAATTAAATCAATAAGTATTAAACTTAATAATGTTCGTTATGAAGATCTAATCGTCGTTATTTCCATGTGTGAATCTACGGATTTGTTCCATATGAAGAATGAGTTTCATTCGATCATCTTGATATACATTGTTCATAATGAAGGCTGAGTTAATATTTCCTATCTGTATTCCGTGTAAGGATGGATACATAATTATAACGAGTTCATTCGGTCAATTTGATTCATATTTCCGAACTATTAGTCCAAAAATGAATCGCATATTCATTTTCACATGTATCATGACGAGTAGGAGACGACTGGACACAAGCCAAAGTCCAAACGTTGATAATTGAAACTTTGAATTAAGTCTCGTGTAATATCGAAATGTTTTTGCGCCGAATATAAACATACGTTAGTTCAATGTCTCGAGTTGATAACACACCAGTCGTGTAACATGACGTTACAATACGGAATCATTAAGACTGTACGTATAGTTCATCCTTGAACGTATGAGTTATAATTTTCTTTGACTTGACTCAGCAGGATTTCGTGAGAGTGCGTCGGCCATAACATTTTCTGTTCCTGGTATTGAATCAATGACAAAGTTAAATGGCTGCAGCAGTATGGAGAATCTGGCCAATTTAGGGCTTTTATGATTTGAGCGACGTAGTGAAGCTACCGCCTTTTGATCGGTCTGTATCACAAAAGGTGCGCCTAATAAAAATTTCTCAAGTTTTTGTATCGCCCATACAACAGCCAAAAGCTCTTTATCGATAGTGGAATATTTAATTTCTGCTTCCGTGAGTTTTCTCGAAATAAAGAGGGTTGGGTGAAGTATTCCCTCGTGATCTTGAAGTAAACTCGCTCCTAGTCCGTAATGCTGGCATCTGTATGAGAATAAACTTTTTAGAAGCATCTGGGAACCGTAAAATATGTGGCCTTGAGAAAATTGACAAGATGATATTAAAAGTTTTGTCGCAGTCTTCAGTCCATGTCACTTTCACAGGCATGTCTTTTCTCAAAAGTGAGGACAAGACAGCCGTGATGGACGATAAATTAGGTACAAATCTACTATAATATTGGACGAGACCTAACAAACTCCTAACTTGTTTCTTCGTTTGAGGAATTGATAAATTTGAAATGTTAGATGAATGTTGCAGTCGATAGACGAGGAAGTAAGTCATCAAGAATAGGATGTGGTTCACTGTCAGCTACAGTCTGAGCATTTAACTTCCTATAGTCGACACACAAACGAATGTTGTTGTCCTTCTTCCTAACAATGACTAAAGGTGAAGAAAATGGAAAGGTACTACTCTCTATAATACCTAAAGCCAACATCTGTTCAAGTTCCCGAGTTGGCTTAATTAGGAAATGTAATGGAACAGAATATGGATGAACACGAATCGGTGTATCATCGTTAAGAATAATATCGTGACTAATCACTGATGTGCGACCAGGAAAGTCAGTTAACACATCCGGGAAAGATTGTAATGGACTAGTAATCTGTTGATGTTGTTGCGGTTGTGGTGGGTTTTGATGTTAAGAAGAATGGTGTGCGTATAGTTGTACTTGAGTGAGATCAACTGTGAAGGTCTCTGAGGTAAACAATAGACAACTGTGTTACAGAGTACCTTTCTTGTTACCACCCTACGATCTTACTCTAAGTTATATTCTTTATTGACTAGCGGGACTGAAAGCTACATAAAGTGTCTAGAGTATTGTAAGAGTGTTGTTAAAGAATCTCAATACAAAAACATATACAAACATATACTAATTACTATGATAAACTCAACTAACTCCAGCTGTTAAATTGTATATTTAAAATTTCTTTTGTTAAACTTTATTGGTCCTGAGCCTAAAGTTGTTTTGGTCAGGACTACAGTTCAATGAGAATCAATTTAGATGGATAGATATATTTACAAATATATATAAAGATATTTACATACAACAGACAATATGTCCATAGTACATTGTTATAAATTTTCAAGTTGATGTTAATTACTCTATTTAACTGCTGGTAAGCAGGTTGGGGATTATCATCATCCCAATGTTCTTTTGTTTCACTAGGATTGTTTATGTTAGTCCTTTGGAGGAACGTTTTTGTCTATACAGGAGATTTTTCTTTATTCGTGATAAGTTGTCCCAGGCCAGATATTGCACTTATCTGGTTCCTGGAATCACAGCGGTTGTAGTTGGTTTGGCCAAACACTTCAGTCTCCTCTGGTCTTGAACTTCTTTAATACAAGCAGGTGCCAGAGACTCTTAGAAATCGTGCTGAATTTCTCTATCATCGAGTACCAGCACCAGACAAGTGCCAGCAGGAACCCCTGTCGATGCAAGTTATGGTTCTGTCTTAATATCAAACTAATTCCTCCTAATTTGCATGTAAACATACATTCAATACAAAAGAACATGGTCAGCTCTCTCTGACAACTCTGCTTCTCCACTTTAGTTTGATGGAACAAATTTTACCAGTTTTCTTTTCTCTTCCCTAATGGATGCTACGCCTCTGTCATTCCTGCAGTAATCTTTTCCATGCAATAAGATAGGTGTAATGTTCCTGTATGACCATCATATATATAGTCCTGTAGTTTTAAACTTCTTAGATAGTCCCTTATATGATGGATCAACATCTAGGCTATGCCTAACTCCATTTAATTACAATCTTTTACATGGCCTTTTCTTTTTTCACACAACCCTTTTTTAATTAAAAAGTCAATAAAATCAATCTTACCACATATCAAGGAAATATAAACAAGTAACGATGAATTAGGCAATAGAATATGGCACACTTTCATCACTGCCTCTGTTCAGACTGCTTTCTGTTGTTAGTTATTTTAAAACAAAGCACAAGTCTGCTCATCGCTGCTTGTTCCTCAGAATATTTTGAAAAAATGGCAGCGAGCAGCCTACTATTTCGTTAAAGTAAAAGGCTTTGGCCAATGTCAGGTACACGAATATATGATTTTTATAGGGCTAAGTGGCTTGGTTCAAAATTCTATCTTTTTTTTCTATGTTAGTTGTTTATTTTTAAACTACCTCCTGTTCAATTCTTTTTCCATGTACTTTCAAGCTAAATACGAGAGTCTCTCGTAGTACGTGAGAATTTACGTCATTCGCAATAAGAGCTAAGCGTGTTTTCATAACCGTAGTGTCCACATTTTCTAACGTTACATCGTATTTTGAAAATCGCCTAAGGCAAGGCTAGCAAGTTGGTTTTATTTTTAGAAACAAATGTGAGACGTGATTTGCGTTGGTTATCTATCCGTCTCCCTCCCTTCTACAATGTATTCTAGGCAAATACTTCATTGAACTTGGAAAAGTGGTACGTTTGTCTCAAGGACGAATTTGAAAAATAGGGTACCCTTTTTGGTTCGGCCAATGCGTTATCAATTAATACGTTGAAGGCGTAGGCGACGACTACCATTCTCGCCGAAAATTTGTAGTACTATTATATCTTTGACTTTATGCACTATACTGTTATGATCTAATTTAGATATTGTATTTAGAAGTTCACCACAGCGGTGTAACTGAAGGAGAAATGGTTACATCACTCCAGGATTCTGTAGACTGTAAAGCAGGTACAGATAAAGACATATGTATCTCAGGAAAAGAAGATTCTTCTTCCTGGATTACTGATAGATTAGAATAGTGACAAGCACCTATGGATTTATCATCCAAATCATGGAAAATAGATTGTAAGTGTTCGGGACGAGTGTGAAATTGCTTAAGCATGTTTATGTGATATATTTTCCTATGTCATTTAATGTCCAAAATGTAGTCAACATCAGAAATTTTATCAACAACTTTGTAAGGACCGTTCCATGGAATGAGTAATCTATTTTCATTATGTGGAAATAGTACATAAGCCTCATCGCCTGGGAATAATTGACGTAATCGTCTATTCCTATTTTGCAATATCCGAGCTTTAGATTTAGCAGCCTTAGAAGAAGCTGTTGCCAACTGGCAAGACTCGATAATTTTCTTACGCAGATTGATTACATATTCGTATGATGACTGGATATCCTGAGTCATCTCAGCATCGAGTAATAAATCTTTTATTAGTCTCATTGGACCTCTTGGTGGAGCGCCAAAGACTAATTCAAACGGTGAAAAGCCAGTCTGTTCATGCGGCACCTCTCGATAAGCAAACAGGACAGCCGGGAGTACTCTATCCCCGTCCTGAGGGTGTTTGAACGTAACCTTATGCAATAATTGCTTAATTGTGCGGTTGAGCCGTTCTACTGCACCATTGCTCATCGGGTGATATATACTGCTAAGTTTTCTACCGATGTCCCAAGTCTTCATTACCTCAGCCATAGTATCAGATACAAATTGAGACCCATGGTCTGACAATAGTTTCCTAGGAAAACCTAATCTAGAAAAAATAAGTAGTAATGCGTCAGCTACATCTGCTGTAGTGGTAGTCTTCAATGGGATTGCTTCTGGCCATCGTGTGCATAAATCAATGCAGGTGAGGACAAATCTATGACCTCTGGACAAAGGTAATAGAGGACCAATGATATCTATGGCCATTTTATCGAAGAGACGTACTGAAATATCACAGGCCTGAATTGGAGCAGTGTGAAATGCTCCTCGTGACTTAACTTCTTGACATACAGTACAAGAGCGTACATACTGTGATACATCACGTGAAACTCCTGGCCATAAGAATGAAGATAACACTTGAAACCGTGTGCGAGTGTGTAACTGTCTTTTTTTCTTGTTGAGGTGATCACTGGCCCAAGACAGTATACATGTTGTTAGATGTGTAGTGCGAGCGTATGATGAATTGAGTGTGGGTGCGAATGAAGACGCGAATGTGTTTAGGCTCGTATAGATGTAGATCCTGCAACCCATACTCTCACATGCAGTAATCAAGGATGCTTTGACACTGCAGGCATGTTTCAAGACATTTATTGACGGGAACACACATAGTATCAACAGGAACAGTCAGTGTAACAAGGTCATGCTGACCTGACATCGATAGGTATACATTTGGCATTCAAAAAGGTAAACATCAGAATAGACGTGCATGGTCAATAGCAAAGTTCTTCAATAATGACAGTTCGTAGCGTCGCCCTTGGCGTCCCTGACTAAACGCGTCAGATGCCTTAGTTACCTTGACACATAGGTGCAACTTGGCACTCCCTGCCAATTGCACATATCAGGCTGTAGTATAATAGCCGGAAGCACAGGCCTCGTCCTAACGTCGGCCGTGTACTTCTGTTAAATAGGTTATCATCAACCCTGCAGTAATACTTATTGTAGATATGAAGTTCCGCCAATCTGCGGCTCCCACAATATATCTTCGTCACTGGATTTCTGGACAATATAAGACTAACAGTCTTGGATGGCTACCTCGAGCACAAATATATAAGTTCTGAAATGGCGGATCCGTGAACTGCTGTTCACCCTAGGTAATCCTTTACATGTTCTGCCACCGAAAAGCGTAATAATGCATAAAGGTCGGTATTACCTGGTAAATGAATCCTCAGAACTACACAAGGAATTCTGTCGTCATCCCGACGCACAGAGATTCACTGGGGAAAACTGCCATAGCAGTTACTTCGAAGATTCTCCCCGAAAAACAATGGACTCTTGGTCCCTTCAGAAAAACAGGACCTCCCGGCTTCCCGGAAGTATATCTCACTCCCGCTTAAAAAACCTTCCCATAGGCCTACGCCCGAACTGACAACCTCTGACCCTAAAGGTCAAACACAATGAATGAATAAACAAGGGAAGATAACCCCTAATCAACCTGACATCGCAGGTAAAGACACAATTATACTTATGATACAAACATAAGCAAATAACTTGACAGATGACTCCGTCGAAAATGACAGCAACAGAGTGTAACCCCTGTGACCTGCCCATTTGGAGTCATGTGCATGTCGTAGGATATAACGCCTTAATGACAAAGGTACCATAATTTGTTGTGTAACCTGTGATTTGTCCATGAAACATCTGATTAAAATATCATTTTTAATTGTAAACCAGTATTTGTTTTTGTTGCTTGAGGTAACATTATCAAAATTATTAACCAGAGCAAAGAATTTTTTTAAAGACTTGTCTTCTCTTTATTTGGTTGCGAAAGACGCCCTATCAATAGGTGACTGAACATCTGTATCATCCTGGATATCTGGTTCCACATTCTGAGTGTCAACATTTTCTAAGATTTGAGCCGGGCTCGAGTCGTCACTGTATTTCCTGTACATAAATTATGTTTTTCCTAATCAATAATTTCTTCCGGTGTACAATCTTTACTGCCGTGAATACGACCAACCATCAAATCCGCTATAGGATTTTTCAACATGCAGACCTTAACGTCACCTGTAAAAAATGGTGTGTTAACATAAATTATTGCGGTGGGGTAGTACTGAACAGTACCCCCAAATGTAATACACCTGACGTATTCGTTAGTAGCACAACTTGGGTGGATCAGTGACTGCCTGACTCCTATGGTAGTTGATCCCGAATCTCTCAAAACTGAGACTACTGAACCATTAACTATCCCTCTGTTGAATATTAGAGAGCCTGTTCCATCATTAGCTGAAAGACCAACTTCGGCTGAAATGTGTCCACAATTCAGCACTGTTTTTTTTGGGCCATCTGAAAAATAAGATTACAATCTTGGCAACTATTTGCCACGTTATAATTAACAACATAACATGTAGAAGATGACTGTACCTGATTATTATTATGTGAGACACTTGGGGTCGTAGCAGTAGTAAGTGCCGCCCCTGCACTGTGATCAAAGTGTGATGGTCTACGGGACTGAGACCGGTGTCGGGGATGGTCAACAGAATTATTTCGTAGTCTACCGTTATAGTTATTGTTTTTAGATCGGTAGTTATGATTATTATTGTGCCACTTGTAACCATCGTTACTTGTATTACCATTAAATGGTTTATTACAATTAAACTTTTGTTGATAATTATTGTTATGCCTGAACTGAGGTGACTGATTCCTATATTGTTGCCTACCACTGTTGAAATTAACATTATTGTTATAATTATTTCGCCCCTGATTATAATTATCATTATATCTTCTTTTGACATGATGTCTATCGAGGCTATGTGCTCTTGATTTGTCATACCCATGATATGACATATTGGAAGGCACTGGTAAAGGTTCTCTTATTTGAGAATTAGCCATGCTGACATTAGGATGTGCGGTACAATAATTTATTGCTATTTCTTCTAAAGCAGCAATGGTAGGTGGTTTGCGTTCCATAAAGGAAAAGAATGGTGGACTGACAGAGGATAGAACCTTATCCCGTAGTAACAAATCAACTAACGTATCATATGATTTATTCACACCTGCAAGTTCCACCCATCTATTAAATGTGTTGCGTATACTCGCAATGAAGCCTGTAAAATCTTTATTTGAATCTGATAGAAGAGATTTGAACTTTAATTTTCATCCATCCTCATCCAAATGAAACCGTCTTAATAACAAAGTCTTTATGGCATCATAATCACAAGCTATTGTTGGATCAACATTCTCAGTTGCATTTAAAGACTCCCCATCTAAAAATTCGCGGAGTTTTATTGCCCATGCAGATTTATCCAATTTATTAGTCCTACATACCTGTTCAAAACGTGCTAGATACGATGCTAAATCGTCGAAGTTAAGCTTAAAATGTGGTAATTTAAAATTATAATAGCTTTTGTTTTGGTTGGATGAAGACATATCATGTGAATTATCACCATGGCTAGTAGTAGCACTTTGTGCCTGTAATTTTGCTGTTTCCAACTTGATAAGTGCCAATTCTTTTTCTTGTTGCCTTACAATTTCTTCTTGTTTCCTTTTATTTTCCTCTTCAATCCGCAATATTTCATCTTGTGCCACTTTTCTTTCTTCTTCACGCTTTAATTCAGCTTTTTGCTTTTCTAATTTAGCCTCACGTTCTTCTTCTTCTCGCTTAGCAATTTCTTTTTGTTTTTCTAATTTGGACTCACGTTCTAGTTCTTCTCGCTTAGCAATTTCTTTTTGTTTTTCTAATTTGGCCTCACGTTCTTCTTCTTCTTCTTGCTTCAATGCAGCTTTTCTATCAATCTCTTCTTGTTTAGCCTTAGCTAGTGCTGCCTCTGCATAATCACGAAGATCTTGTCCTTTGTTACCAAAATCTTTTCCAATCTTAACAAAAGATTCAAAAGTAGACATATTGATTCAGTAATATACTCACTTAGTCAATTATTTAATTATATGTATGTGCAATAACGGATGGTTACTCAATATAACCAATTATAATATTCCTTTATGACTAGTTGTAAGTTCAACAATTATTTTTATTCTATATGTCATATTAATATTACCTACTCATAATAAAACATCAATTAATTATAAACTTATTTAATTATGATGCTGAAAATATTTCATGCATCCTATATTTTTACTTATTAATTATGGGTATCCTCCATCCATAAATATATTAATCAATTATAAAATAAAAGTTACCCTTATTCAATATTTCATCATATTATGACATCACGCCATATGTAACATGTGTAAACAGAAGTGACTTGGACTACTAGTGCAAAATGTTGTAATCATTCAGTCAAGTATTTTTTTAATCAAAATTAATCAAAATGTTTTATCTTATTAATATATTATACTTAATTATTTTATTATTATTATAATATCAATTAAGAATTATTAAATACAAAAGAAACAGTAAACTAAAGCTTTACAACACAATATAACACCACAATTGACAATTTACCGACATTAACAATGATTTTATGAACTGAAGCAAATCGGAAGTAGAATCAAGGTTGAACCAAATTTAGGTCAAATCACATACACTAAAATGATGAGGTCACAGGACTCTTTCACTGACTAAACATGTTATAATTATAAAATAAACGATAGTAAGATTGAGAATGAACGCGATAGCTTACAAACAAGCGACGAAAAATGAATAAAAATGAAACTTAATATAAAAAAATACACCAAATATCACGTAAATTTACAACTAACACCTAATATCGAATGTATGCAGTGACAAGCAGATTGCGTCCCAGTTAATTTTTTTAGGGGATCTCTTGTACAAAATTGCAACTATTCAATAATCCCTAGGACCGACTAGAATCTCTGTGGTCAGCTTGTCGCGACATGACAGAGGTTCTAGTTCCCACCAACCGACCAGCTGATATGTACAATACGACGTAAATACATATTAGCAAAACATTTAACATCTAAAAACATTTTACATGAAAAACATGCCTGTGAATCGACATTGACTAATGTTGCGTAAATTATAACCCAAAAAAAAGTACTTAGCTTTTGAATCGCGACCACTTCCAGCAATGTCAACATGCGCCAACGGACTTTGTAAGTGGAACATGGTACTGGTAAGTTCTTGATATACTTGGTTGAGGCATTTTGAATCTTTCCAATGTCGCTGACTTGTTGAATGGAATTCACAACCGTTAGTCCTTCAATATTGTTGCTAAGGTCGTGACGTCACCTACGCATGGGTATGGAATTATCGTGTCGATCGAAAGGAGAGTTTGAAAACAAGATATTCTTGATCGTTGATTAATTCTTTAAAGTGAAATAGTTATTTCACAACCACATCTGGCCACCATCTGTTGAAGCTGGTTCTTGCTTCCATTCCTTGTTGAAGGTCAATGATTAGATTGTTTTACAATTGGTTAGCATAATGGGTGACATCGTTCTTATTCCCTTTTAACTCCAACTAATTAGTGTTACTATTAGTGTCCTTCATCAGAGAAGAGCGGATCGTGCATTTTATATTGTAAATATGTGGCTAATATTCCAGCCTACTTCCAAACTTGATTTAGTAAATAACTCCTGGTATTTTGAGTCCAACGAGCATCGATTTAATACATTGTACGCATACATCACATCACAGTTAATCCATAAACAATACATTGCATTGCAGAAATCATTTTCATTATTCATATCTGTATCGTGCAGTCCATTCTAGTCGTATAAGTTAATTATTAGCGTTGTCAACAAAACGTAGTAGGCTGTGTACATGCGTGGCTGCTATGCAGACCACCAGAAATGATAACAATTAGTTTGCGAGAACGAATCATATAAACATCAATACTTCCTGAGTTCCTGACTCAATAACCAATGGTTATAATTAACCAATTCCTGATTCATCGTTTCATCAAATATTAATACGGCTGACCCTCAAGCCTAATCTCAAAGAAATACTTCTGCCCTTCATACTATATACGGGAGTGAATCAAAACACATCTGACTTGCTTCAAGTTCAGATTCGGAAGGGTGAACTAGATTCGTAGTCAAGCGTTACCTTATCAACGCTACCACGTCACAATCGAACCATGCGATTTGCGTTCAATAAAAACCCTGAAGCATAAAAACATTCTATATTAAAAACCTCTCAACTTTTAACGCGTACTTTAAACGCGCTAACAAATATAGCAGACGACATCGGTAAAACATGTCGTAACAATATATATATATATATATATATATATGTGTGTATAACAATCCCAGTAATAATTGACTAAGGATAATGATAATATTAGATAACCAAGAAGGGGTTTACGGTAGCGAGACCAAATCTCTCCTGACAAACTTTACAGACCCTGTTCTAAGTTAGGAGAATTTATACTCTTGTCTCCTTTCAGCATGTGGAGGAACCCAACAGGACTTCCTCCGGGTGATCCATGTAAAACTTTACTTCATTTATATCTATTATTTTAAAACTACTATAAGTTCTTATCCTTCTTACTCTTCGCGACATCTTGTTCATTTCATTTACTAATGTTGATTTAATTGCTCCAGTAATTATTCTCTCAGCTTGTTTTTGTGTTTTGGTTGTTCTATCGAAGTTGGATTTTGAAGCACTTGCTTAGTCTGGCATTCCATATTCCATGATGCAAAATATCCTTGTTTTTCTTACAATATAGTAGCAAGCAATATATACCCCAGACCTAGGGGTCTTTTATATATTTGGATATGCGCCCTAATATAACCGACTAGGTTGAACGGGACGCGCCTCGCCAAAACGAGGCAAAAGTTTTACATTAAAAAAAAAACTTGATCTTTTTTGTGACAGTAATGATACAAAACATCCTTGTTTTATAATAGTAGTAAAAACGTATTCTTTCTTATGAAAGAAATTATACAAAACACTTTTGTTTTATAATAGTAGTAAGAACTTATTCTTTCTTATGAAAGTAATGATACAAAACATCCTTGTTTTATAATAGTAGTAAGAACTTATGTGGCAAAATGGATTATAAATTCTGGTCACTTAGACTGAACTACCATTCCCCCTAATTTCTGTCTGATTTTTGTCACGCCCATTTCACTTCCTTTCGTTTCTGTAGATACCAGCGGGTTAATTGACTTGTCATTCTGGAAGCTGATAGGTTCACTCCCCTGTTTCTGTAATGTATGTAGGAGATAATTGACGCGTCCCGGACTCAACTGTCGTGGACAGCGGCATTTTAAGAGTTCGTTTGACTACGAGTCAAAAGTCCGACATTCAGTTTGAGAGTTTAGCGGCAAAAAGTCCCGGGTCTTTGACACGGGAAACTGTTTCTAGAGAGTTCCATCATGTTATGTAGCAGGCCGGCGAGGGAGCGAATTTGCCAGAAACAACTGCATCGTGAGGGGACGGTCACAAAGAGTTTCCTGTGCTTTGATGGCCAGGACAATCTGGGACCCGCTAGTGTAACCATTTTTTCCCTGTTACGCCGAATTCTTTGTAGCAGGTATACTAGAGAAGTCTCTGGGTGACTATTACGTGTTATTTTCCTGCTCCCCTATGCAGCTGTTCAAACCGCGCTGAAAACCTGTGGCAAATTCTCACTATATATAGGCAGTCTTGTCTATCTCTCAATGCTTCAGTCCGAAAATTCTTGCCGGGAGAAAGTAGCAGACTTAACACCAGCTAGCCTGCTGTTGATTATAAGAGTGGGAGATTCTGACAGTTGCGCTAACCCCGGTTAGTGCAGGCCCTACGCTGAAGCCTTAGGCCTGATTACCGACATGGAGGAAGGGTCGCACAATTCATCGATTCATTCACAGCTGGGTTGCACGTAACTACATGCTTGCCCAGTTCATAACCCTATTACGGGAACATTGATGAGTGGCCTTTGCTTGGAGTACAAATACTTCGCCCAACACCTAATAAGAAGAGCGCTGATGCTCCGTTTGCACCAGTTCTCTTTACCAAGCTAATAAGAGGAGCGCCCATGCCCCGTTTGCACCAGTTCTTTTTAATCAAGCTACGTCGTCCCTTATCATTGAGGACTGTTACAGTAGCAGTGGGCCATTACACAAAGGGCGGATTATTTCCTCATCATTTGTTTTATCTTGAGTGTTGCCATTGCAACCCCCGATTTCCTGGATTTACAGCCGAGTGCATTTAATTCATCGGTTTAAACAGCAATTACCCCGGAGAAGATAGGGTTATCATTTCTCCAACGACTAACCGTGATCCCAGTGAAGCATCAACGCACGCGTGCTAACGAAGAAGAATTTTGGGTAGAGTGCACTCACATTAATTGAGGGGAGGTGATAACGTCTGATTTTTGTGATACCACGTTAATAAGGGCGTGATGGGATTAAATGGTCAACTCAAACCCGGCACAGTGTTGGTCATATAGGTCACCTTGTCCCGGAACGTAATGAGGCCCCGACAAGAATGTATTGTTGACAATGAGTGTTAGTATGAGTGTCAACACGCGAATGCATAAATGGTTCTGTAGAGTTGACAAGTTGGTAATAATGCACTCATACCCTCACGGCTGGAAGTCAATGATAACTGGAACTACTGTAGACGTTTTAGACAATTTAATGATACACACTCTGACAGCACGGTTGACAGTCATTGGAACAGGTTGACACAACAAATCATTGGATACTTGACGAATGGGTGGCAACAGCAATTTGGCAATCTCTTAGCATGTAAATATAATCGGACGATAGGAGCAAATATATAGTTATGATAGTCTATCGTCTCATACCTCCACTGACTAGTCGCATCAGTTTGAGTTAACAATAATAATGGTCATCACAATGCTCCCTTACAGACCCTCTGCTGACTACGTCTTTCAGGCTAAGTCTTTTAGGCTTTAGCTTCAACAGGGTCTTTCTTTTAAGGTTGACAATCTCAAATAACAAAGAGTAGACTTCAATACAATGTAGGTCCTGGTATCGCCATCAGGTAATAAGATCTCTCCGTTCTCCGATTGACAATTCAAACAGACCAACAGTGGGATTCACAATGGCGCCGGCCCAGGTGAGCGACGTTCATCCAAAAGATATCCTCACTACAAATGAAAGTTCCGTTCATTTGCTCATCTAATGTCTTTGGGTTTTCCATACCCATAAGGAATGTTACATATGTCCACTCATAGTGCTGCTAGTACAGGAATCGTCTACATACGATCCATCAAATATATAGATAGATGATATAACATCTATGGCGTCGTTAGGCCTAGGTAAAGTTTTAGAAAATGTTTCTTCTTTACCTTAAGTTCAGGAAATACTAGTAACTAGCACACTAACATATATATTCTGGGAGAAGTATCGACCATCATAGTATACTGAGAGAAAACTCCTCTCTTCCCCAGAATCAATCACAATGACCAAAAACTTCGGATTCTTATATGTCCGACAGCCTTCAAGATCCGTCCGTCATCACGGAAGCGCCAACGACGACTAATCGTCTCATTGGGCATGCGCTAATGTTAACCTTTCAACTATATTCAATTGGGGCGACTATATATTTACTTTCACTCGAAGCAAAACATGAGTATTCGCCCTTTGACTAGGGTTCTAATCTCAGATTCAAAATATTATTACCAAATATTTCCAAACATAACAAGTATACAAACAAATAAATATCTTCCTATATATATACATCTCTATCTTCATTGCCACCAGTAATCAGTTGGTAACAGACTACCGCAACCCCCGGGGAAAAAAATGAAATTTTTTTCCTCCATCTGAGAGCAACATACAATAGGCTCACAACGCACGAATAATGCGCAGATGACTAATAAGAGTAATTTATAATGTCAAATTAAGGTAAAGTCATAGATCGACTTGTGAGAATATATCTCAACATCTCAGAGAAAGCATTTCTCTTAAGTATAAATATTTCCAGGGAGGTGCCACCAACGTATACCACAATGCTGGTAACAACACAATGCATATAACAATTTCATATTTAAGCATTATAAGTACATGATTGACAAAGAAGAAAAATCATCAAAGAACAGCGGTGAATATATATCAATGAGCGTAGTGATAGTAGTGATACAATCACTATATTACAAATTACAATGTGTATCTATCTTGATATAGAGAAAGAACTGTTATAGACTTAGATGTGTTAAGAAATCCAAGACCTAACAGTTAGGTGGAATCATGTGGGCATCTAGACAAAATGTCTGCCATCACATTATCTGATCCACGGATAGCTCGTACTGAGAAATGAAAAGGTTGAAGAGCAATTGCATATCGAGTAGACCTCGAGCTCTTCAAATTCTTACTCTGTATAGCTGTAAGAGCTTTCTGGTCGGTTTCTACTATGAAATGTGCGCCTAGAAGGAATCTTTGTAGTTTGAGAATTGACCATACCATAGCCAATAGTTCACGGTCTAAAACCGAATAATTCCTTTCTGCAGCATTAAGTTTTCTGGAGATATACATTACAGGATGCAGAGTTCCAGAGTACTCTTGCATTAGTGCCGCTCCAATCCCAGTGGATGAAGCGTCACTACGAAGAACAAATGTCTTATCTGTAGTAGGTAACACTAAAATAGGTGGTGTTGAAAACAAATTTTTAATCTTATCCAAAGAGGATTGGCATTCCTGTGATCAGTGGACCATTTTAGGCGACCCTTTCTTTAGTAGTGTAGAAAGAGGTGCCATGATAGAGGACAGATTCGGAATGAATCTTCCAAAAAATTGAATAAGACCAAAGAGACTTCGCACTTGCTTTTTAGTCTTAGGAATAGAGATGTTAAGTATCTTAGTTATATTATGGTCCTCTGTCTTTAGGAAACCATGACCAACTCGATGGCCTAGGAAAGAAATTTCGCTAAAACCAATGCAGGCTTTAGAGGGTTTCGCTGTCAGGTTATACTCGCGTAGAGTAGATAGTAATTCAACTAACCCTGAATAGTGATCTTCCCAAGTATCGCTGAAAAGACAGATGTCGTCTAGGTACGCAATGACATCTGACCGATAAGATAGGATTCGACGCATCATGCGTACGAATGTAGCTGGTGCGTTCATAAGGCCGAAAGGCATGAAATTCCATTGAAAAAAGGCCTCTAGGTGTAGAAAAAGCAGTAAAAGGTTTGGCGCGTTCAGATAAAGGAACTTGCCAATATCCTTTAGACAAATCAAGTTTAGTGAAAAAATGAGATTTAGAAAGCCTAGTAAGTAGCTCTTCTAGTAAAGGCATAGGTTCAGCATCAAACTTCGTAACTTGATTCAATTTGCGATAGTCAACGCAAAGACGTATGTTATTGTCTTTTTTCGAACAATAACCATCGGCGAAGAATATGCAGAAGTGGATGGTTCAATTATTTTTAAATCTATCATCTCATCCAACTCCTTCTCAACCTGTGCTTGAAAATGTATAGGAATAGGATAAGGTCTGACTCTAATAGGATTATGGTCAGTTAGAATAATGTCATGTTCAATGACATGAGTTTGTCCAGGAATGTCAGTAAGGACATCCTGAAATGTTTGTAACATAACCGAAACTTGTCGCTGTTCTCCTAGAGATAAATCAGGAGAGACAGTAACATTTTTCCATGATTCACTAGAATGAAGTGGAATCATCGGAAGCGGAAGATTAACATCCGAAAAAAACTTGTTTCCTCATCCTGTATTACGGACAGTGATGAGTAATGACCATGTTGGACTGGAGAATCGTCCGTTGCCTGGAAAATAGGCTGTAAATAATCTGGACGTTCATGGAATTCCGTAAGCATATTGATGTGGAAGGTTTTATGCTTTCCATCAATATCAACAATGTAGTCAACATCGGAAATTTTCGAGATTATATCGTACGGACCTTTCCAAGAAATAAGAAGTCTGTTTTCCCTACAAGGTAGTAAAACAAATGCTTTGTCACCAGGACAAAGTTGTCGTAAGGTTCTTTTCTTATTGGCAAATTGTCTTGCCTTCTGTTTAGCAAATTCAGAAGAAGAAGTTGCCAATTTGCATGCTTCGATAATCTTTTGTCTCAGCGCGATGACATATTCGTAAGAAGATTTTGTGTCATCGGTAATATTATCAGCGGTTATGAGATCATGAAGTAAAGACATAGGGCCGCGCGGTCGCGCGCCAAAGACAAGTTCAAAGGGAGAAAATCCTGTATGTTCATTGGGGACCTCTCTGTAAGCGAAGAGGGCCGCGGGTAAAACCCTGTCCCAATCTTGAGGATGATCCTCAGTTATCTTCCCTAGTAAGTTTTTGAGTGTTCTATTTAGCCGTTCGACCATCCCATTGGACATAGGATGATAGATACTACTCAAAGATCTCTCTATCTGCAGAGTAGACATTACTTGAGACATGGTATCCGATATTAGTTGGGTGCCATGGTCTGATAATATCTCTCCGGGGAATCCCAGACGAGAAAATATATAAGCCAAAGAGCATCTGCAATGTCAGCAGTAGTAATGCTCTTCAGAGGAATAGCCTCTGGCCAACGTGTGCACATATCAACACACGTCAAGATAAATTGATGTCCTCTAGCAGATTTGATCTTAAATGGACCAATGATGTCTATCGCCATTTTCTGAAATGGTCGAATAGGGATGTCTGCAGCCTGAATAGGTGCAGCATGGCGTGGACCTTTGGATTTGACCTCTTGACATACTTTACAAGATCGACAATAAATCCGTATGTCCTTGTTCACAAAAGGCCAAAAGAAAGCCGCAAGAACTCTTGACTTAGTACGGGAAAAACCCATATGTCCAGCACACTGAGAGTCGTGAGCGTGCTGCAAAATTTTAACTCTCAAATTCTTGGGAACAAGAATCTGAGAATGACTTGACTTAGCGGAGTCTTGCACCATACGTACAAGTACGCCATTCTTCATTGTAATCCAAGATTTACAATTTGAATCTTTATTCGGATCATCTTTTGTTGCAAGCGTGAAGAATTTCTTTAGAGTCGGATCATCTTCTTGCTGTTTTATAAACGAGTCACGAGAAATTACCAAGGGATCATCTTGGTTATGCACTTCATTATCTTCAGTAGATGAAGTTTGAGGCATATTAAGAGCTTGAGCTCTAGTGACTACAGCATTAGCAGTTTGCATATTTTGTTTTTCCCAAACGGAAATTTGTTGTGGAGTGCATTCTTTGACTCCGTGAATACGACCGATGATAAGATCAGCGATCGGATTCGGCAGAAGACATGCGTGTACATCTCCTGTAAAGAAAGGAGTAGCAATCTTAATGATAGCAGTAGAGTATTTCTCTAAGGTGCCGCCAAATGTCACACATTTGACTACTTTTCCGGTGGCACGAGAAGGATCTACAAGTGATTGCCTAACACCAAATTGTGGTGCATCCAGAATCAAAAAGAACTGAGACTGGATTGTCATTTACTAAACCTTTATGTAAGACAAGAGAACCTCTTCCATCATGCGCGACTGACGCAGGAAGAGCGGGAAGAGGATGGCCACAACTTAAAGTGGACACCGTAGTTGGTTCAAATAATGTTTTGCATTGGGGGCACTGAGATGCTCTCCCAAAATCAAAAGCGGAACATGCCATATTATTAGCGTCATTATTATCTTTAGTCTGTTTATAGGCTTCATGTGACTCTTGCTGTGCAGAGTTTGCCTGATAATGTGATTTATGTTTTTTGTATTGTGATCTACCTCGATTATTATTGCCTCTGTAATCATTATTATTTCCTCTATTGTAACCCCTATTTGGGTTTGAGTCATAGTTCTCATGGTTACCATTATCATATTCATTATAATGAGTATCTCTATAACTATGGTCTTGTTGTCTCCATGATGGATGACTTGGATAGTTCCTATAATGACTTCCTCTGCGGAAATTCCTATAATTATGACCACCTCTGTATCGAGGGCTGTCGGCTCGTCTCCAGTTCTTCGCAGAAGAACCCTGAAATGATTGGTTACCTTGGTTTTGATAACTATTATGGTTACCCTTTTTATCAAACTTGTTTTGTGGTCCCTGAAATTTGTGTGAGTAATTAGGGTTGTATGGTGTTGCTGAAGCAACTGGCATACCTTCCTTAACCTTAGCATTGCTAAAAGCTACGTCCGGATGTGCCGTGACGTATTGGGTACAATATTCTTCCATTTCTTTTAGTGTCTTGGGTTTACGCTCATGTAGGAATTCAAGGAATGGTTTATTTACACTTGACATAATCTTGTCTCTGAGCAACAAGTCCATAAGGGCTTCATATGTCTTTTCTGTTTTGGACAGCTCAATCCAACGATTAAATGTAAGACGTGTCCTTGCAATGAATTCTGAGAATTCTACCCCTGATTCAGGTACCATTTTCTTAAACAAAATACGGTAACCTTTCTCTGTTAATTGATATTGTTTCAATAAAGCTGCCCTAATAACATCATAATTATCTTTGTCAGTCTCTTCAACCAAACTTAAACTAGTCAGAGAATCACCTTTCAAATTTTCTGATAACTGGTTAGCATATTGTGATTTATCCACATTATGAGCTCGACAAGAGCGTTCAAATCTATCAAGCCAGAATGTTATGTCATCATTGGAAGGATTGAACGCTGGCACCTTGACCTCGTAAGTAAAGGGTTTACCATTATTACCAGTTGACTGATTAGCAATACCCATATTTGTCAATTTTAATTTTTCTAACTCAAATGCTAACAGTTTTTCTTCATGTTCCCTTTTTGCTTTTCTCTCCTCGGCTTCAGCTTCTCTGTCTAATCTCTTTTGTTCAGCTTCTCTGTCTAATCTCTTTTGTTCAGCCTCAGCTTCTTTATTTTGTTTTTCCATTTCCATTTGGAATCTCCTTTCGTCTACTTGCATCTGCAATTTCTTTTGCTCAAATTCTAATTCCATTCTTTTATCCTCGGCTTTTTGTTTTCTCTCTTCCGCCTTTTGTGCTTTTTCATATTGACTGGTAGCATACTCCTCTAACTTATCACCAGTCCTGCCTAGGGATTTCCCTAACTCAATGAAGTAATCTAAAGTCAACATAATGTATACCAATATGTGACTAGATACCTGAAATAGCAATAATGAAATCTATCTCCAAATAAATGGAATAATCAGCTCCCTTTATCCCAATCTCTGTGGGAAACAAGCCTTTAAATAAGGTCTTGTATAATCAACTGTGTACCTCTAATAACAGCAGTTAATAATCAGTTGATTCTTTCTAATAAGTTCACTACACAGCTAGTAGTGTATGATCAAGTATATTTTATAGTATATGTCAACCAACAACATAAACAAAAGACAATCAAGAAAGACAATACGAAAACATTCGCAGAAATCAAATAAGTTAAATAGAAAACTGAAGAAAATAATCACAGAACCTGTGATGATAACCGCGAGGAAATAAACAACACAAATGACGTCACAGTGTATAAATATCAAGTTGTATAGAACTAAAAGACAGGAAAGATGAGACCAACAAATACACACAAATCAAAACAAAACTAAAGAACATGAAAATATCACAAAAACGACGAAGAAAAACGCGTCTTCACAACTAACAGAAATAGCAACAAATTGTCGCTAGCAAATTTTCAATTAAGAAAATTCGCACCTACTGAACGCTATTATAAAACCTCTATGACGTGGTATCTTTTATAATAGTCACCTTACCCAACCTCCCACAGACATATAAACAAATATCACATATAAACATGTAAACATTTAAACATAAATACATATATATCATATAAATGCAATGTAATGTGTTGCAGAGAAGGTTGTCTAATGCAAAATTTCTAATTTAAAGAAAATAAACTGCCACTTTAATAAATACTAAATTTTGAACTAAACTATTACAAAGTTCAATGATATGTAGCAGAACACAAGAAGATCCACCGATGAAGTGTAAGACCTCTAAGTTCCATAGCACTTCTTGCTAACATAGTTAATTCTTCCAAACACACCTGCTGTGTAACGCTGTCTGTTCTATCAGAAATGTTAACAAACGCTGACCTAGATACCGTATACGCTGACAGGACAGGTCATGCTGACATCGACTCTAGAGTTGTACTGCTGGTGTTCATGTGTGTCGTAACAGGCCACAGGAAACGGTCTGGTCCCAGTAGCTGACTTCTCAAAATGTCCCCTGTGCAGGTTGACCCAGAAAGCTGGCCTACCACGTTGATAACGTCTGATTTTTGTGATACCACGTTAATAAGGGCGTGATGGGATTAAATGGTCAACTCAAACCCGGCACAGTGTTGGTCATATAGGTCACCTTGTCCCGGAACGTAATGAGGCCCCGACAAGAATGTATTGTTGACAATGAGTGTTAGTATGAGTGTCAACACGCGAATGCATAAATGGTTCTGTAGAGTTGACAAGTTGGTAATAATGCACTCATACCCTCACGGCTGGAAGTCAATGATAACTTGAACTACTGTAGACGTTTTAGACAATTTAATGATACACACTCTGACAGCACGGTTGGCAGTCATTGAAACAGGTTGACACAACAAATCATTGGATACTTGACGAATGGGTGGCAACAGCAATTTGGCAATCTCTTAGCATGTAAATATAATCGGACGATAGGAGCAAATATATAGTTATGATAGTCTATCGCCTCATACCTCCACTGACTAGTCGCACCAGTTTGAGTTAACAATAATAATGGTCATCACAATGCTCCCTTACAGACCCTCTGCTGACTACGTCTTTCAGGCTAAGTCTTTTAGGCTTTAGCTTCAACAGGGTCTTTCTTTTAAGGTTGACAATCTCAAATAACAAAGGAGTAGACTTCAATACAATGTAGGTCCTGGTATCGCCATCAGGTAATAAGATCTCTCCGTTCTCCGATTGACAATTCAAACAGACCAACAGTGGGATTCAAAATGGCGCCGGTCCAGGTGAGCGACGTTCATCCAAAAGATATCCTCACTACAAATGAAAGTTCCGTTCATTTGCTCATCTAATGTCTTTGGGTTTTCCATACCCATAAGGAATGTTACATATGTCCACTCATAGTGCTGTTAGTACAGGAATCGTCTACACACGATCCATCAAATATATAGATAGATGATATAACATCTATGGCGTCGTTAGGCCTAGGTAAAGTTTTAGAAAATGTTTCTTCTTTACCTTAAGTTCAGGAAATACTAGTAACTAGCACACTAACATATATATTCTGGGAGAAGTATCGACCATCATAGTATACTGAGAGAAAACTCCTCTCTTCCCCAGAATCAATCACAATGACCAAAAACTTCGGATTCTCATATGTCCGACAGCCTTCAAGATCCGTCCGTCATCACGGAAGCGCCAACGACGACTAATCGTCTCATTGGGCATGCGCTAATGTTAACCTTTCAACTATATTCAAGTGAGGCGACTATATATATTTACTTTCACTCGAAGCAAAACATGAGTATTCGCCCTTTGACTAGAGTTCTAATCTCAGACTCAAAATATTATTACCAAATATTTCCAAACATAACAAGTATACAAACAAATAAATATCTTCCTATATATATACATCTCTATCTTCATTGCCACCAGTAATCAGTTGGTAACAGGAGGGTAGATTGTTTAAGAACCTGTGTACCTAAGCATCGAGTGAAGTAATTAGCAGTGTTTGCTGACAGACAAATCAGCGGGATTGTGTTTGTGTAAGTACAGTCCTTTATTTCAGGTTTTTTTCCAGCAAAGGATTATTAATTTTATATCCACCCCAACATTGTGGGAGCGTGGAACCTATGGGTTTTACCGGGAGTGTTCCTAACAATTTTCTACTAACCTTTGGGTTGAGTGTCTTGCACATTTGATACCTGCATATTACTGTAGTTTTTTGTTGTTTTCGTGATTGATTTCATGCTTATTTTTCCTGACATGTTTCTGTTGTTAATAAAATATATTTAATTTCTTTTACGGATGAGATTTCCTTTCCTATCTGTACTTGTACTCTTTAATTTGTACTCGTACTGTTGTATGTGGATACACTGTAGTGTAATACAACACTATCTCCTAAGTAGAGCAAGAGGCAGTGTGGCAGTAGTTGAATAAAAGACCACTGAGTGGCGAGGGGAGAGTCAGTATAGGTTCTCACTCTCGATAACTATAAGTCATACCATCCACTATCAACACCATTTCTCGTCTATCATCTCAGATCTCTCTCAGATTTCGTCTTGTCACTGACATCGCACAGACTTGGTTCTCGTCAGACTGACTCTTACATAACCCACTCGTGACAGCTTAATCTTTTTTTATGAAAGTAATGACACAAAACATCCTTGTTTTATAATAGTACGAGGGAAGGTAAAAAAGTAATGCCTCCTATTGTTTATGTTCGTAAATACTGCATCAGTGTGCAATTTGTAAATTTAGCAGGATTTCTCAAACACTCTTCTGCACTGTATAGCATTACCAACCTGTTTCAGTAACAGGTGGCACCACTGTAACAGTTTAAAAATGGCTGCCAAAGACGTTCGATTAAAACAATGTTATGTCATAGAATTCCTCAATGCTGAAGGCGAGACCCCAATTCGCATCCACGAACGTTTGAAGAATGTTTATAGAGATTCAACAGTGGATGTTAGCACTATCCGACGTTCGGTACATCGTTGTGACGAAGCTGAAGTAGGTCAATCCTCAATGGCTGACGCAAAGCGGACTGACCGTCCGTCTACCACAGTGATTCCACACAACATTCATCGAGTTGATGACATCATTCGTGGTGACCGTCGGGCAACACTGGATGAACTTTCTTCCATGTTGTCCATTAGTAAAGGCAGTGTCCAGAACATCATTAAAGACCCGGGTTATTCAAACGTTTGTGCACGGTGGGTACCCAGAATGTTGACAGACAGACACAACATCGCCGACAAGAAAGAAGTTAAACAGTTCACCATCTGTAGGGAAAGTTATGGCCTCCGTGTTTTGGGATGAGAAGGGTGTGATTCTTCTCGACTTCTTGGAACACGGAAACACGGCGAATGCAGACCGTTACATTGAAACTTCGAAGAAGCTTAGAGGTCGTCTTCGGCGACTTTACCCATTAAAAGATCAGAGAACTGCACTACTATTGCACGATAATGCCACGCCACACACCGCTAAACACATGTTCTTTCTTATAATAGTAGCAAACACATGTTCTTTCTTATAATAGTAGCCAACACATGTTCTTTCTTATAATAGTAACAAACACATGTTCTTTCTTATAATAGTAGCAAACACATGTTCTTTCTTATAATAGTAACAAACACATGTTCTTTCTTATAATAGTAGCAAACACATGTTCTTTCTTATAATAGTAACAAACACATGTTCTTTCTTACAAAAGTAATGATAAAAAACACTCTTGTCAGTCTTATAATAATATCAAGCACTTATTCTTTCTTATGAAAGTAAACGTACACTGTCTATTTCAGAAATTACTATTACACTTCTTGTGACGGTGCGAATAGATGCTGGGATGGACACGAGAGGGCAGTAGATCTAATGACGAGAAATGCCTATACAGAAACGGCCTAGGTAACACTATGGCTTCTCCGGATGAATGACTTCTCAGCCGACATCGCCTTGGATTATTTATGAATGAAATGCTTTGTGCGGCATAAATGTCTAGTATTAAACAAAGTTCAATATTTTGTTCAATAAAACAATACAACGTACTGAGAATTTTCAGGTGATCTTCAGTGTTTGTTGCGCCACAAGCCTTTATGGCGCCGTTTCTTAAACTTTTTTATGCCATGTACCCCTTTGAATGTCAGGTGAATGCCACGGACCCCTTCTTAAAAGTAAATATATACAAACGCATATTGAAACATACTTACATACAAATAATACTGTTTTATTGTAAAGATAAATCGCTAAGCTTATACACTGTCATATGGAAATGTAGAAGCAATCTGTAAAACGAATTTAATTCTTCAAATGCAAAAATGTATAATAATTTCCCGAATAAAAATTGTGGTGAAAATAATATTTTTTAAATGTTTAGGTTATGTACACGGACTGCCTAGAATCTATTCACGGACCCCAGGTGGTCCATGGACCACAGATTAATAAATCCTGCCTTAAGAGAAGAATAATGAACATCAAGGCAATCTAATTGGACAGAGAATGATTAAATTTTAAAAAGTTTCAGTATCACCGGAAAGAAAAAACATTAAGTTAAACAGATGTAACAAGAAGAGACATGGTCCGCAACCAGACGATACGTCAAGGCCTAAAATCCCACCCGCTGCAAACCCAAATAGAACAGTCCCAACTAAGATGGTTTGGCCATGTCTGCAGAATGGGAGAAGATCGGATACCACGACAAGCATGGGAAACAAAGAGCCAGGGATCCAGACCCCCAGGACGACCCAGAGTCCTCTGGGAGGACAACATTAGACAATCTTTGAAGGACCGAGGACTGGAATGGAACCAGGCCAGGAAGAAGACAGCTGATAGAATAGTCTGGCGCTCTCTCTTCCAAATCTCTACACCTCACGGTAGAAGGGGAACGATACTCGGCACTTGATACTTCAGCACGCGGTGAGAACATGCACGTGAATGACGCTGAGTGGCTGAGACAAAGTACGTGACATTTCTTGCTACCGCGCATACAGCCAGAAGACGCCTTCGTAGCTGCACTGAGCTCTAGTGTTGTCCACGTTGTGCCACCACATTCTCGGAACGTTTATTGCTTCCCAGAATTCTCTAGCTGTGTCGAGAATGTTCTCGAAGAAATCCAAGTATAAAAGGAAGACGGTGTTTGCGTGCAGAGAGAGTCGGAGTCGGTCAAAATGATCGTGTTTCTTCTTCGATTTCTGCGAATAAAAGCGTTTGGTTATTGTCGAGGTAAAGTGACCTTTCAATGTTATCGCGGTGAATTTCGTAACAATACATTTTGGCTGAGCCTCAGGATGGATCGCTGGCTGAATTTGAAACGTAAAAGTACTGATGATGCTGATGAGGGTACATCATGTTCAAAGCAAAATGAAGCTTCTTCCAGTCATCTTAAAAAGTGACGCCGTTATAGAAAGGAATATCTGTCGATTGGCTTCACATGTACAGGCCCAGAAGACAAGGAACTACCACATTGTGATATATATTGTCCAACGAGGCCATGAAACCGTCAAAATTGCGAAGACATCTCTATACTAGACATAAAGAACGTGCCACAAAGAGCATCGATTTTTTCAAAAGTAAGGAGCAGGAGCTTCGGTAAAGTAAGAAAATGGTAAACTAGACTGCAGCTGGTTGTAACAATCAAAATGCAGTGAGGGCCTGATTTGAAATTTCTCAACTAATGGCAAAAACCGGAAAACCGCACACAATAGCTGAACAACTTATATTACCTGCTGCAAAAATTATGGTTTCTGCGTTGATCAACGAGAAAGCTGCCAAGGACCTTTAACTAATGTGTCTTTCAAATGACACAGTTAAGAAGCGAATCGACGGTTTGTCAGCCAATATCAAGGAACAGTTATTAGAAAGAATTCACATGTCCCCCTATTTTGCTCTGCAACTGGACGAAAGCATAGACATGACAAACAAAGCGACCTTATTGTGCTACGGTAGATGAGCACGAGAGAAATATTTTCGAAGACTTACTGTTCATCTCCTCGTTGGTACACACTACAGGTCAAGAAGTATTTAACAGCTTAAACGAGTTTATAACATCTCATGACATGGATTGGTTGAAATGCGTTGGAATTAGCACAGACGGGGCACAAGCAATTTCTGGAAAGCTTATTGCACTTGTAACAAGGATAAAAGAAATCATACCGTCGGTGACTTGGTACCATTGCTGCATACATAGGGAAGCTCTAGTTGCTAAGAAGATACCAGAAAAACTAAAACAGACCTTAAATGAATCAGTCAAAATTGTCAATTTTATAAAAAGCAAATCACTGAATTCAAGACTTTTTTAAAGCATCTTTGCAAAGATGTGGACAGTGAACACCATCAACTTTTGCTAGACTGTGAAGTTCGTTGGCTATCACGAGGTCACGTTTTGTCTCGTTTTGGGGAATTCTTCTTTTCTTCTTCTTCGTACACTCTCAGACGTCCACTCTCAGACGTCCACTCTCAGACGTCCACTCTCAGACGTCCACTTGAATGTTCTCAAAGAAAGCAGTAGTCAGTTTGAGGCTATTTGAATCCCCGTAAAGCTTTTCCACGAAAGAAGCTGGCGTCGGCTAAATGCGCTTTCTCTGTACCGCATATAAGGGGCACTTTGAAGCAGACGTTCAGCAGTCATTTTATCAGTGCCACAGTTACACTGATCGGTAGTTCCTATCTTTAGCTTGTTGAATAGATGGTATCTCAATCTGTTGTGGCCAATGCGGAGTCTGAAGTTTACCACTTGTTCTCTTCTGTTGAGCTGGTAGTAAGCATCAATCTGTGTGTGACCTGGATGTTCTACATTCCATTTGTTTCTGTATCTGATTCTGATAAAACTCTTTGCCTCCTCGGAAGTTATGCTTGCATCAGGCTGAGGTAGATGTGAACCTTCTTTTGCCATTCTGTCAGCCTCTTCATTGCCGGTGATGTTACAATGAGATGGGATCCATTGGATCACAACACTTTTGAATAGTTGACAAAGTTTGTAGAACACTATTCTGAGGTCATCCAGGTCTGTATTATTTTGCCTTTTCAACGTTGCAATTACAGACTGTGCATCAGTAAAGAAAGCAACTTGTCTTTCTGTGCTTTCTTCTGTCAATTTAACCTCTGCTGCAGTTTTCAGGTTGGGAATTGAGAGACGAGATAAGATTATTCCTCATGGAGCAGCAATTTCACCTCAGCGATCGTTTGACAGATTTTTTGGTTAGTAAAATTAGCATATCTGTCAGGTATCTTCACCCATTTAAATATGCTCAACTTAAATCTTCAAGGAGAAAAAGTTACAGTTTTTCAAGTTGAAAACAAGATCGAAGCTGTGAAGAAAAAGTTGGAATTGTGGCATCATCGCCTATCGAACTGAAACTTTGAGACATTTCCAAACCTCACAAATTTTCTTGGTTCCACCGATGAAGAGTTGGACACATCACTTATCGCACGACATTTGAAAGATTTGCAGCATAGTTTCCGTGAATATGTTCCTGTTCCTGGTGCAAGTAAAAACTGGATTAGAGATTCATTTTAGGAAGGCAAGCTCATAGAAATATTCACGGATGGTGCTCTGAAATTGCAGTTCAATGAACAGTCCCTTCAAATTTCTGGGTTCACTTACAAGCAGATTTTCCGAAACTATCAAAGAGGGTTATGAAAGTATTGATGCCTTTCGTAAGGACAAACTTGTGTGAAAAGTCATTCTCTGCTCTCGTATATCTTAAAAATAAGAATAGAAACCGTTTGAAAAACGTAGAATCAAAATACATGTTTCAGCTATTAAACTCTTACAATCCGGCAAGCCCCGTGAAGTGGCGCGGGTTTAGTACCAATTTTACGGCTCGCCCCGTGAAGTGGCGCGCGACGGTAACGATAGCTAAACTAGCGCGTAAAAACGCGGTTTTAGCTCCCCGATATAACAAGCTTTGTAAGTGAAATGCAGCACCAGTCTTCTCATTAATTAATTAATTAAAATTAACAAGTAATATTAGGCCATGGTTCGGTGTTCAGGTATTATTATTATTATTATTATACTAGCGATAACCCGTCAATAATGACGAATACGAAAAGCTTCTGCAGCGCGTTAAGATTCATGCTCTTCTGCAGACTGATTTACTGGTTGTGGCTGGCGCTGTGCTTGTCTTTGTGCCGCTTCATGTTGTCGTCGTACTGCTGCGTCTTCTAGAGTCTCGCTTGCTCGTTGTGATTGACGCGATCGTCTCTTCCTCTTAGCATCTGCAGCTCGTTTTGCAGCCATCTTATCATTTTGATCCATAATAATAAGTCTGCAATACTTTAAATTACAATTTTGTCTTGAAGAAACAATCAAAATCTTGCATTTTAAGGTTATTTTTAAGAAAATGATGAGTTAAATTCGTTTCCCGAATGAAACTGGGCTATACACCGACTTTTCTTCGTTTGTCGTGGTTGAGTTTGAGTGTAGAGTATTTGTCGAGTTGGACAACAGTAGTGAAATCGACAAGGGATAGTGGACTGACAGAGTTATAGATTACACTTTAGATAAGGTGTAAATAGGAGATGGACTTGAGACAACCTGGAAGAAGATTTATTCAAAGGATCTCTCTCTCCAGGCCTCAACTCACTTTTACTGTCTAAGCCTCTCCTGCTCTCACTCTTTTCTCTTATCATACATAGAGATTATAGTAAAGAGCTAAAAACAAGTTACTTATGGATGGAAAGGGTCGGGAACAGCGCATTAATAAATGTGTAAACTTTATTAAAGAAGAAAAGCATGGAATTAATGCATATCATCATACACAGCATAAATTACATCAATAATCAAATATTCATCAATAGTCATCAATAATCGTATACACCAACAATAATGCAAATACACACCCACAAACACACACACCACCAACACTCATAAAACCTGTAGAACACGGAGAAAATAACTAAGCTGTCCGACAGAGGGTCCGCTTTCGGGGACCAAAGGCGCTAGCTCCAGGAAGTGTCTTACCGATAAATATCCTTCAAGATGACTGAAGTGAAATACCGAACTTTCCTTGTCGGGCTAAACGTTAGTGACCCCTAATTGCGCGAGGGAACACTGGAAGACGTTGTTTATCTCCTGCTGACCAAATAAACGAACAGAGCGACAGCCTGTCCGCTTTTTTGTTGGTGACCGCTACTCGCGAGAGGGGGGCTGGAACTATGTCCATAGATGGCTGCTCATACGTGCGAGGTTTTAAGTATCCAGAAAATACACCAGAAGAAGTCACTTGAGGACAAAGAGTCCCAGGCGCGCTTATCCGGCGCTAGGCTCTGCTTGGCTGTAAATCCTGTTTAAACTGGTTTGGCTGTGGTTTGCTGAGTGCCCCGTTTAGGCACAAAAAAGGCGGGTGATATGGAATTCTGCTATAGGCATGCTGGGCGGGTTTGATATTCTGGAAGCCGCGATGCTCTGGCTGGTAATCCAATAGGCGAGTAGAGAGCTACTACTGCATTTGACGATTCCAGATTTTGCGTTGGCTCCGTTGCACTGCGTGAGCTTAACTTGGCGTTGACAAAAAGGAGTTTTGATTCAGGAACGGGGTTGACGATTCGTGACGCTAGCGGTATTCAGAGACCCTCTGGATCGAAGAGAATATTTCGTTCTTCGCCTGACTGGAATCTGCTGTAGCGATTCGGTCTCCCTGAAACTGAGACCCAAAAGAGACACCCTTTTACTTCAAGCAAATAATAAATCACACTAACTTTATACAGAAAGTTTCGCTCCACTATGGGATTAAATTTATTGTAGTTATTGCTATGATAGTTTAGGGCTGTCTTTAACCATGTCTCCTGTTCCTTAAAAATATCAATTATCAACGCGCCCGCATAGGCTTAATATCTTTTGCACCCCCCAGGTACCTGTCAGTAAATGTTCTGACATCAAAAATCTACTCCTCTTCTCCCAATCTCACATACGGGAAACCTAACCTGTAGTTACAGTTAAATGAATATGCTTATTCATCTTACAACATTAAATGAATTTACATAAACAGATTACAGCATTTGACATTACACAAATAAATCGTATGTCCCCTTTGGAAAATATATTAGCATTCCACAAAATGAGTACAAAGAAAATGCAATGTTCTTGCTATAATAATACAGTTGTGGCTAGATCATAAGATATAATTATATCTATGCATGGTGACTGCTTTCGGGGAAAGTTATAGACTAGTGTCTAGCCACACAAGTAAGCATAAAATGATCCTCCCTTGCCACTAGAAATATCTATCAAAAAGGAATAAGTGACTATCTCCTATAATCCAGAGTTATTACCTGCATCTCACTATTCAGTTTTAAAGTGAACAATCCACACCTGACATTGTCTTACAGAAATGACAGTTAATTTTGCTGACTCTTAACCCAATGGTAAGCATTCGTGGACTGATTCTACGCCTAATATCTGTTATTGTAAGTTTAACATTTAACCCATGATAAACCGTAACAGTTTAAGCACCACTTAATAGGCCGTAGACAGCGCTACCTTATCACTGAATAAATTACTAGGAGAAGTCCTCAGAAATAAATTCACTTTCCTAACAGATATATAAAAGCTAACATGAATCTAATATATTATAATTATAAGATATGTCAACTCACCCCGAAAATGACTAGAACATAGGCAAACACATTCTAGTACTGTGTTAAAGTTTGCCTTATCTCATGATGGTCATCTACGGGCCAGGAAAATTTACGAATGTCTTTGTCTATTAAAACCAGTCTACTCTTATAGATCACAAAGGACGCTCCCCCCGGACACCTGGCCTGCATATTTCTACAGAAGTTCGGCGAAAGACGTAATCTAGAGTAAGACAACAGAAATCGTGCGAAAGTTCCCCAGGTAGAGAAATGCATAACATTATGCTCTATCTTGTCTAAGGGCAAAAAACCCAAAGACTGACCGCGGGTTTGTCTCCCCCTGTTTCCAGGATGCATAATATTATGATCCGAAGCAGCGTTCTGGAAGCCAAACACAGGGACCCTTTCGCTCGTGATCAAAGGCTTTAAAGCGACCAGAGAAATTCCCCTGTTCGGCCGGACCAGGTGCGTGTTGACGTAACACTATCGTTCGCTGACCGCTACAGGCCGGAACGTAACCAAACCTCGGGTGGGGTTTGAGAGGGTGAAAAATGAAAGAAAGAAGAATACAAAATGACGAGGAAAACCAGGACATTTAAAAAGTAATCAAATTATGGACAAGATGGTAAAATAGATTATCGGTCACGTGACAGTTGAGTGTTACTATTTTCGGGAGAGTACATAAAAGGGAAACAATACAATTAATGTCTAATTTTCAAACACAGTTGCATCCCTTAGATGCGACCGACGCACACGGTGAGAATAGTGGATATGGATTTTACATTTGTATGGAATCATTCCAATAAATGGATTATAATAGGAGTGTGTGAATTTACTTATTTCTCCCTTCTCTCCAAATTTGAAGACCCTTGATGAGCAACTTTAAATAAATATTTGATGCACTTTAGGGTTTTAAATCTTGAGTTTAGTCTTGGTGGTCCGCGGAAACAAAAGATACTCGTATTTAAAGGGGGTCCGTGGTAAAGAACAGGTTAAGAACCGCTGATCTGGAGCAAGGGTTCTCAACCTTTTTTTTCGCACCATGGGGTCATTTCAGATTTATAAAGAGAATGGTGAGCCCCAACCAAATATCGCGACTTACTTATTATTTTTTTTTAAAGATCATGTTTACAACGAAATATACAAAATACTTATATAAGGCTGAGTAACTACATTTAATGAAATAAGAATTATTCAGGATAAAATAAAATAAAATCTTCAAGTCGTTAAGCACTGCATGTCACTGCCCAACTTGTATATTTAGATGTGTATTTTTCAGCACGCAAAGAATCATCCAGATGAGCATCAGTGAGCCACGATCTGCACTCGGATTGGTCAATTTTCATTGTTAAAAAAATGATTCCTAAAGATACGCAGAGCCAAAATATAAGTACATCTCATAAGCCAAATGTTTTAAGAACAGGCATTTTTCAATAATGCTTAGAATGTTAGAGTAGTGTTGCGGTCAGTTTGCTGAGTCTAAAGTATGTTAAAATGTACCTGTTTAATTTTGGAGAATTTATTTAATAGATTCTTGATCAAAGGGGAGGTACTCATGTTTTACTGGGATTGTAGTTAACAGTGGTGGTTGTCCCACTTGTCTGTTAACCCAGCGTCTAATTTTAGACTCGATGTCAGCTTTTCCTGATATGTTCACCCACCTGAGCTTAGCTCAAGGGTCTTGCGTGTCACCACGCATGCGCAGTTTCTGGCGCGATTTAAGAAAGGCTGTGTTAAGGGGTCGAGCTAGAGTTTTCAAAAGGGTCAAGACGGTTTTGGGGAAGTCCTCTGTGTGTTCGGCCAAGATGGCTAAAGATTGTTCCTCCATGTTATATTCTGACGCGCCTAGGAGGCGAGTGAGTTTTGTGATGTTTATTCTGAAGGGGCATTAAGGTAATTTACCCTTAAAACAGTTTCCCTCTTTTGCCAGAATTATATACGATTTTTTGTAGCCAGCTAGTGACTTTTCCCTGGGCGGGAAAGAGTCCATCTAAGAATACCAGTAGTGGAGCTCACGAAGTATTCTAACATTACATGTACTGGGTTTGTGTATGCCCGAAGAACTTTATGTATTGACTGTATCCCGCTATTTCCGGCGATACCATTTGCACAAGGCGTGACTCACCTTGTATGCTGAAGAAATACCACAGAGGCCATTGTATCCAGGAGCCCGCCATATTGTGCGGCCTGCTGAAGACCCGAGAACATACCTGACTTGCTGGTGTCAGAAGGGAGTTTGTTTAAACTCACATAATCAAGACCCGTTTCCAATACGGGGTATTTTGCTGTAGCTGACAAAAGGGGAATTGAACGAGGTCAGCTTTATTTATATATATGCACAGCTTATCGATGAACTGTTGTGTATGCTATGTCCTGAGTTGTCAAATGACTATTTATATCGATGTCGGCTTACCTGTCGTTGTGGTGTGTTAAAGTCTATCAAACGTCAGAGGTGTTACCACTCTCTATGAACTACTACATGTATTTCTACCAAAGTGTGATGTCAGTTAGATGCCTGTCTTCCACGAACCATCATACACCCATTCGCACTCATTGATGTCTACACACACTTTATTACTGCACCACCTCAACACTTTCAAGTCAACTAAACGAATGCCAGCATCGTTGCGGCCAACCAAGGCCTATATGGTTATGATAGACTGTGTGGCGTCGAATCACAGTTAACATTGATACTGGACATTCCACAGCCCACAACATTTAACTACTACATTTACGGTGGCCAAACTGAGCCCGTCACATTCATGCCACGGACACCTACTACGCTTCAACGAACACTGACCATTTGTGGCCGTTACATGTCAAAACAGCCTTTTACATTTAGGGCGCTCAAATAGCCCGTTACAAGTAGCAACGCTTGAATATAATATAACTTTCTGTGTCTATCGGCACATTTTTGGTAACTTTCCTGGGACTACTAACTGCCATAACTTGGGAGGTTTGGTAGAGGATAAAGCTATTATTTCTCATCATGTTAACAAATTGTGTATTTTTTTCTTTCATCTGCAAGTCTTCTGTGGGCACACAGATAAGCCATGGTGGGTACCATGGTGTCCCCGGGCACCGAGTTGAGTTCACTGCTCTGGGGCATCGCTGACAGTCAACGTAGTAGACAACCTTTATTTTTGTGTTTAGGCGTTAACTCTTTAAGGATCTGGTGATTTATCCATCTCAGACGCAATGAATGTTCCATCGATCTGAGTTTTCATATAATTTTCAGGTTTAAGTGGCGATTCTTTTCAAGTTTTTTTTTTAGGTATAGCAGTGATATGGTAGCCGCGGTAGCGCCGTGGTTAGTGCACTGGCTTCCTAGCTCGGTGATTCATGGTTCTGTCTCCACCCATCTCTTTCTAAATTAAAAAAATAGAGAATAGCTGGTAGAGCAGAGGTTGAGACCCAAGAGAAGTTAGAGACAGAGAGAGAGGTTAGAAACTTCAGTGTTCAGAATGAAGATTGGCGCTAACGAGGTTTCGTGAATGCAGTAAGTTAAGGGGAGGAGCTACACTGAAATGCTATTTTCGTTATTAATTGCTGGATTTCAATGAAAATGCACAGACTTAACCTATATCAATACTAGATACGAAAAGTGAAGAGTTTTATGGCACTGCACTACTGGTTGCCATAGAAACGGCGGCCATATTGGATTCTATTGTTCTATTTCAATTTGCTAAGGCTTTTTTATTTATTAAGCTATGAATACCAAAAATGAACACAATGTTTATCATTATATTTTAAAACTTTTCAATTGTTGGATTTTTGATAACTTTAATACAAAAAAAAGTTGTAGGACTTTGAATATAGTGTCTAAAAAAAGTAGCAAATTTTGATAAATTTTACATTACTTTTTGCAATAAATCAAAAGTTTGATCAGATACTCAAAATCCAGCAATATGAAAGTTTTAAAAGATTATGGGCAACATATGTGCCAATTTATCTGTCAATTAACACATAAGTGTGGAAGTTTTAAGGAAATTAGGATGAGAAAATTAGATTTTGAGAAAATCGCATTTTTCTCCATAAATAGACTACAATTAAATAAGTCTGTAATATTGCCCCTGAAAAATTGCTTACTTGTCATTTAGAACATACTGGTAGCATAGCCAGCTTCCTCTGCAGCTTCCTATCTAGCTTTCTATTGAAATTTGGGCCTAATTTCCTTCCTTGTCTTAGCGCAGTTTTCTGCCGTTTTAGAGCTGAGCAATATTGGATTCTTTGTTCTATTTCAATTTGCTAAGGCTTTTTTATTTATTAAGCTATGAATACCAAATATGAACACAACGTTTATCATTATATGTTAAAACGTTTCCAGTGATGGATTTTTGATAACTTTAATACAAAAAAAAAGTTGTAGGACTTTGAAAATAGTGTCTAAAAATAGTTACAAATTTTACTAAATTTTACATTTTTTTGGTCAATTAATCAAAAATTTGATCACATACTTAAAATCAATCACATAAAAAGTTTTAAAAGATTATGAGCAATATATGTTCATATCCTTGTCAATTAATACATAAGTGTGGAAGTTATAAGAAAATTAGTATGAGAATAATAATTTCTTTAAAATCACATTTTTCAATATAATTAGAATATAATTAAATAAGTATGTGATACTGCAGCAAAATAAAATAACTTACTAGTCATGCAGAACATACCGGCAGCATATCCAGCTTCCTCTGCAGTTTCTTGTCTGGCTTTCTGTTGAGATTTGTGCTAAATGTCCTTCATTTTCTTAGTGCAGTTTTCTGCCATTTTAGAGCTGAGCACCAGATGTTTAACGCTTTCTTGCTCCTGCCAGTCGACAAGCCTCTTTTCCACTGTTCAGCCCCAGGACTTTCTTGAAAAATATAGCAGCCTCAGGTCCTTGATTAAATTCAGCAATATTAGGGCTATATGGTTTAATTGCTATGATCTGATTGAATGCTTTGCTATCACAATCACTTTACACAGTGTAGCGAAATTTATGTCGCGTCAGAGAACAGCTTCACAAATCACTACCTGCCTCAGCTTCCATGACACTTGAACTTCCTAGAAAGAGGCAAATGTTTACATTAGTAAAATTCCAAATAAAGATGTAAACAAGCATTAATAAACTGTGTCTTAAAGTACAATGGAAGCAAAACAATACATGTAAGTAATGAAATATGTTTCTAAACTTGATATTTATGGAGATCAAAATAAATTACAGGAATGTCTATGCTTAGGCAAGAGGAAACATAAAGTATGTTTCAAAAGTAAATACCTTCAAAATGTATATGACAGCCTTGCTTCACATTCCATTTGATGAAGTTTCCAATCTTTCTTCTGGTACCAAGAACCAGCTGTTGCACGTGTCTGACAGGCATTTTTTAAATAACACATAAGCATCTGTGACAAGACATGTCAATAAAAATACACAAGAAACAAACATTAAATTGAGGAAACAAATATGCACTGTGCTTACAAGAATCATGATAATGTACTGAATTATGAGAAGTCACCCGTTATTCTGTAAACTCAGGAAAACGTGATGATTTTTAATTGACTGTCTACTACTCGTAATAGCTAGTTCATGTAACTCCCTGGTGGTTGAAATGAAGCACAGTGGGCCGCCTTCTTTGATGTCATTCCAGTAAGTAGCCAACGTCGTAAGGTTTAGGGTTAGGTTAAGATTCTTAAACCTGGTTGAAATGAGTCACTGTGGGCCGTCTTCTTAGATGTCATCCCAGTAAGTCGCCAACGTCGTTAGGTTTAGGATACATTTACGTAACCATTAGCCCTTTTTACTGCGTCTCTGAATTCTAATCTAATGAACTATCGTACAGATGGTCCTGTCTGCTTCATTTCAACCACTAAGCCTAACCCTTACTCCTGTTTACTGCGTCTCTAAATTCTTGTCAAAGGCCACATCTAACAAACGGTCCGCTGTGTTTTATTTTAACCCTCCTTGCCTGAGTACTAATGTCCCAGTTTTTACCATTACATCGTCACAATAAGTACGTTTTACCTCCAGTGTAGGCTAGTCTTCTTGCTTCCATCTCTAACTCTGGCCTATTCCAGTTGGAGATAACGAGAGCATCTCGTTTTTATAGGCATTGTCACAACTATTACTAAACAAAACTGTAATTTCGAACCTTAATGTAAACACGCGGCCATATTGTCGTTGCCGGTCACGTGAACGCGCACAGCCAATTAAAAATTTAGAATCGAGGGGAAACCCTTATTGTTGACTTGGAAATTATAAATTTCCAATCTGGCATTTGGAATCCCGAAATAAGTGACCTGCTTACAGTAAAGTGCAGATTTGGACGAATCCAACGATGTATAATATGTAGGGGTGTAAGCTTGGTTGCTATGTAAAAAAAAAACTCGGTCTAATGAGACATTTTTTCTCGAGTTTGAGAAAATCACTCCATACCATACCTTTTTCAAAGTCAAAATACATATTGTTAGAATGCATTTTGACGTTTAATTCTGTTATATTTAGATTTAGGAGATGCTAAAGTATCAGAAAATGGACTAATCCCAAAATCCATCATTTTTGTATTTTGACGTTAATTTCATGCCCGCTCCTGGCCTTAAAGCTGCAGGCCAATTCGGTAGATCGAGCAGAAATTCGGAGAATCCTATGAGTATTGAACAAACAGTGAGTAGAAGCTGAATTCGAGAACTTTTCTAGATTAATATAGATTATAGGCACTAACGTCCTAACCAGAAGTCGGCAGAACCACGATCATTAGAGAATACAGTGTTATTGTTCCAGAGTTTTTCTTCGTACACTAAGATCAGTTGAGCGTGTACGAGTCACACGCAATCGTCCTGGAATTTGTTGTCATTTATTCATGAAGAGACTTGTAAGATTTGTCAGTTAAAGCAGGCGGCTGCTACATCTATCACCCACTGTTGTGACCAGCTGGCAAGCGACCCAAATAAACATTTTATCGTAGTCATAAAATCTGAGTTTTGTGCTAGTGCCTAACAACTTTCGTGTTGATGTCGTATTACATAAAAAGAAGAATGATCGCCTGTCTTGATATAATGAAGCGGTGCAATATCACCATCTTCACCATTAGCCTTTGCCCGAGAACCTGGAGTTTTACAAGTACACCACACGATCGCGTGCTTGCTACCCTACCCTTCGAAGCTGACATCTCGAGCGATAGCTTGTTACGCGAAGTGGCCTAAATTGGGTAAATTGTAGTAAAGATACATCCAGTGTTTGTCGGCGCCATCTTATCAACCTCAAGAGCATCAACCGCCTGGCACCCCCTCCTCCTTGGGTTAAAGAGAGCAAAGAAATAACACCAAGTCTCACCTCCTTCAATAGCAGACTGTCAAATACTTCATGAGCTCTGATACCATGCCACATAATCTGATTATGCTTGAAATCATAATTTACTGTACTTAAAAAAAAATTTAATTTAATTTAATTTTTTTATAATATTTGTTTAATTAACAGTACTTAATTTTGATTATGACTGCATACTGTAAACGCACGCTGTTCTTCTTCTTCTTCGATCCTTAACCACCGACCGTCAAAGCAGTCAGTGGCCATCACGCCTAGTGGCGTCTTGTAGGGCAACAACAAATTGATTCCACTTTGCACGGTCGGTGGCCATCCTTCGTACAGTGCCCCAACTCTGGTTCATTCTTTGCATCTCAGCCTCCACAGTCCTCCGCCAAGTTGTTTTTGGTCGGCCTCTCTTTCGCTTTCCTTCAGGGGTCCAAAGCATAGCTGTTCTTGTGATGGCATCGGGGTCTCTTCTGAGGACATGACCAACCCAGCTCCAGCGTCTGCCAGCTATGATGGTGTGCATGTCCTCTTGCTTGCTACGAGTAAGCAGATCTTGGTTGGTGATGGTATTCGGCCAAAATATGCGGTGAATTTTTCTTAGGCATGTTGTGTGAAAAGAGGACAATTTTGACATTTCCTTCTCTGTGACTCTCCAGCATTCCGCACCATAGAGAAGCACAGAAAGCACGCAACTCTGGTATAATCTTAATTTTGTGCTTGTGCTGTATTGGGAGGACTTCCAGATGTTATTTAGGCTAAAGAAGGCTGTTCTTGCCTTATTCATTCTGATGTTGATGTCTTTGCCTGCCAAACGCACGCTGTTATATTACCTTTATAATGTTGCATGCCTTCATATTAATGCTTTAAGTAACATGTGGGAATGAAAGGATATAATATGCAAGATAAATGAGAGTGGAAGGGCAGAATGTTAGAAAAATTCCTAGTGAATTATAAATGATGAATTTAACACACAGAATCACTTGAATGCTAATACATATTATTTACCGCAAATCAGGAAACTGAAATAATCTCCAAGTATTAAAGTATCCAATTTGAATAATAGCGAGCTAGAATATTCAAGAAATCCTGTAGCAGACTGATAACAGAGTTTTTGGAGAATGGACATATGTACTGAATTCCCTCAGAGAACAGCCGAGGAGTAACTTTTTTTTTTGAACATTTCATCACGTCAGAGAGTGTCACAGCCACCTGAGGCTAGACCACACTGGAAAAATATATCTATCTATTAATTCCCAAGACGGTGCCACCACAATAGAAACACGTATCCAAAACCAATACCTGCAGTGAAAGGAGTAATATCCAGGAAAAATACTAACGCGACAATTACAGCGACTCCCGGGAAATAGCAGTGAGCAATCCGGATAGTCTGGGGCTGCAATTGACAACAAATATGACTGAATTGTCTTAATACCTGTTAGTGATAAATTCCATGGAATGTATGCTGCGTCAACATTTGGTAAGCAAATATGAAAGTGGCCACTGTACATTTGTTGTAAGCGAACGGATAGAAAGATGCTTATTTCTTAGGTTACCACTAACATACCAATCTTCTTTATGTATTTCTCACTAATCTGAGTGTTCACGGGATACGTTAAATTAAGGACTTATTCTTTACACGTCCTGACTATTCCCACTGTTAATTTTTGATCTCTTTGGGTTAACCACCTCTGTTGGGATTTTCCTTGTTTTCCTTTATAAGAGGGAGGGCCTATTAGAGTATATTTCATTTTGTGTCTGTAAACTAAAATTCATTGATACAAATGCTTTTTCTTGATGTTGTGACACTTCTAGTGAAAATAAACGTAATAAACCTTAAGCTATAGTGTTGGTCAAACCCCAGCCCTTATATATATATATATATATATATATATATATATATATATATATATATATATATATATATATATATATATATATATATATATATATATATATATATATATATATATATATATATATATATCATCATCATGTGACGTATTCTTTCCAGAACGTTGTCTCCATTACAGCTGCTCTGAACGCATCACGATTCTGGGCAAGTCGACCTGCATCCGCCAAAGACAAGTTCAGACTCTCTGTGATGTCCTGGGTCCACCGTCGTCTAGGTCGACCCCTTCCCCTTTTTCCAGGGACCATGCCTTCCATCACTGTTTTTTCCAGACTATTATGTCTTTTTATATGACCGAAAAATTTCAGCTTCCTTATTGCGATGGTATTTAGGAGCCAATGTTCCTGTACGTTTAGTGAGTGCAGTACTTCTCTGTTGGTCTTTTTTTCTGTCCAGGGTATTCTCAACATCCTTCTGTAGCATTTCATTTCGAATGATGTAATCTTTTTTGCAACTGTTTTATTGAGTGTCCAAGTCTCGCAGCCGTATGTTGCTACTGGGAATATACATGCTCTGATCAGTTGTAACTTTGTTTCTTTGCTTGTGCCTTGCCATAGGTTTTTCATCTGTATTAGCTTATGTGAAGCAATTGCAAGTCTTCTTTTAATTTCTACTGCACAGTCGCCAGAGCTGTTAATGATTGATCCTAAGTATTCGAATTCATTGACACTTTCCAGTTCTTCGTTATCAATTTCAATTTCTGGTTTGGTCTTTACTTTGTCTGTTGTCAATACTTTGGTCTTCTTGGTGTTTAGGTATAGATTCTGGGCCTCGCTGTGTTTTTTTGGTGGACAGAAGTAATTGTTCAAGTCCTTTTGGGTTGGTCGATAGGAGGACTGTGTCGTCAGCATATCTGATTTCCGGGATCTGGTACCCGCCGATGTTAAATGAGTCAAACTATGTGTGTTCTTGGTCATCTCTTACGTTTCTCATGATATTCTCGGCATAAATGTTAAACAGGTAAGGGGAAAGGGTACAGCCTTGTCTTACTCCTTTCTGTACTTCAAACCATTCTGATGTTTCCCCCTCTATTCTTACGGCTGCCTGTTGTTCTTGGTACAGCAGTGCGATGAGTTGTATAAGGTGGTTTGGAAATCCCATATTTTTCATAATAGCCCATAACTGCTGATGTTGTACACAATCGAAAGCTTTGGTGTAATCAATGAAACAAGAATGTAGGTCAACGTTGAATTCTCTACACTTTTCTATGATGATCCTCATGTTGAATATATGATCTCTAGTGCCTCTACCTGGTCGAAAACCCGCCTGTACTTCATTTATTTCTGTTTCTAGCTTTTGTTGCATCCTTTTCATTATGATTTGTAAAAGTATTTTGCTGGCATGGCTTATAAGAGCTATAGTTCTGTAGTTTGTGCACAGTTTCAGGTTGCCCTTTTTTGGCAAGGGTATGTAAATTGATCGTTTCCATTCCTTGGGCCAAATTCCGCTTTGCCAGATCTTGCAGCATAATGCATGGTATATACGAGCGCTGCCTTCTCCTCCTGCCTGTATCATTTCAGCTGTTATTTCATCATAACCAGGAGATTTTCCACTTTTTAAGTGTTTGATTGCATTCCGGACTTCCTCTATGGTAGGTTCTGGTTCACGTTCCGCTTCATTCATGACGTTGTTATCTGCCGCTTTGTTTATTTCCGTATACATTTCATGACAGTACTCCTTCCATCTGTTCAGAATATCTTTACGTTCTGTTAGAGTGTCGCCTTTCTTGTCGTTTATTGCTCGGGGTGATGATTTAAAGTTGCTGTTTTTCAATGTTCTTACTTCAGAAAACATATTCTTACTCAATCCCTGTTCGCGCATATATATATATATATATATATATATATATATATATATATATATATATATATATATATATATATATATATATATATATATATATATATATATGTTATCCATAGTTTTGTTTTCACGTCTGTACATATTTCTGTCACAAAATTGTGTGCAAGTGAGTGTTGTGTAACTTGTATTTTGTACAAGAAGAGAGAGTGCGTCTAATTTAAATAGAGTCGTAAAGATAGGCTGGATTAGATCAGTTACTCAATCCAAGACTGTTCTTTATCTTACACTGTCACCCCCTCGTGAAAAAAAAACAATTAACCTATTTCTTTCACCTTTCTCACGCATAGCTGTCACTATCACCTCTGCTCGGACGGGACCATAAATAAATATCTCAGTCCTATCTTATCAAATATTACGATATTAATGGGCAGTTCGATCCAGGATTAAGATCTAGTCTGAGTCTAAATAAACGTCTAAGTCTGATACTAAATCAGAAGTTTTATCTAGATAGAGTGTGTTGTGAGTTTGTCTTGTGAATTAGGGAACATTAAAATAATTTTCCCCAAGACAGCGATCTTAGTTACGGGGCGTTTGACCACACACACATAGGATTGTTTTTCTTCCACAGCATCATAGAGTTACGTAAAATTTGTTTGGATATAATCTTTGTCAGTTATATTTTTGGAAATGTTGTACAAGACCGCTAGTTACGCGTGATTGGTATCAATCAACAGGGTTTTTTTGAAGTTCGCAGAGTTCGAGCTAAGTTAAGTACTCCGTTCTGACTTTCTAGTCAAGTTAATAACGTCCCTTCTCTTAACTGACTTCGGTGGGCGAGTTTTGGGTGGAGTTTTGTAATGAAAATTTTTTTTTCTCCTTAATTTAAAAAAAAAATATATATATAAATTTTTTTCTCCACCGTTAGTAATAGTAGTTTTTCCAGTTGTTTGCTGATCTACCATTTATTTGGCTTAGTCGTCTGTATTATGAGTCTAGTTGTCAGGTAATAAAAGCGATAAATTAGAAAACTGATAACAGGAGGAGGTATCTCAGGTAAAGAATATTATATTTTTGTGGGTTTTCTCGTAAGCAGCTAGGGTCAGAGTTTTTTTTTCTCTCCTTCTTTTCTTCTTCTTTCCTCGGCTTAGTGGAATTTAGTTCTTTGACATGGCTGAGCGTGTTAAACTTAGAGCAATGCTGAGAGGGGAGGCAAGGGAAACAGGATTGCAAGGAGAAGTGACCGCGTTCGTCAACGACGAACTTGACAGATATGACGCGGAGAAGAAGGTAGCAGAAACTAGGAAGAAGGAAGCACAAGATAGAGCGGAGAAGATGGAAGCACAAGATAGAGCGGAGAAGAAAGAAGCGGAAGATCGTCAATTGGAACAGAAGAAAATTGAGGCAGAGATGGAAGCCCGCAGGGCGAACGAAAGAGAGAGGGAGAGACAGCACGAATTGGCACTTAAGATCCTAGAGGTACAAATCCTGGATGCTATGTCTTCCTCCAGCAATGGAGAGTCTCCACCCCAGTCACAGTTAACTGATCTTGTCACCGTGAGGTTTGGTAGGATAATAATTTGGTTTTGTTGAAACAGGGTTGCATAAAAAAATGGTTTGGGAAATTGGAATAGGTTGGGAAAAGGGCTATTTGTTCTAGAGATGGGAGATAAAATGTGTTACAGTGATACTTAGAGGGAAAGGGAGAGAACCCTTTAAATCAAAGCTATTGAAAATAAGGCTAGCTTACACTTACATTGTTTCTATGAGTACACAGTTATGGTTAACAAAATTAGCACAACGGTCGTTTTTAATAAGCTGGAAGTAAAGAGAAATAGCAGTTAAACATAAATCACTAAGGGGGATAACTATGAATATTAACGCCCTTTAGATTTACTGAACGAAGAGCAGGACAAACGCACGAGAAAATTGTGAGCGAAGGTAAACAGTTATGGAACGGAGCTCACTGAGTTGTTATGAAGGAATTAACCGTGAGTTGTGATTGGTGAGTGAACTAAAGAATGGACCAATCGTATTGACTGGATGTCGATTGACTGGATCACGGGAATGAATAGAAGGACAGAGAAGTCAGTCCCACCAGAAAACTTGACAAGGCAAGTCGCGCCTTGCTGGGCTCTCAAGAAAAGTGAAACCTGTGGTTTACAGGAGGCTCTACAGATGTAGCTAGACTTAGAATTGTAGCGTTAGGAATTCTGGAGAATAGTTTAGATTGTGGTTAACAATTTGTGCTGAACAGATAGGAATAGAATAGAGGTGCATAGTAAGAAATGTGATAGGTGCTGGACTTCTGTTTAAACGGTAAGATGACAATTTTTTCTGAACATTTTATAGAATTTCAGGCAACCATTTTTATAGGTTGACGACTCCCACATATAAAAGGGATGTCCACCAAGAGAAGAACATAATATGTTCAACAAGAGGTATATATTACATTGATTAACAGGAGATGTCATGCGCTCTATCAGACTTGTTGCTTGACATATAAACAGCTGATGATAGAATAGACGAGGTATCGTCTCAGGCATGATATGTTCAACAGAGGTATATATTACATTGATTTACAGGAGATGTGCTCTCAATTATTTGCTGATTGCCAGGCAACCCATTGTGTAAATAAACGAGATGTCACCACTGGCATGACTAGATAAGAGGAGACCACAGCAGTAGTACTTTGACGAAAACTGATATTATTTATATATTTATGAACTATGTTTAGCTATCGATATCATTTTCAGAGTTAGGTTTGACAGGTCTAGGAAATTGGAAAGATATGACCTCGAGATATGGAAATGAAAATGGAGTTGTTGAACCATGCTCAATTGAATATGTTGAATCATTGACATTGTAAATAAACATATTGTTGGTTTGAAACTTTCTCACACAAGTTGAGTTGGATTATTACAAAGGTTGGAAGAGCAGGAATAATAGCACATAATTATATAACAAGGAAGGAAAACCACTAATACGAGGCAGTCGCTAGTCACAACTAGGAGGGAAGAACGAGACCTGGTTAAACAAAGACGAACCATATCTCATCCAGGAATCAACACCTCTGGCGGTAAGGGCCAGTAAATAAGAGATAGTCATACTTGGAAGATATAGACTGAACAATTTGAGTAGGCTACAGCTAGGCCTGCCCTCAGTCAAATAGTTGGTAAATTTAGTGGGGACACGGTCACCTATAGGACTACTTAGTGCCGTAACCAGTTCTAGGTTAACTACCACCACCACGGTCACATATTATCAATTTGGTGCCGTAACCAGTCCTCAGTCCTCAGGCACGGTAACAATCTCTCCAGCACTCAATCTGCTCAACTAACAGCGATGTCTTTTGTCCTGGAATCCTTCTCAAGCCCCAATGAGAAAATTGACACATTTCTAGAGAAATTTGAGAGAATGGCGAATCTGTATGGGTTGTAGAGTTCCCGGTGGTGCCTCACGCGTTCACGGGCTTTAAACGGTACCGCTTATGACGTGTACGTAAAGATGGGAAGCAGCCATCAAGACAACTACGACATGTTAAAGAAGGCGTTACTGGAGCGTTTCGAAATGAACGCTGGCAAATTTCTGCAAATGTTCAGAAACAGCCGAAAAGAAAGCACGGAGACATTTATGCAGTTCTCTTCACGCTTGACGGGCTATTTGACAAAGTGTATGGAGCTTTCCGAGCTCTCCCTCACTTATGAAGGACTTCTGGAACTTGTTCACACAGAACAAATTAAAACCACTTTGTCGAACGAAACCAGTAGATTTCAGGCTGAATAAGGCGCAGTTAAATTGGATGACGTCCTCAGTAAGGCTGAGCGTTACGTAAATGCGTTGGCCGAGCTTCCCAGCACAAAACGCAAACCGACAGATGAGCCTTCTAGGAAAAATAATCTAGAGCAGTCTTCCCATTCTTCACAGCACTATAACCAACGAGAAACTGTACCGCAGAGACCTCCCCAGGAAAAATCAAAATTCTACAAAACCAGATATCCCACCAACATAAAATCCTGATCAACACACACGGCCTGCATGGCAGCGCGGCCACAAAGGTCAAGACAAGGGAAAGACCCCTGCGCAAGGGACATCTGATCAGGGCAAGCACACCGGGCCGAATCGCATCGGATGCTATCAAACAGCCTCGCTAAGAAGAAATAATGTCAGTGATTCTCAACCTGAGGGAGAGAGGCCCTCAACGCGAGGAACTGTTATTTTGAACGGGACTTTACATCTTGTCTTTTTGACACGGGGTTATCTTTTGACTGTATTGTCGCAAGGCACCTGGTCAAGAGACAGAAGACACCGTCAAACTATGTATAGTTTTCAAGAGTGATGCACCCATGACGCTTCCCATCGCATTGGCGGAGATACACTCTGATTTTGTCAGAGGTGTTATCAAAGGGGCTATTATTGATGATCCTATCTACCCATTCATACTTGGATGTAGATACGCGTTTATTGGGAGACCGAAAGAGCCGATTGTGGCAGCAGTAACCACAAGAGGGCAAGCCCAGAAGGAACGGGAGCCTACGCCTAATATGTTACCTAAGTAAATAAAAGAGGCGCAACAAAAGGACCCTACTCTGGAGCCCTGCTTTAGAAAACTGCCAATGGCTAAAGACCCCAGACACAACGGAGACATCTTTTCTAAGGATGGCGTATTGTATCGTAGAACGGGCAACCCTGATCAAGGGCATAATCAGCTCCTAGTACCGACGCAGTACAGAAACCAAATCTTAGAAATGTTGCACTCTCTTCCCTTTAGCGGACATCTGGGACAAAACGCCACTATTCAGCGAATATCGACTCCCTATTGATGGCCAGGAATGAACACTGATATTATCAGATACATGAAAATCTGCGCCCAGTGCCAACGTGTAGCACCCAAGCATTGGACACTCCCAGTTCCCATAGGTGAAATGCCAGTAGTGGGGACTCCATTTGAACGGGTTGCTGTCGACATTTTAGGACCCCTAGAAAGGACTAAAAGAAGGAATAGGTTTATCCTGACCTTAGTCGACACATGCACTTTGTGGGCAGAAGCTATACCGCTAATATGCACGGACACCAAGCATGTCGCAGAAGCCTTCGAGCAAATTTTTACACGGTTGGGATTTCCTCAACAAGTTTTGACGGATAACGGATCCCAATTCCGTAGCCTGTTAATGGAGAAGATCTTTAAGATCTTGAGGGCCAAACACATCCACACCAGCCCCTACCATCTGGCCGAAAATGGGTTCGTGGAGCGCTACAACGGCAGCCTCACCATATTGTTACGTAAGCTGGTACAGAAGACACCTGAAGATTGGGACCTTTTCATTCCTGCAGCCTTATTCGCCTTCTGGGAAGTTCCCGAGGCCTCTACAGGATTCCCACCAGCTACACTTTTATTCGGTAGTCCTATTAAGGGGCCGCTAGAAGCCTTACTTCGGTCCCTGGCAGACCAGAAGGCTGACGAGACAGTCGTCTCAGCCAGTAAATATGTATCGGAACTTAAGGAAAGGTTAAAACTAGGATGGGATCTAGCAACGACCGACCTTAAGCGAGCACGCGCAAAGCATGCTCAACGATATAATAAAGCAGCGAAAGAGAGAGAGAGAACTCCAACCAGGGGAGAAAGTTTTGTTGTTACTTCCAACCGGAAGCAACAAACTTCGCATCGGCAAGGGCCATTTACCGTCATTAAAAAGATCTCCCGAACTAATTACAAGATTTCTATTAAGGGAAAGGAGAAGGTCTACCACGTAAATCTGCTAAAGAAATATTTGGAAAGACCGGTGCCGTCCTCCGAACATCTCCTGGCGGTCCCATAGCGACAGAAGTCGAGGAAGACGACGATAGTTGCATGGAGTATCCATTGCAACAAACAGAATCTTTCAAAGATGTAAAATTCGGCGAAAACCTCTCTGAAGCACAACAGACAGCAACGAGAGCGCTTCTGAAACAATACACTACAGTTTTAACGGATGTACCTGGGCGAACACATCTCATAGAGTTCGACATGAAATTGACGAACGAGATCCCTGTTCGAATCAGAGTTTACCCCATTCCGTACGCTAAAGCTGATACACTACGCGGAGAAATAGACAAGCTATGTCAAGCAGGAATTATCAGTGAGTCTACCTCCCCTTACAGTTAGAGTGTAGTACTGTTACAGAAGCCCAATAAGGAAGTTCGGCTGTGCATAGATTACCGTTTTCTTAACACTGTAACGGAATTCCAGCCTGAACATCTCCAGAGCGCTTCTGAGCTGTTCACGAAGCTTAGCAAGGCAAGAATTTTCTCCAAGATTGACCTGAGTAAATGTTATTATCAAATACCGGTCAAGGAGGAAATTAAACCCTTGTAAGCTTTCAGCACCAGTGAAGGACACTACACCTTAAACGTGATGCCGTTCGGATTGCACAACGCACCAGGGATGATGAGAAAGCTTTTAGAACCCTTGCAAAGATCCCATATCCATAATTTCATGGATGACATTAATTGCATTGGAAAACTACGACGAACATATTGTTACGGTTGCTATGTTCTGTAGCTACTTAGTGGTGCTGTATAGAGGTCTGTTGGGTAGCCTGGTAATAGCTTTCTTCTCTCTGTGTTGAGTCCTGGGCAAGGGAGCAGCACATGATGAACTGATAGGAAACTCTATACAGAGCGATACAACAGGAGGTAATCTGATCATCAGAAATAGTCCCTTCGTCGATCAAGCGGTTTGGCCCCTTAAATCTCCTTTATACTCGGGGGCGGGCCCACTTACATCATTGACCTGACCTGAACTGTCTCATATGGATGTGTACTGTTGTACTCCCAAGTGAATCGACCTTCTCCTAGGCTGTCCTCTTTTACTGTTTGTTTCTTTAAATGATATAATGCTCTTGCTGCTGATTAAGGATGCTTTTTACAAATATTTTTTAATACGTGTGACAGAGTATGAAAATCGAGCATCTCGATCAGTTGCTTGAATCCCAGTCACCCCTCATTCTTTTGCAATCAACTCGATTCCACGTGGGTTTCCCTCGCTTCCTAATTAGCATGTACGTTGGTTACGTGTAAGCCATGCCTCTCTCGCTATCCGCATTTCTTATAGTTAGCCACGCCTACCTGTCTTCTTTTCACGGGCTATCTAAAGCAGATATTTCGATTCATATCTGTCATTCCTTCAAGGGGGGAGGGGGGCAGGGGCGTCTGCCGGCTGTCGGGTTACAACATCATGACAGCGCCTCGTCCCTGAATCACGGGGTGAGGCAATGGGTCTTTCAAGTTCCCTAAGAGAGAGACGAGATCTGAAAAACCTTTGTTGTTGATTAACACCAGGTAACAGAGCGGAAGGGGAAAACCCCTTTACACAGGAAAGAAATCTCCGCTGAAGCGGCCATCCTGTCGGCAAACGGTGCGAAAAATATCTCTGATTCAGAAATTGAACTGTAGATTTGCCGAGGTGTGACTTTTGCCAGACACCGGCAAGATTACGCTAATTCAGTATATATGTCCATTCTACAAAAACTGTGTTATCAGTCTGCTACAGGATTTCTTGAATATTCTAGCTCGCTATTATTCAAATTGGATACTTTAATACGTGGAGATTATTTCAGTTTCCTGATTTACGGTAAATAATATATATTAGCATTCAAGTGATTCTGTGTGTTAAATTCATCATTTATAATTCACTAGGATTTTTTTTAAGTGCTAATACTAACGTATTAAATAAACATATAGCTAATTTCTCCAGCTGTAAACGTAAATTTAATTACTAGCTATTCCCCGGGAAATTTATGTTTTAATTAATTAATAAGACGCTAGGTGTTTGATAAACGACGAAGTATAGTCATTCCTAATACATCATGTGTAATTTTATAAACGACTAGTGTTCATATCTCGTGTTAGAACCGTTAAGGGGGAACACCCACCCAGAAATGGGTTATCTTTTAAAAAAATTAACAGGAAAATAACTAACAAACTTGTTGACATAAAATTTGGCCACATGTTACAAGAGATATTATATTTTATGATGAACAAAGTTTACTTTATAAATTTTAATGTTTTATGTGAAAATAATTAATTAACATGAAGTGATGAAAAAAAAATGACCCTTTTAAATAACACAAATTTAGAACTTTGTATAGCAATATCTCTGTTTCTATACCATGTAAGAAAAAAGTGGAGGTTCATGCCATAAAGGATAACATGGGCTATAAGTGTGCAAAATTTGAAGGCTATAGCTTTAAAATTGTAGAAAATATCACCGGAACTGTGAATCGCAAGCCCTGTTTTCGTTAAAGTTTAGTTTTTAAAATGTTAAAACACTTATCTGATTCTCTTTGAACATTGATAACTCATAAACTATTACAGATAAACACATAATTCAAAAAGAATATCAAAGTAAAAAGGCTTATAAATATTTAAAACACAATTATTATATGAAAATCAAAAATAACCTTTTTTGTCTTTTTTCTGGGTGTATATGCCCGGGATTAACAGGTGTTACCTAAACGCGTAGGGTGTTAGAATATGATTTCTATTATGATTACATGTTTATCTATTTTCTACATCTAGGCTGGTCATACCCTTGCGAACTAGCGGTTTTACGGGTATTAAGGTCTTATGTTCTTAAACATCCAGATATTGTTGTGAAAAATCGGTTTGTTGTGACCCTGGGCGGTCCACCTTCTCCATCCATGAGAGTGGTCAAAACCCAGAACATTAACAATAACATTTAAAGTATAACTGGAATAGAACTATATACCAGAAGATCTTTATATATGTATATAAATATTGCTGGCGTGCTGTGGCTGAATATACATCACTATTTCGTAAATATCTGACAGTAACGTTTTTTTACCACGGAATTATACGTGAGAGAACTCACAGGTCCTACTCGGCTATTTCCCTCAGAGAACAGCCCAGGAGTAACATTCTTTTTTTTTTTGTTTGAACATTTCATCACGTCAGAGAGAGTCACAGCCACCTGAGGCTAGACCACACTGGAAAAATATATCTATCTATTAACTCCCAAGACGGTGCCACCACAATAGAAACACTTATCCAAAACCAATACCTGCAGTGAAAGGAGTAATATCCAGGAAAAATACTAACACAACAATTAGAGCGACTCCCGGGAAATATCAGTCAGCAAACCGGATAGTCTGGAGCTGCAATTGACAACAAATATGACTGAATTGTCTTAATACCTGTTAGTGATAAATTCCATGGAATGTATGCTGTGTCAACATTTGGTAAGCAAATCTGAAAGTGGCCACTGTACGTTTGTTGTGAGAGAACGGATAGAAAGATACTTATTTCTTAGGTTACCACTAACATACCAATCTTCTTTATGTATTTCTCACTAATCTGAGTGTTCACGGAATAGGTTAAATTAAGGACTTATTCTTTACCCGTCCTGACTATTCCCACTCCCACTGTTAATTTTTGATCTCTTTGGGTTAACCACCTCTGTTGGGATTTTCCTTTATAAGAGGGAGGGCCTATTAGAGTATATTTTATTTTGTGTCTGTAAACTAAAATTCATTGATACAAATGCTTTTTCTTGATGTTGTGACACTTCTAGTGAAAATAAACGTAATAAACCTTAAGCTATAGTGTTGGTCAAACCCCTGCCCTTATAAATATATATATATATATATATATATATATATATATATATATATATATATATATATATATATATATATATATATATATATATATATATATATATATATATATATTATCCATAGTTTTGTTTTCACGTATGTACGTATTTCTGTCACAAAATTGTGTGTAAGTGAGTATTGTGTAACTTGTATTTTGTACAAGAAGAGAGAATGCGTCTAATTTAAATAGTTGAAAAAAAATAAAAAAAAAATAAAATAAAAAATAAAAAAAACACACACACCCACACAAATAGTAATACGTCTTACAAGGAGAAGGACAAGAAAAACCTACGTTGCGGCCACAAGGCCTTCGTCAGGGACAGACAAACAAGAGACAGGAGGGAAAGAAAATGAGAATTAAGTAGAGAACATGAAACTATAAAAATAAGAGGAAAAAAACTCCCTTAATATTAAGTCCAGTCACATGTGAAGCAAAGCAGGATGGCTGCCACTAAACCGGAAAGAGGAAGTTGACAGTACATAAAGATAAGAAATAATAAAAACAAGGACTGGAAAGAGTGAGAAAAAAGTAATCAATAAAAAATAAATAAAATAAAATAAATAAATAAAATATAAATAAATAAATAATAATAATAAATAAATTTAAAACAAATAAATAAATAAAAATAAAAACTAAATAAAGAAATAAATAAAATAAAAAATAATAAAGGAAAAAAATAATTTAAAAAAAAATAAAATAAAATAAAATAAAATAAATAAACAAATTAAAAAAAAATAAATAAATAAAATTATTAAATTAAAAAAATGGTAATTTAAAAAAAAAGAAAAAGAAAAGGGTGATCGCATCAAAGTAGAAAGTCATAATACAACAGGGACTCGATAGAGAAAGGCGTCTCAGACAAAAGAATGTTGGGTATTCAAACCGTGTGGTTTGAGGCAACCCATAAGATGGATGAGGCGTTGTTCCTGGCGAAACCGACTGTTGGCGTCCGAGGAACAGTATCTGATGGCTGTCACCTGGATGTCAGTGGCACCGTGGTGGTCAGGGCCATTGAAGTGGATGGCCACAGGTGTGGAATTAAACTGAGAGATGTCATAGAGGTGTCTGCAGAATCGGTCGCCCAGTCGTGTGCCCGTTTGGCCGATGTACGTAATGGTGCAACGTTTGCATATAATAGCATAAATGACGTTGCGTGACTCACATGTGAAGCCATGGGTGATGGTGAACTTGGCGTTAGGGAACGAGACTGAACGTGTTTCGATTACATACTGACATGTCTTACATCGTGTACGGTTACATGGCTTGGTTCCAAAGTGGCCATCGTTGACGGTTTTCAGACGGCTGTGGACTAGGAGGTACCTCAAATTTTTGTCCCGTCTATATGCCAGCAAGGGTGGCTCACTAAATGCTTCCCGCGCCACTGGGTCAGCTTGGAGGAGAGGTAGGTGGCGAAACAGGATCCTTTTGACAGCAGTGCTGTGAGGGTGATAGGTCATTATTAACTTGACTCTATCAGAGGAGGTTTTTTGGCGGGGTTTGAGGGCCTCTACACGTGAGATTGGGAGAACACGTTCTAAGGCAGAGGTAAGAACATCTTCTGGATACTGTCTGTTACGGAAGAAGTCCAACATTTCTTGTGCTCGGCATAGAAAGTTGTCATCATCTTGGCATAACCGACGGAGGCGGAGAAGTTGTGAGAAAGGCAAGGAGTCCCGACAAGCCGGAGGATGAGAGGAAGTATAAAGGAGGTAACTGTGTGCATCGGTGGGTTTGTAGTACACCGAAGTGGTGAGGTGGGGCGGAGTGATAGTGACAACAATGTCAAGGAAATTAACAGAGACAGTGGAGATGTGAGAGGTGAATTGGATCGCAGGGTGGAAGTTGTTAATGAAATTAATGAACCTAGATAGGTCAACCTCTGGCATATCGGTGAGACCTATGCCATCATCGATGTATCTATGATACATCAATGGAAAAGGTCCAGGATACTGCTGCCACACCTGATACTCCAGGTAGCCCATGAAGAGGCAGGCATAACTGGGACCCATCTTGGTGCCCATGGCAACTCCACTTATTTGGTCAAAGAACTGTCCATTGAACTCAAAGGAATTGAGTCGAAGGACCAGTTCTGCAAGGCGCAGGAGAGTCTCTGTAGCGATAGAGGGGTGCGTGCGCTGGTCCAGGAAAAACCGGAGAGCTCGGAGACCATCAGAGTGAGGAATGGAAGTGTAGAGTGAGCAAACATCTAACAGAAATAAACGGTAGGTACGGTCTGGAGAAAGTTGAATAGAGGAAAAAGTAGTAAGAGCATGGTTTGTGTCCTTTAAGAAGGAAGGAAGCTGCTCTACAATAGGCTGGAAGATGCCGTCGAGGAAGTCTGATATACGTTCGGTAGGGCAGGCACACGCAGAGACAATGGGTCTCCCAGGGTTGGAGGGTTTATGAATTTTGGGAAGCATATAAAACACAGGCTTACCCAGACCACTATTGTCAATACGGAGATGAGAAGCGCTAGAAGGTAAGGACTTGTTGGCGATAAGACTATTGATGGTGTCATTGTTACGGTGTTATTTTAAATGACGGCGTCTGCTGGGGTTTAGCCATGCACAACGTTAGGGGTCATTAACATTTATGGAATATGTCGATATTTTGCGGTATACTGAACGCGAAATATATGCGGAGATTATGACGCATTCGCGTTGGGAAGGTCACGCTGGGTGACTTGGTTACATGGCCCTTGTTACGCTATCCGTCAAGCAAGAAGGTCGTGTCTTGTATTTCTTCCAAGGAAAAAAGGCTGAGTATATAGCCTATATTATATATATAAATCGATGTAGAACTCAGGGTCAGTTCGGTTATTAATATAAGTATGAGATTAATTAAATTAAACTAATGATGGAAGGAGAATCGCATTATGACTCAAATTGTAGCTGTCAAGAACTCATGTGCTCATTTCTGGCTGTTGACTACAACAGCGCACGTATATAGCCACGATGTTCTTCTGACATATTGTTTTGACACGGACGGACATGAATACTATGCATGTAATTTCTAATGACTATATATGAATCTATACCTACGTGAATGTCTTGTGTGTGAACTGTAAATAAATTCATGGACTCTGAATTGAGGACTTTATCACATCGATACGTTACAGCTATTAGCTGCATTTGCCAATGTTGTTGATTATGCAAATAAAGAACTCTTCTGATAAGAAAAATATATATATATATTGATGAGCTCCGAAGGGAACGAGTGTATTCTTGGACATTCAACAAATGATGAATCAATATAACGTTGACCCTTGTTCCAAGATAATAATCGAACGAAGGACCCTCCAATACCAGTAAAACTACCCCACGCAACAGTGGTGGCCGATGTGGTGCGGAACTGGAATTTCATTGTAAAAAAAATACTCAAAGATTATCGAGTTGAAAGAAATAATTTTCCTTCGAGCGAAATGAACACTTTTTGTATCTACACCGATGACGTCACACCCCCTTGACAACAGGATGAATCAGCTGTAGTGATGGCAGCCGCCTTTCAAGGTCTTTGAAGAAGATTATCTATAAACGCTTAATCGAACATTGGAAAATAGATTCAATCAACATGAGCATGAAATATAGGTCCTACTGTCCGTTGGCGAAGCAAGCATTGTATGAATCTATCGAGGCAAAAAGATAAGTAACTTATTTGAAGGTTACAATAAGTTAATCCTATTTGTCCGATAATGCCATGTTCTTCATTTTCGTAGCCATGTTAAATATTGTTTCTGTCTTTTACATGTAGTGGGAGGTAGGATGGGAATCGGAATTGAACTTATGGCTTTTCGAACGTCAAGCTCAATTCCGATCGTTCCTTAAGGCCGTGAATTAATCGCATTTCGCGAAGAACGCGTCGGATATCGGTGATTGTTTCGTTCGGACCTGCATTAATTCACCTTGCATGTTAGGTGTATAGTCATGTTATAACTGGTGTATTCTAGTGTATTTAGTTCTAATTTTTATTCAGTTACAGTCATATGTTCGTAATCTATCCTGTTTATTCTAATCTGGCTATCTTTAATTTTATTTAAATGTATTGTATTAACGTCAAATGAGTCCTGTGACGTCATCATTCATAGTACCAAATATGTTCGTTTCCTCAGTTAACCTTCACCCTTCTACATTTCCGGTTAGTACACTTGGTTTTATAATATCATTTATTTTTGTGAAAATGTCACTTTTGTATTGTGCTACTGTTCTGTAATCCTTGGTTAACCCATTGTATTGTTTGTATTCATTTCATCCATTTATAATTTAATATTAATGCTATAATTTCTTCATTAATAATAGTGTAGATGAATATTATTAAATTTTTTTTTGAGTTTAAGGAGGAATTAGGGACTTTGCACCAATTTGCAGTGGTGGTCCTAGAAATGGGCAATGCACTTTCTAGCTCATGATTATGGCATAATATATAATGATTAATTATTATAACTTTATAACAAATTAAGACATATTAAATATAAATTAGTACACTTTCTCAGTACTACATTGGGAACTTGGTGACAATTAAGATTAAATAACCTAATTATTTAGGAACAATACCCATAATTATTAAATATTAATAGTAAGTGCATGATATAATTTCAGCACCTTATATAACTATCATAACTATTTATGATAGATATTAGCGGGTATATATATATATAATATTTTTACAAAATATTATAGATTTGTGGAACTTATACATAACAATACAGGAATATTGCAATTTCTTATATTAATTATTCATTCGTTGAGTAATTATAATTATCGACATAGATTCTAGTGGTGATTACAAGACATAAGTAATTGAATACTTAAATAAATTAACTTCAAGATGCTTAACTTAGACTATTTTATTAAAAATGGTAAGGATTTTGGAAAAAAAGGAGAACTTCTCGAGGCTTATGCATTGGCTGAATTTACAAAATATAAGGCAGAAGAGGAGGAAAAGAAAGCTATTGCTAAGGCAGAAGAGGAGGAAAGAAAAGCTATTGCTAAAGCAGAGAGAGAAGAATTAAGACAAGAAGAAGAAAGAAAGATAGCAAGAGATGAAATCCTACGGATTGAAGAAGAGAATAAATTGAAACGACAAGAAATCATATTGCAGCAAGAAATGGAATTGCAACGGCTTAAATTGGAAACAGCAAAACTTAATTCGCAGGGTGCTGCAGCAAGCCAAAATGATAATGCTCAATCGGGATCTTCTTCCAACCGACTTAAGGGCAATTATTACTTTAAGCTACCACCGTTCAAATTACACGTGGATGACCTATCATCATGGCTGGCGCGCTTTGAGGATATATGTAAGGTCAATAACCTTGACAAAACTGCATGGGCACTTAAACTTAAGGAATTTCTGGATGGCGAACCTGCAAGTGCAGCACAAAATATTGATCCTACATTAGCCACAGACTATGAGGCCATTAAGAATTTGTTATTACGTCGGTTCCATTTGAACGAAGAGGCATGTAGATTACGTTTCAAAAGTTTATTGCCAGATAATAATAAAGATTTTACGGGATTTATTGCTAACATACGCAATACTTTTAACAGATGGGTTGAACTGGCAGGTGTCAACAAATCTTACGACAAGTTAGTCGATTTGTTATTGAGGGATAAAGTGTTATCTTCTGTCAGCCCACCATTCTTTGCTTATCTGCAAGAAAGAAAACCAGAATCTATTGATGAGTTAGAAAAAATTTCTTTAAATTACTGCACAGCTCATCCGAATGCTAATATTTCTGGCTCGTTGATAAGAGAACCACTTCCTGTAGCCTCCAATATGGCATATCATAGTAATAACAAACCAAGAACACACAGTGTAGACAGAGGTAGATTCAAAGGAAACTATGACATTAATTTTCATAAGGGACAGAATAACTTTAACAATAACTTTAATAGAGGAAAACAACAAAACAGAAATTATTCACCTCAGTCAAGATACAACAGTAATCCACGTAACTCAAGTTATAATCGGTCATATCAATATAATAATGGTAACAATTGGAAGAATAGCGATAATTATAACTCGAGACATCGAGATAACAATTACAATAGACGACAACGGGATAATTCAACTAATTATTCTCGTAATCGTTCTCATTCTCGTGGATCTTCACATTATAACCATAATACCGGGGCAGCAGTTACAAATGATATCACCCCTAAGGTTCAGGTTCCACCTAACGATAATACAATGAATTCTTCTGCTGCATGCTTTGCTATTAATTATAACGTGGCGAATAGTTGCCCACAATGCAATCTTATTTTTCAGAAGGCAAAGGAGACAGTGCTAAACTGCGGACACATTCCACCAGAAGTAGGTCTTGCAGCCAATGATGGAACAGGCTCTCTGATTTTTAACAGAGGGATAGTGAACGGTTCTATAGTTTCTGTATTGAGAGACTCGGGGTCCACAACCATTGGAGTGCGACAGTCGCTTGTACATCCTAGCTGTGCAACGGGGGAATATGTCCGTTGCATGACTTTTGGGGGAACTATTGAGTTTTACCCCACAGCTATTATCCATGTTAAAACACCTTTTTTCACAGGTAACGTGAAGGTATGCATGCTGAAAAAGCCGATTGCAGACCTTATGGTGGGTCGCATACACGGCAGCAAGGATTGTTCACCAGAAGATATTATTGAATGGGGGAGAGACACAATCTATGCACTGGAAACGCCGCGACAACTAGAGCTCAGACTATGCTCATGGAGAGTGTCAATGATAATAAGATGGATGCGGAGAAACAGGAGGATATTGAGGTCAATTCACCTATTGACAGGGAATCATTTGCAAACAAACAAAAAAATGACAAATCTCTAAATAAATTTTTTAACCTAGTTAATAAGGTTGATAATTTAACATCAGGGAATAATAACAAACATTGGTTTATTGTTAAAAATGATATACTGATTAGATGCTTTAGTGATAAATCACAGGTAAAACAACAAGTGATGGTACCGGCTGCTTTTAGACGGTACATTCTTCAACACGCGCATGACTCGCAGTGTGCAGGACATATGGGATATACTCGAACACGATCTCGAGTATTGTCTTCATTCTTTTGGCCAGGAGTATCACGGGATATTTCGCAGTATGTACGTTCTTGTACTACATGCCAGGAAGTGAAAGCACGTGGAGCTTTTCACACGGCGCCTATTCAGGCTTGCGATATCTCAGTACGACCTTTTGACAAGATGGCCATAGATATAATTGGTCCACTTCTACCATCTGCGAGAGGACATAGATTTGTTCTCACGTGCATTGATTTATGCACACGATGGCCAGAAGCCATTCCATTGAAGACAACCACTACCACAGATGTAGCTGATGCATTACATCTAATTTTTTCTAGAATAGGGTTTCCTAGAAAATTATTATCTGACCATGGGTCGCAGTTTATATCCGATACCATGAAGGAGGTAATGAAAACCTGGAACATTGATAGGAATTTGAGTAGTATTTATCATCCCATGAGTAACGGTGCAGTTGAAAGACTTAACCGTACGCTTAAGCAACTTTTACATAAGGTTACTGTTAAACACCCTCAGGACTGGGACAGAGCACTCCCAGCTGTCCTGTTTGCTTACGAGAGAGTGCCACATGAACAAACTGGCTTCTCTCCCTTTGAGTTAGTTTTTGGTGCCCCTCCGAGAGGTCCTATGGGACTGATAAAAGATTTATTAATTGATGCAGAGATGACTCAGGACACTCAGTCATCTTATGAGTATGTGATTAATCTTCGGAATAATATTATTGAGTCTTGCCAATTGGCAACAGCTTCTTCTGAGGCTGCAAAAGCTAAGGCTCGATCTATACAAAATCGATCTAGACGATTACGCCAATTATTCCCAGGCGATGAGGCTTATGTATTACTCCCTCACAATAACAATAAGTTATTGATCTCATGGACTGGTCCTTATAAGGTTACTGATAAAATTTCAGACGTTGATTACGTCTTAGATATCAAGGGACACAGAAAGATATTCCATATTAATATGCTCAAGCAATTTCATACACGTCCTATACACTTACAGTCAATTTTTCATGAATTAGATGACAATACTGTATCTACTTGGGAGCCGCGGTAGCATAGTGGTTAGTGCACTGGCTTCCTAGCGCAGTGGTCTATGGTTCGATCCCCAGATGAGGCGGAAAATTTTTAGGCCACAAACGGCTCCTGGGTCGACCCAGCCCCGAATGGGTACCAGAGCTACTCTGGGAAGGTTAAGGCGGCCGGCGTGATGCCGACCACATCACCCCTCGTGTGCCGACGGTCAAGATAATATGGGCCTAACACCATATTCCCAATATGCCTCAATGGGCGTGTAACGGGTTCCTTTACCTTTTTTTTTTTTACTGTATCTACTTGTCATTATTCTAATCTATCTGTTATACAGGAGGAAGAATCTTCTTTTCCTGAAGTGCAGATGCCTTTACCTGTACTTATTGTCCAATCTACTGAATCTTGGCGTGATGTGACCATTTCTTCTACGGTTACACCGCAACAGCATCAACGCGTTGCTGATCTTCTACAATCTTTCCCAGATGTGTTAACGGATGTACCGGGTTGCACATCTGTAATTAGTCACGATATTATTCTTAACGATGATACACCAATTCGTGTTCATCCTTATTCTGTACCTCTACATTTTCTGAGTAAGACATCTCAGGAACTCGAACAGATGATATCATTAGGTATTATTGAGACTAGTACATCTCCATTTTCTTCTCCTTTAGTCATTGTCCGGAAAAAGGACAACAACATACGTTTATGTGTTGACTATAGGAAACTTAATGCGCAGACAGTACCGGATAGCGAACCACATCCTATCCTTGACGATTTACTTCCTCGTCTATCCAATGCTACACTTTTCACTAAAATTGACTTAACCAAAGGTTATTGGCAGATTCCACTAACCGAAAGAGCCAAATACTACACAGCATTCTCAACTCCACAAGGTCTTTACCAGTGGAACGTGATGCCTTTTGGGCTAATGAATGCTCCAGCTACCTTTATTCGCATGATGCGAAAAATTTTAGCAGGTAGATCAGATATAATTACCTACATTGACGACATATGTTTGTTTAGTTCATCATTTGAGGAACATTTTTTGGGTCTTAAATCAGTTTTGGAAATATTGCGGGATAACCATTTAACCGCTAAACCAACTAAAATTCAAATAGCGTGTAATGAGATAACATTCCTGGGACACATTATTGGATCAGGACGTATCCAAACAATTCCCAGTACGGTTTCTAAAATATTAAATTTATCTGTTCCTCAAACGAAGAAACAGGTTAGGAGTCTGTTAGGTTTGATCCAATACTATAGCAGATTTGTACCTCACCTATCATCCATCACGGCTGTCCTGTCATCGTTACTAAAGAAGAACATGCCAGTAAGGATAAATTGGACAGACGAATGTGACAAAACTTTTCGCACTATCTTAAACATATTTTCATGCCCACCTGTTTTAAGATTACCAGATGCTTCTAAAAAGTTTGTTCTACGTACAGATGCGAGTAATTACGGACTCGGGGCTTGTCTACTCCAATATCATGATGAAGTCCTTCACCCTGTACTTTACATCTCACGCAAGCTGAAACCTCCGGAGACTAGATACTCGACTGTAGACCGAGAATTGCTCTCCGTAATCTGGGCAATTACCAAGTTAGAAAAATTTCTGCTGGGATCTCCATTTTTGATCCAGACTGATCAGAAATCTGTAGCAGCATTACGTCGTTCAAACCATAAAAGTGCTAAACTTGCACGCTTTGCTATTACGTTGCAACCTTACGAATTCGAAATACAGTCAATACCAGGAACTGAGAACGTCATAGCCGATACGTTGTCCAGACATCCTACGGATTCTGAATGAATATTACTATTTCAAATTTTCTGACTAATCAAGCATTACATTTGCAATGAACTGTATCAATGCCACGTCAGAATATACAACACTTCATTTGGACTTCCTACTTAAATAAGGACATTTCGAAATAAACTATCGTGATCAAAATATCAAGTTTTACGGATCGTTTGAAAATTTGGACTTCACTTCCACTTTGCGTATCACTCATTTCGATTGAAAACCGTTAAAAAGGAACAATCTCTGATGTAGAATGGACATATACTGTGATGACTGATTCAATTACATTCAAAGTTTTAATAAAGGAACTAACGATGATTGGATAATCATATCATAATTCGATAATATGAACCTTGTGTCTTAATGAACTTTCATACAAGTCAACAGGATATAACAACGATTGGATCTTCATGTCCGATATTGTTAAATTTTCTAGTTATTAAATTAATATATAATAAAATAAAGTTAAAGTGTGATGAAATAAAAAAAAAATATATACTAAGAAAAGATGAAACAAAATAATATCACACCAATTAATATTTTAATTAGTGTAATTATCAAGGTAATAGATATTACATTATGACATTTCATATTTATAGTTAAAATGTATGATTTTTTTTTTTTGGTTCCTTTCTTCTGATTGCGTTAATTTAATTAGGTATCTATCCTTACACTTCATTTTCACACGCATTCTAATTTAATGTATACTTTAATATTTGGTTTTAATTGTCCGTACTTCTAAATTTTTATTTCTTTTACTCTCTTATACTATTTCTCATTTTCTTCAATTAGATAGTAATTAGTTAGTACCATACGTACATACTATAATTAATTATTTTAATTTTAGTTAGTTAGAATAATTTTAATAACACCTCACATTATTAGTTAGTCGATACATACAACAAATTAATTAGTTAATTAGTTAGTGACAGTGACATTTCCTTGTTTAATATAAGGTATATGTATGATATGACGTTGATTTTATTATAAGATATTACTGACATGACCACGACACTGTTCTAGATAGAACATCGTAGGTCATACGTCGGGTTTTGTTAAATTTTTGATAATTTGATTAATATTATTCAAAAAAAAAAAAATCTATCTAATAGATTTTTTTTTCCCCCGTCTGACAGGAAATCTGTTACGGTGTTATTTTAAATGACGGCGTCTGCTGGGGTTTAGCCATGCGCAACGTTAGGGGTCATTAACATTTATAGAATATGTCGATATTTTGCGGTATACTGAACGCGAAATATATGCGGAGATTATGACGCATTCGCGTTGGGAAGGTCACGCTGGGTGACTTGGTTACATGGCCCTTGTTACGCTATCCGTCAAGCAAGAAGGTCGTGTCTTGTATTTCTTCCAAGGAAAAAAGGCTGAGTATATAGCCTATATTATATATATAAATCGATGTAGAACTCAGGGTCAGTTCGGTTATTAATATAAGTATGAGATTAATTAAATTAAACTAATGATGGAAGGAGAATCGCATTATGACTCAAATTGTAGCTGTCAAGAACTCATGTGCTCATTTCTGGCTGTTGACTACAACAGCGCACGTATATAGCCACGATGTTCTTCTGACATATTGTTTTGACACGGACGGACATGAATACTATGCATGTAATTTCTAATGACTATATATGAATCTATACCTACGTGAATGTCTTGTGTGTGAACTGTAAATAAATTCATGGACTCTGAATTGAGGACTTTATCACATCGATACGTTACAGCTATTTGCTGCATTTGCCAATGTTGTTGATTATGCAAATGAAGAACTCTTCTGATAAGAAAAATATATATATATATATTGATGAGCTCCGAAGGGAACGAGTGTATTCTTGGACATTCAACAAATGATGAATCAATATAACGTTGACCCTTGTTCCAAGATAATAATCGAACGAAGGACCCTCCAATACCAGTAAAACTACCCACGCAACAGTCATGGACCAGACGATTGTTGAAGACTGTCACATCATTGTCACGGCGCTGGTAGAAGGAGCTGTTGGTGAGCTGCTTATTACCTTCTTGGAGGTACAGGTCATTGCGCCATACCACAATGGCACCTCCTTTGTCAGCCGGTTTGATAACAATGTCATCTCTGCGGCGGAGCTTAGTAAGGGCATGAGACTCATCAGAAGAAAGGTTTGAATAACGCAGGCGTTGAGGTTGGAGCTGCTGAATGTCGTGGAGGGTATTCTGAATATATAAATCCAGAGCGTGGGAAGCCCCAGGAGAGGGTGTAAAATGTTTATTCTTGGGAGGAGCAAAGCGTGCAAAGGCATCATCTGATTCAGCCTGCGATCTCTGAGGACCATCACTGTTGCGGAAATGGAGCTGAAGTCGCAGACGGCGATGAAACCGATGGACATCTTGGAGGGGATTGTACTGATCAGAGGATGGTTGGAGAGGGACAAAGTGCAAACCCTTGCTGAGGACTGAAAGCTCTCCCTCAGAGAGGGCAAGATCAGAGGGAATACAAACAACCTGGGAACGAGATGGAGTAGAGGAGGCAGGGACAGTCTCAGGGGTAGGACAGAGGCGGGAAAGTTTGTCCTTTTTCTGGGCGGATAAAAAATCATACAATTGCCGGTTGAGGGTATGGATAATAATGCGTATAATGGGGAAGGCAGGAAAGTAGCTGGAGGTGAGACTACGTAAGCGGAGTAGAAGCTGAGACTGCTGAGCACTGATATCTGCCAGGAGGCGGGAATGGATAGCTGCGACAGCTCGCATACGCTGGAACCCACATGTGGTCTCGATGCGCTGTAAGAGGCGATGTTCACGAGGGTGAATATGGCCAGCAGAGGGGTTGAAGTGAGAAGTGAAGCCATGAGGGAGAACTTTAAGGCGGAGGCAGGTGCGGATAAAGTGGAGATGGCAAGTGAATCTAGTTTTTTTGAATGTAGCAAATGCAAAATCAATTGCAGTGCGAGATATATCAGGTGGTAAGAGGCTGAATGAGGTGGTAATAGAAGACCGAAGTGAATTAATGAAGTGTTTCAGTGAAGGCATAATGGCAAATCGAGTGAGACCACACACATGCAAAAATAAATAAAATTAAATATAAAAATAATTAATTTAATAGATATAAAGAATAAATAACAAATAATAAACAATGAAAGTAGGTGTATAGATCGAAAGTAAGAGAGGAGATAAAAGAGAAAAGTGAGCAAACAGGTAGACAGTGCAGTCAGTTATGGGGTAATATATAAGTATATGAGGAGAACTGCAGTAAGACGGGGTAAAACAGTTGGAAAAAAAAAAATAAAAAAAATAAAAAAATAACACACACACCCACACAAATAGTAATACGTCTTACAAGGAGAAGGACAAGAAAAACCTACGTTGCGGCCACAAGGCCTTCGTCAGGGACAGACAAACAAGAGACAGGAGGGAAAGAAAATGAGAATTAAGTAGAGAACATGAAACTATAAAAATAAGAGAAAAAAAACTCCCTTAATATTAAGTCCAGTCACATGTGAAGCAAAGCAGGATGGCTGCCACTAAACCGGAAAGAGGAAGTTGACAGTACATAAAGATAAGAAATAATAAAAACAAGGACTGGAAAAGAGTGAGAAAAAAGTAATCAATAAATAATAAATAAAATAAAATAAATAAATAAAATATAAATAAATAAATAATAATAATAAATAAATTTAAAACAAATAAATAAATAAAAATAAAAACTAAATAAAGAAATAAATAAAATAAAAAATAATAAAGGAAAAAAATAATTTAAAAAAAAAAAATTAAATAAAATAAAATAAATAAACAAATTAAAAAATAAATAAAAAAATAAATAAATAAAATTATTAAATTTAAAAAATGGTAATTTAAAAAAAAAAAATTTAAATAGAGTCGTAAAGATAGGCTAGATTCGAGCAATTACTCAATCCAAGACTTCTTTCTCTTACACTGTCACTCCCCCCCCCTTCGTGAAAAAAACAATTAACCTATTTCTTACAGCTTTCTCTCACATAGCTATCACTATCACCTCTGCTCGGACGAGACCATAAATATCTCAGGCCTATCTTATCAAAATTTACGACAATATGGTTCTAATTTAGTTCCAAAAATATCCCTATCTTCTCATTTCTCATTAGTTCCTCCTAAGTCTCCTCAGCTACTATCCTTTACATCTCTTGTTCCCAACTGTTGACCTTTCCTACTTGATCTTTAGAAAGCGACCAGATCTGTGAACACACACGACAGTTGTCTTTGATAATTTCTTATCACCTATGTGAACATAAGGTCATAGTTTTTGTTTTTGCAGTTAGAAGTAACTAGAGTTGCTAGACACGATTTTTCTTTTCCTTCACAAATCTGGACTTCTGCTGTTGTAAAATTATTCATTGTTGTTTTCTTTTTTTCTGTTTTTCATATGCATGCTCGAGTTTTAATTAAGTTTATCAAGGCACATTAGTGGTTTAGTGGCTAGAATTGTTACTATTCAAGCAAACATTCTGGCTTCTATTCCATGCAGGAGTAAAATGTTTTCTTACTTACTTACGTAGTCGTTCCCCTTCTACAGTGAGGTGTAGAGAGAGCGCCAGACTATCCTATCGGCTGTCTTCCTCCTGGCCTGGTTCCATTCTAGTCCTCGGTCCTTCAAAGATTGTCTAATGTTGTCCTCCCAGCGGACTCTGGGTCGTCCTGGGGGTCTGGATCCCTGGCTCTTTGTTTCCCATGCTTGTCGTGGTAGCCGATCTTCTCCCATTCTGCAGACAAGGCCAAACCATCTTAGTTGGGACTGTTCTACATGGGTCTGCAGGGGGTGGGATTTGAGGCCTTGACGTATCGTCTGGTTGCGGACCATGTCTCTTCTTGCTACTTCAGCCACCTTCCTCAGTGTGGCAGCCCGTGGTTGATGAAATTATGAATCATATTATATGGCAATGTCTGCCCAGGTCCTTTTACCTCTGTGGTTAGCAATGATATGCTGTATAATTATAACAGACACACACACACAGCACGTGATGCGATAACGCCGTAGTAATTTGAATACTGTTTATTTACATATGAGAAGATCATTGCTGTCTGCTCTGACCTCCACATTTAGTCCATCATCGAATATACAATATGTAAGTTCCTTCTTTCCTCACTCTCTCTCGTTCAGTATCGAATCTACACCTTCTGACCTTTTAACCATCAGTGATCATTCCTGGAAAGTATAATGATACTTTTCCTCTAGCAATCTCCATACCATGCGTCTTTAGAAGTTAAAATCAGGCCGCTTTATGATGGCTTCTATCACCTTCTTCAACTCCTCTATGCTTGGTTGAACTATTTTGGTAATTTCCTTCGTCTTTATCTGATTTATACATCCAAGATCACTATTCTCATTTTTCGGCCAATAAATTCTATTGCCTTCTTCGTCCGTTCTATGATCAAGCTCGTCCGACCTGTATCCTTGTTCGTCGGAATCCATAACTCTATCTTCCCAACTTGACGAATCGGATTCTGATTCTGTGTCAAGCTGGTACTTTTTATGTACTGTATATATTTCTTCCTGTCTTGTCTTCCGTACTGCTCTTGGACGCCTATAGGATGTGTCCATGTCCTGTACTTCTTCTATCTTCTCTTTCCGATTGTCCACCTTCGCTGATCTTTCTTTCTCTTGTAGTAATATCTGCATCGGTTCATCTTTCGTATTCTTTACCTCGATGCTATCCCTATGCTGTGGTACCACTACTTCTTTAGCCGTTTGTCGGTTCGTCCGTTTTACACTGAGTGGTATCTTAGGCTTTCTCGTATTGTCTAATACATGTGACCATGTTTCCTTTTTTCTCATGACGTCTTTCTCATTGTGTACTGGCCCCAAGTGTGACGCTACAGTATCAATCTCAGTTTGTGTTCCGGCACTAATCATCTTTGTTTCATTTGTTTCTGGTTCTTGTGTACCAACGCTGACCCTGTCTCTCTGTATGTTTTTCTGTTTCTGGACTGTTGTCCTAACTTGACTTGTCCATGGTCTATTCCTATTACTTTCTTCCTTTATTGTGACATTTTGCTGACCAGATCCTATTATGTTTCTCCACACTCCTAGCGGTTCTACCTTCATTTCCCAACAGTTCTGTGTTCTTATCTGGCACTTCTGTTGGTTTGCTATGTTGACGTTATTTATTTCTATGGACTTCCCTTTTCTAACTTCTGCCACAAAATTCCTGACCGCCATTCTTATTCTTCTTTTATTAAGTGTGTTCCAGTGTGCTCGTACAGCAGCTGTTTCTGGGATTTTGTTTTTGTCCTTATTTTCTCTATCCCAAGGTGACAATGTCCTTTCCCTTTGGTATCGCATGATTTAGACTCTGATTGAAGATCTCTTTCATTGAGTAATGTGTCTAATCGCCTTCTGATAAAGTCTGTGATCAGATCAACAGATGAAAAAATCGCAATTTTAACTTTCTCCAATTCATCTGCATTTATTGACATTGCATATTTGTCAATATCTGTAAGCCACTTACGGCATGCGTGTGGGTCACCTGAAAACAAGTCTACATTACCTTTTATGTTTGCGTATTTAGCACTGTTGTCTACCTTGGCTAATGTGTCGGTAATCGTCTTCACGAGGGCTAGAGTCTGACTGTCTTGCATGTTATACTGTGTCTGTTCGGTCTGTGCCATCATACAATCTGAAAAATAGTTACTTATTTCTACCGTTAACTTAAACTAACTTGCACCTGAAAATGAACGGAAATTTTTCTATTAGTCTTGGGTTTCCTGGAAAAAAATAATATTACAGTTACCAAAAAAAAATTATGCATACACTGTTACAAATCAATATTACTGGCACTACAAATAGTCATAATAATACTAAGAATAGTAATAAGACAACAATAATAATATTAATAACAATCATATTCCTATAATGTCTAATTAAACTAATTAATTAATTAAGACGTCTGCGTTGGAGTACTCGTTTGTCGCGATGTTGCGCGTGACCGACTTTTCTTTTTAACAAACACTATTGTTATATTTTTATACCATCCGGACTACACACTATTGTTTTGCTACACACCAACCTGTCCGTGAATCGGTTACTGTACTGCACTCTATGACCTGTCTTACCCTACTATTGTTGAGCGATGCAAGTCGACCTGACCGTCTGCTGTGATGAGTGTCCCCGTGCTGGAAGATTTGAATGAAAACAATTTGTTTCCGACTTGGTGTTACAGGACAACGAATGTTGAACCCGATATGTCTTTGCGACCCCATCTCGTGCAGGAAGGTGTGAAAAAAAAAATCTGGACTTGATTTCTGAGCTGGCGTTTCTGGTTGACTGGTTCCCAACCTGTCAGATTCTTCTGTTTACACTTTTGACTGTACTGTTTTCTTCGTATGTTGTGAAACTGCAATTTTGCCTTCTATCTGCGTTGTTTTGCCGTCCATGGTTCTTGAAGTCCTTCCTCAGTGTGGCAGCCCGTGGTTGATGAAATTATGAATCATATTATATAGCAATGTTTGCCCAGGTCCTTTTACCTCTGTGGTTAGCAATGATATGCTGTATAATTATAACAGACACACACACACACAGCACGTGATGCGATAACGCCGTAGTAATTTGAATACTGTTTATTTACATATGAGAAGATCATTGCTGTCTGCTCTGACCTCCACATTTAGTCCATCATCGAATATGCAATATGTAAGTTCTTTCTTTCCTCGCTCTCTCTCGTTCAGTATCGAATCTACACCTTCTGACCTTTTAACCATCAGTGATCATTCAGGTGTTGTAGTCTTTATTTCTGTTCCTTCTTTCTAACAGTTTCCTACTTCATTGCTACATATCATCTCAGTGTTCAGTTTATATTGATGGAACCGGGCCTCACCGGGGTTGTTACTTTCCCTTTCATCACTGAAGAATATGACTACTGTCTATATGTATTAATATTCACGCTACATACCTTTTCCCTTTGTGAATAAAATCTAACTCACACCGTTTCTCCTTCTAGACAAGAATTCTCTCTATTCAATATTTCGGGTTAATCATTACCCAAACTACTTCTTGTCCGTAAAATATTCATCACCTAAACTACTAGAATACTGCCTTCAACATGGCTACTCGCGTACGTGCCATCTGCACACTAACTCACGCCTTCTGGACTGCTGCTGAGAAAAGCGTGCTTCACTGGATTCTCGTTCACCCCTTTCATGCGCACTATTGTTCGCGCATCTCCTTTTTGTACTCTATCTGAACCTTCCCATTCCAATTCTCCTTATTCATTCCCTTTGACTGTAAATCGTTCTCTAACTGCCACATCAGATACCTCATTTCTGAGGTTTGGATCTGGCTTTTGTGGGTTTTAATCATTGCCCATGACTTGCATCCATATGTCAAGACTGGGACATAGAAGGAGCAGTATACAGCCATCTTCGTTTTCTTTCCAACCTCTCTCTTGCTGAGGAATCCTCGATTTATGGCCTGAAAAAGTCACCCAGCTGTTGCTTTTCGAGTGGCCAACAAACATTCCCTTTCGATCTATAATAGCTCCGAGGTATTTAAAGTGGTCGACCTGCTCCAGGACCTGTTCTCCCAGCTTAATCTGATGTCTTCTTTCTTCTCGTGATATCACCATGGATTTTGTTTTAGAGCTGCTTATGACCATCCCCCTCTTCTCCAGCTCTTCCTTCCAGGTTGGATTGGAGATGTGCCTTTGATTTAGCAATCAGAGCAACATCATCAGCAAATGCCAGCTCTGAAATACAGACCTGTCTCATCTTCCAGTACCCCACTGAATACTTTCTTGTTCTCTCCTTACATGCCTTGATGACATCGTCCATGAGGAGTATGAAAAGATAAGGTGACAGGATATCACCTTGTCTTACACCAGTAGTGGTCCTGAACTCTTCTGACTTATGGTTTGCTGTCCTCACATAATTTCTGCAAGACTTGTAGAAGCTCTGTATAGCATGAATCAGAGGTGCTAGAATGTTCTTCCTTGCCAAACAGTCCCAAAGTTTGCTCCAGGGGACCCTGTCAAACGCCTTTTCCAGATCTATGAAACAAAGATGGATCTCACTCTTATACTCGAGGGCCTTTTCACTCAGCTGTCTGAGTGTGAAGATTAGGTCTTGAGTACTTCGGTTTGCTCGGAATCCGCACTGGACCTCATCCAATTGTGGCTCAGCTAGGCGTCGGAGTCTCTGCTCTAGGATTCTAGAGTAGATTTTACCAGGGACACTGAGAAGGGATATGCTTCTATGGTTTCCACACTGTCGATTGTCACCCTTTTTGAAAATTGGTGTTATGATGGCAATCTCCCAATCCTTTGGTATGGTCTTGTTGCACCACGCTGCCTGTAGGACACCTGATGCTCCCATGTACTTAACCATTTCTGGTGTTATACCATCATGCCCTGCTGCTTTGCCCATCTTGATTTTCTCCAGTGCTGCCTTCAGTTCTTCCATCTTTATGTTATCTTCATCACCATTGGTTTCCTCTTCTGTGTTAGTGGTTATCATTTCTGATGTTTGACCTTGCTCACCATCAAGGAGAAATATTCTTTCCTTCTTTCCATTACTTCCTTCGGGGCAGTTAGCAATTTGTCTTGCTTGTACTTTATAAATTTGAGAGGGCATTGTTTTTCCTTCCTCATATTCTTTAGGGTCTTATAGAACAATTTCTGGTTTTCTTGCATATCTTTTTCTAGCTTTTTTCCAAAATCTTCCCAGGACTGCTGTTTTGCTGCTAGCACCTTGTTCTTTGCTTCTGTTCTGAGTGTCACATATTCTGTATATTTCTCCGTCCTGTTGTGTTTTTAGCTCCTAAGTATTGTTTCCATGCCATTTTCTTCTCTTATTTTCTCTTTGACTTCCTCTGTCCACCATGGTGTCCTCTTTCTCTTGTTCCCAAGTCGGACTTCACCACATGCTTCTGCAGCAGCTGTCTTTATGATGTCCTTGAATTTAAGCCAGAGGGTTTCCAAATCATCAGGTTGTTCGTCTGTGTTTCTCACCGCTGTAGCAATAAGCCCCTGATATCTGGTCTTAATTTCCGGCTCTCTCAGCTTGTAGGTCTTAATGCTCATTTCTCCCGTTCGTTTACTTACGTGATGTTGGGCAGTTCCTAGGCTGGGCAACTCTTTCAGTTGTTCTTTTGATTGTAAGCAGGTAGTGATCACTTCCAATCTTTGGCCCCCTCCAGACTATAGCATCCCGGACATATTTGAATGAGCTCCTCCTAACAATGTCATAGTCGATCATTGACTTCTCATTATTTGTTGGTTCACATCTAATGTATGCATGTATGCGCTTATGGGGGAACTTTGTGTTTGTAATGATCAGATTCTGTTCACTGCAGAATCTAAGGAGTCGCTTTCCATTGTCATTGAGAGTATCTTCTCCATATCTTCCGATAACTCCACCCCCTCTAGCATGGTCATTTCCCACTCTGGCATTGAAATCTCCGAGCATGATAATTTCATCTAGGCAGTCATCCGCTGTCCTTTGAAGCAGCTCGAAGAATTCCTCCTTTACCTCTGCTCTCTCATCCTCATTTGGCACATACACTATGACCAGGTTGACTATGGTTTCTCCTTTTAGTTTTACAACCATAATGCGCTCCGAGACAAAGTTCCATCCCTTGATACTATCTTTTTGGCCACAATGCAACCCACACCCCCTTTAGCTCTTTCAGATGTGGGTACACCACTGTAGAGCAGCGTATTGCCATCGAGATCCATGACTCCTTGTCCTTTTCTTTGTTTCCGTTATAGCCAGGATTTCTAGTTTTGCTTTCCTCATCTCTTCCACCAGCTCCTCTTCTTTCCCATTTATACTTCTTGTGTTCCAAGTTCCATAAGTCGTGGTCCGTTCCAGTTCGTCGCCTTAGTCTGGTTTTCTCTCTTGTAGTTTTCATAATCAAAAGTTTAAAGCAAACAGGTGATTGGCCTGTTGTGCCTTTGCATGGTGGAGGGGCTGCCTCTTTACGGCCTCCATGCAGGCCGCCCTCCTCCTTTGTCAGCCGGTCTTGGGACCGGCCTAGACGGAGTTGTAAAATGTTTTCCCTTAAATCAATTCAGTCATCTGTCTTTAGTTTTTATAAGTATAATTATAGTTTCCACAATGTCCATGTTTCAGAGCCATACAGTATTAAAGACTTGAAATTTGAATTGAAAATTCTGTTTTTCTGAATACTATCCATGTTAGTAAATAAATAGACTGACATGCAGAGGGTCAGGTAAACACTGACAAAAAGAAAGAAAGTAGACACACTGACAGAAAGAAAGTAAACACACTGACATGCAGAGGGATGGGTTAATACGGACAGAAAGAAAGTAGACACACTGACATGCATTGGCTCAGGTAAACACAGACAGAAAGAATGTAAAACAAAAAAAGGATGGAAAGAAGAACCCAAGATAGAGGAGAAGAAGTTGATGAAGAAGTTAACAATTTGTGTATTTTAGTGGTGCAGACACTAAAATGGAACAAACATCCACAAGTCGCTTGTGCGCCTCACTGAGAAGCATTTTGGAACGTTGCTACAAGAAGAAAACATACTAAACTACTTTTCCAAACACGACATCTGGTTTGGTGTTTTCTTCTTCATGTCTTGAAGAGATATCTCATGGCCGTAATTACCAGGTCTGTGGAGTCGGAGTGTGTAGTCGTTCGTTTTTTAGTGGAGTTGGTACAAATGTCCTGACTCCGAATTTTAAGCCATATGGCTAGTAAAGAGCCAGGGATCCAGACCCCCAGAGTCCGCTGGGAGGACAGTATTAGACAATCTTTGAAGGACCGAGGACTAGAAGGAAAATCTTAGTAATGCTTAGCTGGCAGAGTGGATAGTGACGATTCGCTCCCGTGGCTAGGCGGTGGGTGCCGTTCGGAAGGTCCTGGTTCGATCCCGGTAAACCTATCACTTCTTTTGTCTGGTCTTCTACTTCTTTATTTTCCCACTGAGTGCCTGATCATACCTTTGTGTGTTGTTTATTTATTTACTGTTTACACGCCTCGGGTTTCCCCTCCTTATATGTTTATACTAGAATGGAACCAGGCCAGGAGGAAGACAGCCGATAGGATAGTCTGGCGCTCTCTCTTCCAAACCTCTACACATCACGGTAGCAGGGGAACGACTAAGTAAGTAAGTTACCAATTTTGTTGGTTTTTGTCTCATCATACGGACAGTGTAGAGCATAATGTAAAAGAATAAAGAAAAGAATTTGATTCAACTAGTCATGAGCCACAGAGTTGGCAGCAAAAGAAAATTGTGAATCTTGAAAAGCTAAAAAAAATGTATAGTGCTTGGATGTAGAATAAACATGTTCATGGTAAAATGTATTTGGTGATGTCTCTTTTCAGGAATGGCTAGCCTCCATACTCCATGCCAAAACATTTATGAATTTATAAAGCAATTCGATGGGAAACTCCAAAATTAGGACATCTATTATTGTTAATCAGTGAGTACGGTAAACCTATTTCAGCTCCACCTCTTTCTCTCGTTTTTTTCCTCTGTCTCTCTTTTTTTTTTTTTTGCCTCTGTCCCTCTCGGTGTCTCTGGTGCTTGTAGTTTCTTTCAGATATGATATCATTCACTTTGCTCTTTAGCATATCCTGTCTTAGATGCATATTTTGAGTGTTGTGACCAGAAAACATAGTTTTTTCTGCAACAACGTGTGTTTGTAAATGTGGGAATTAGTTATATGCTGTAGATAAATCTCTCCCCCCAATATTTTCTTGGCCTAACACTATATTCCCAATATGCCTCAATAGGGCGTGTAACGGGATCATTTTTTTTTTTTGGTAGATAAATTCGGAAATAAAATCACCAAAACAAAATTTTTCATGAGGTAACTATGCTTTGTGCTACAGAGTAACATGAGGTGAATCTGAACAAGTCCAACCAACTTGACATCGTGACCCATGGAAGAATACACAAAACATGCACACACTATTCTTGCCTTTTGAGTGTACTTTTCTTGATAAAAGTTTATTATACGGCATCCTAAACATGAGTATGTATCTTGGTTATAAGATCCAAGTAGTGAATGAAATTTATTCTGCAACCAAAACATTTTTGTTAGCATTGCTTACCTATTTTATTAGTAATTATTTTTTATTAATGATCTTTAGTATTATTTTGATTATTATTAAGGTAAACTCAAGAAACACATTTTATTTGAAAAATCTATGCATTTAAAAAATTGTTTAATTTATGCAAGGGCCCTCAGGCTTCAGCCTACTTAGAGCCTAATGGATAATCCAGCCCTGCTTATGCCATCTTCACTGCATATTTCTTTATCAACTCTCCATCCTTAAATGTCTTTTTTTTTCACAAGCATGAGAGCAACTTCGTACGATGTTGTAAGGCTTGCAGTCTGTGGCTTCCTAAATGTAAATAGTAAGAAATCTCAGATATCGGAATCTTCACTGATTCAAAATCAACACTTCAGACTTTAGAAAAATACCTCCAAACTGAAAATAAATAATACAGCTGGCCGAAACAATTGACAAATTGCTAACAAAATAGTCATCAGAGTCACTCTCCAGTGGATACCCGGGCACACAGACATACCAGGCAATGATAAAGCAGACAGACCAGCAAAACTAGGAGCAAACATAGTTCAGACAAACACTCCAGCAAACATGCAGACAGCTAAACGAATACTCAAAAACAACTTCAAAAAGGAATGGCTGAATCAATGGGCAAAAGGGTCTACTGGACGTGCCTTTTATAAAGAAATGGCCCATCCCAACAAAAATGACAACATTAATAACCTACGACATATGGAGCAGAGCGCAATCTTCCAACTAAGAACAGAACACACCAGACACAACAAACACTTAAACAAATTAAACCCCACATATGAGCCTAACTGCCACAACTGCACCCATCCTTATGAGACAGTTCAGCATGTGCTGCTCAAATGCCCTGGACTTTCCACATACAGACGACAGTTATTGCCGGGCTCCCCAACAATCACAAACACTCTATACAGCACCACTCAACAACAGCTACAGATCACATGCAAATTCTTCAGCTCGGCACTGACTGCTAAAGAGTGATGAGCTCAGCAGCCCTAGTTAATCAACAACAACAAATGTAAATAGTGCAACCTTTTGTTTTTGCTGATGAAGTCCATAAAAATATCAGATTGCAGTTTCCCTACATATTGAGCATACTGTATTTTGTGCGTCATGTTATTCATTCATTCATAACCCTCCACTCCCAAAGGAGCATTGGCCTTCAACAAACACATGCCAAGTCCTCCTGTCACGTGCCATCAACTCAAGTTCTTTCCACGTTCTCATCATTTTCACCTGTTTCCAGCTCTCTTCTCCATGTGCTTCTTGGTCTACCTCTGCCTCTCTTGCCCTGGGGGTTCCAGAACAAGGACTGCCTTGTAATGCTATCAACAGGTTTCCTCAGTGTGTGTCCTATTCATCGCCATCGTCTTCTTCTCATCTCTTGTTCCACTGGCACTTGTCTAGTCCTTGTCATCAGTTCCACGTTGGTAACCTTGTCATACCATTTTAATCCCTCTATTCTACGCAAGCACCCATTTATGCAAGCCTGTAGCTTTTTGGTAGTTGTCTTTGTTGTTCTCCATGTCTCAGAGCAATACAATAGGACTGACTTCACATTTGAGTTGAAGATTCTTATTTTCGTGTTGGATCCGATTTCTCTTGATCTCCATATATTTCCCAACGCAATGAAAGCTCCTCTTGTTTTTTGTATTCTTAGTTTGATATCACTGTCTGTCCCTCCAACTTTGTCTATATTGCTGCCAAGATATGTGTACGATTCTACATCTTGTATTGGTGTTTCTTCAAGTTTAACCCTGTTATCATTACCTGCATTTATTCTCATTATTTTTGTCTTTTCCCTGTGTATTTTCAGACCCAATTGCTGTGACCTCTCATCGAGTGTTTTCAATTTGTCCTGCATCTGATTACGGTTATGGGACAGAAGAGCCAAGTCATCAGTAAAATCCAGATCATCCAACTGCTTAGTCAGAGTCCACTGGATTCCATTTCTGTTGTGTGTTGTCGATGATCTCATAACCCAGTCTATTGCTAGTAAGAAAAGAAATGGAGACAAGAGGCATCCCTGTCGCACTCCTGTTCTTATCGCAAACGGTTCTGTAAGCTGTCCTTCGTGAAGAACTCTGCATGTCCTGTCTTCATATGTTTTCTTTATTAAATTAATGATATTCAGGGGAACTCCATAATGCCTCATCAATTTCCAAAGTGATTCTCTGTCTACACTGTCAAATGCCTTTTCGTAGTCCACAAATCTGATGTATAGTGGTGAATTCCATTCCAGACTTTGTTCAACTATTATTCTCAAAGTGGCTATCTGGTCTGTACATGATCTGTTTTGTCGAAAACCTGCTTGTTCATCTCTCTGTTTCTTGTCTATGGACTCTTTTAATCTCTCAAGGATAATCCTGTTTAATACTTTTCCTGGCACTGATAGTAACATTATTCCTCTATAATTTGTGCACTCTTGTAAATTTCCCTCCTTTAGCACGCTGCATTCTTTTCCAAAAAATGTGTCCTGCAGCTGCATTCTTTTTCACAAAACCCCATTTTTTATAGTGGATGACTTGTAAATTCTATATTTTTTTTGTTTTTTGGGCCAATTGCTCTAATTTTTGGTCTGTATAGAGATAAATGGATGACGTCACTGATGACGTCATTTTGTTGATGTGATAGAAGAAGACTGGTGGAAAAAAAAAATCAACAAAAAAATAGCCTTACCTCACTCCTGGTGCAGCCTTGTGGTGCAATCTGCCTTAAAATTGAGCAGAGTGTGATAACGCTCAAAGCAGGGATATGGACAGAGAGGTATTACACACCTACGGCACACGAATTGGGTCTGGTGGCGCTTCTTGCCCGTGTCCCTGCTGGAACACACAACACAGTCTGGCTTGGAAGGCCTGCCGCTAGCCAGACGTTTAGGGTTAAGAGTCAGGTAGTGTTCCCCCATAACCAATCTTGCTGGTGCAATGTCAGATAACCTTCCTCTGCGGGCTGTGACCCTAGACTGGTACCCTTCAAGCAGCCCATGAGCAATCCGCAGACGGAATGTTTCCGCCTTGATACGAGACGGATGCTTGGCCCTCCACAGGACAAGCGAATTGACAAAGCAAACTTCCAACAGATAGAAGAATATTTTCTTCCACCATTTGCTGCTCCTGTGTAGAACCATGTAGTATGTCAACTGTTTGTCCACACGATCAATACCTCCCATGTGACAGGAATAGGCTTGGATAGCGCATGGCTTGTCCACGATCCGCACATTGCCAGCGTGATGTTTGGATCTAACCTCCTTCCTGAAGGTCTGCGCATCGTGTGCAGTTGTCATTAGATTCACTGGCCTCTTGTCAAACCATGACATATAGAGGATGTTGCCTTCTCTAACAGTCATGGGAGGGTCACCAGCTTTGGGTTTCGCCAACTTGAGTTGTGGGGGGACCCCCTCGGCGGTTGGTCCGCAGTGTGCCGCAAGCCCCTGTCTGATTATCCCCAAGCTCCGTGAACAGGGCAGGCGAAGAGAAAAAGTTGTCCATGTACACAACATGGCCATGCCCATACAGGGGAGCAACAAGGGAGGTGACAACGCGGTGAGCAACCCCCCTAGTAGGGTCCACATTGTCTTCCTTCCCAAGGTAGAGCTGCCAATTCCAGAGGTAGCCTGTCTTGGAGTCAGCTAGGCCCCAGGCTTTCATACCCCACTTAGAGGGTTTGTTGGGCATGTACTGCATAAGGCTGGTCCTACCTTTGAAAGCTATCATACTTTCATCAACACTAAGCTCTTTGGATGGTATATAATGGCTTTGCCATAGAGGGAGAAGAGTGTCAATAAACGATTTGATTTTGAAGGCTTTGCTGTGGTCAGGGTGCCCTCGTGGTGCTGCAGTTGTATTGTCCACGAGGTGTAGAAAAGATAAGATAGACAGAAACCTGTCCCTACTCCTCACTTTCTTGAACCCTGGCATGTCAAGGAAACAGTCATTTGACCAATACAAATCAAATGACGATCTTTTCGTTACACTCATCAAAGCAAGAAATGCCCTCATCTCGTCATCACTGACATCGGTCCACAACGCCACACGGGATGCGGCACGAATATCTTGCCCTCTTGTATCACCAACCTGATTGGCATAACGATTAGTTTCTGTAACTAATGTGTTCACAACATCATCTGTGATGAACAAACGGAATACATCTACCTCAGAGATGTCATCGTCAACGCCCACAGGTCCCACAACTTGGTCGAAGTTGCGGAGCCAGTCGTGGTTGTAGCCAGATGGTGCCTTAACAACATTCACTTCTTCAAAATCATCAACACTTGACACATCACCCATATTCGGACCATGGACCGCAACACCAGTACTAGTAAACCCTTCAAACCACTCATCATCGGAATCAGAATCCATGAAAACTTCAGATAAAATGGCAGCTTGATCCATGCCGATTGATTTCGATTTGAAAATTGCACAGAAAATGTACGCTATCACACCCTTTACAACTAAGAGTCAGAAAAGGAAGTAAAATCTCTTTCACAGAAGATTCAATTTTTGCATCCGGGGTTCAGATCACGTGTACACACATTATAAATCAGTTTCCCGATGACAGCCGCAAGGCGACACATATCGCCTCCAGCTGGCAGAACATAGGTTACCTTCGGCGATATGTATCGCCGGCAGCGTGCTAAAGGCAACTTAACCAGATATCCTTCCTTCCATTCTGCTGGTATCTCTTCCTTTCCCCAGACTTTACCAAGTAATTTAAATAACATCTCTGTAGCAGAGTCGATATCTGCTTTGATGGCCTCTGCTGGAATGCCATCAGGTCCAGACACTTTTCCACCTCTTAGAAGCTTTATGGCTTTCTTTATTCTTCCTTCGATGGTCTTTCACCGTTAATTTGTAGCCTTCTTATGCTGGCTGGTCTATTGAGAAGGTCCTCAAAATATTCTATCCACCTCTTCATTTGCTCTTGTATATTGCTGAGCAGTTTTCCATTCTTGTCTTTTATGAGGCAACTTGTTTGCTTGTATTTCCCTGTTAGCTTCTTTGTGCTGCTATACACAGTTCTCTCATATTTCCTTTGGCTGCAGCATCTTCTGCCTCTCTTGCCAACTACTCAATATACTTCCTCTTGTCTCTTTTGATACTTCATTTTACTTCTTTGTTTGCTTCTGTCTACACTTCTTGAGCCTTGGCTTTGGAACTTCTGGTTTTGCTTGTGTTTAAATCTGCTTTCTTGTTTTTTCTGTCTTTTATCTTATTGATGGTTTCTGTTGTTATCCATGCTTTTTGTTGTTGTTCCCTTTTCCCCAGTATTTCTTCACGTCTCATTCCATACAGTTTTGATTTGCTGCCAATAGTCTTCTGTATTCTCTACATCTTCCAGCTGTTGGAGCACTTGGAATTTGTTTGACATTGTGACCGCAAATTTGTCTCTTGTTTCTTGATTTCTTAGATGTCCTACATTAAATTGTTGTCTATAATTTTGCATTGGTGCACATTTCTTGAGTTTCATTTTTACTTTGGCTATCAGAAGGTGGTGATCTGATGCCACATCTGCTCCTCTATATACCTTTACATCCTGCAATGATGATCTAAACTTCTTGTTTATGCATATATGATTAATCTGATTTTCTGTTCTATGGTCTGGCTAAGGATCAAAGAAGAAGAATGGTCTGGTGATATCCATGTTGCCTTGTGTATTCTCTTATGTGGAAACATGCTTCCTCCTATAGCCAGTTGATTTGAAGCACAGAAATTTGAGAATAGTTCCCCATTTTCATTCATTATTCCTAGCTCATGTTTTTCCATGACTTCTTCAAATCCGGTGTTGACTGTTCCTATCTTTGCATTCATGTCACCCATCAAAATTGTGATGTCTCATCTTTTTACTTTTTCCATAATTTCCTGCAGTCTAGTATAAAATGCTTCTTTCACAGACTCTTCTTCATTAGTTGGTGCATAACATTGGATGACATTTACATTTTTCTTTTTAGCTGTTTTAAAAGTAGCTGTTATTATTCTGGGTCCAACAGCTTCCCATTCAACGACTGCTTTCTGTGCTTCTTTAGATAACATAAGAGCTACCCCTCCACTGTGGTATGAACTTTCATCTTCATGTCCTGAGGACAGCACCAATTCACCTGTGATGAGTTTCTTCTTGTCTACCCCCTTCCACTTTGTTTCACACATTCCCAGAACCTCGATTTTATATTCCCTCATTTCTGCTGCTACTTGTGCCACTTTCCCTTGTTCGTTTAATGTCCGAACATTCCAGGTGCCAAATCTGGAAGTTCTCCTAGAAGAAAGAAGGTTAGTCAGCAACCCAGACTCCTTTCGGCTTTCTCTGTGTTGCATCATACGCCTCCCTGCGAGAGGACCTTCCCCAGTCTTGGATGGCTGTGTTTTATTTTCCTTAATTGACTTGTCCATGTTTGTTGAAGTTTTTTGTGGTTAAAATTTTTTACAGGATGGGGTAACCAGCCCCATGCCCAACCCTCCTTAGCGCTGTCTACGACATGCATGGAAGGGAACAGTGTTACTATTCTTTGCTCCCCTTTCGGGCCCCGGTAACACATGGGTGATCATGTTATAATGCCACCTAATGTTATACTCCTATGCTTCTGCAACGGTTTGCAGGCACACACGACAAAGTGGTTTTCCATTATCTTCAAGGAACAGAAATTCTTCTTCCCATTTCATGTTAAACATTTTGGTAATCTCAGGAATCTTTCTTTTTCTGTTCATGTTCATTTTGGGGGTTACAAATAAAAATTCACCGAGTGCACTGTCATACAGATTTTTAGTTATCAAGACACGGAAACGCTATGTTCATGATCTTATCTCTCAACTTCTTCATTATTCATACCATCACATTCCATAGATATTGCAAAAATATGTTACAAAGTTTGAATGCTCACTATAAACACAAATAAATGTAAGCGAACGAGCACTGGCATATGCCCCACAACAGCTGTGAAAACCAAGAACAAGTGATATCTCACGAGATTTGATTTCTGCGTTTTGCGTCTAATCTCCAGTTTTTATTATACCATATAATTAAAGAAATAATTTGTGTATGAGTACGTCCCACAAAACAATTTTATGCAGGCCCCATTTGGCCCGCAGGACTATGGTTGGACCACCCTGCTCTAGATAAGCAGCTGTCTAGTGTATTGTATGTAGGTATATGTGTGTTTATGCACATAGTAAACCCTTGAAATAATACATGTCAATATAATGAACTTAGGATACAATGCACAATACTGTGCCACACATTATAATGATCAAAATTCAGTCTGTGTACAGAATCTAGGTGGCATCAATCAGTCTGATCATACATGTGCTCCCAGTTAAACTGCTCAGAACCACCTAATTTCCATTTCTCGGCTAGTGATGTTGCATGTGTGTTCAGTAACTCCTGAAGTTAATTAGTTCTATTTCTTGGTAAGTGACTGGGTTGTGCCATCCATTAACTTATCTGAACTTGAGATGTATCTTCTACTTTTTGACTAGTCACCAGCCTCTATGTTCAGAGCTGATGAACAAGATCTCCTTCTCAGTTTGAGACCAAACTCTGTACTTAGTATCTTTGTGAACTAGGCCTAGTATCTTTGTGAACTAGGCCCATTTCTTGGTTAAGGACTACACCGTCTGCTCAAAAAACTGAACACTAAAATGAAGTAAAGGTAGTCCCATAGCAGTTACTGCAGTAGAGGACTGAAGTGTTACAGATTTCACCACAAGAGGTCTAGCTTTAGGAAGTAGGGGAAACCAGTTCCCTTACTTGCTGCCTATGCTTTCCCCAACTCAAGACCAGAGCCAGGTACCCATTTACAACTGGGTAGACTGTAGCGTGATTCAACCAGGTTTTGAACCCAGAACTTTGTTACTTTACTATGAGGCAAGTGCTCTGACCACTCTGCCAATCGGATGTTCTAAACAAACACTGCACTTATTTGTTTCATGATGTATGCACTAAAGCATGCAACAAACTATATACAAATACGAGGATGCAACAGTTTCAATGCTGAAAGCAAATTATTAAAATAAAATAAAACACAAATCGGCAATTCTCTTTAGCAATACAGACAAAAGTTTAAGTGTTATGAAAATTACAGGACAATAAGATTACCTGTTTTTTAATCTTTTTTTTAACAGATTACTGAGCTTACATGCTTAAAAAATGAAAGGAAAAATAAACCAAATGCACTGAATATTGCAACAAATCAAGTATTGAACACTATTTACAAATTCATAGGGTGAATATGCAGAAATTTGCTAAGACAAGTTGATTAGCAACAATAATAGCACAATAAGGAACTTAATGGCAGCAAGAGATAAGGATGATTATCAGCATTCTTCTTTGTGCTTCTTACAGAGGACACAGACAACCACTGCAGCTGCTTCTCTTGCAGGAAATCTGCATAAAGTAATCAAATGCTCTTGCAGCAGTAGTTTCTGAGGCAATTTGTTTTGTATGATGAGGAAGCTAGCCTCAAGAGCAGAGCCCGAGGCCCCCCATACACAGCCTCATATTAGTCGTCTTGTACAACATGCCTAAGGGTGCAGTTGTCTTTCTTTGTTTCTTCAGAAGCTCCCAGGAACTACATAGGGCAAGGATAATTATGGCAACACATATTTGATAAGACAAGTTGATTATAAACACTTGAATAGCACAATCAAGCAGTTGTGACAGCATGAGACAAAGTTGGCAACAAACACATTCAAAGACAAGTTGATTATCAACATCTGAATTATACAATCACTTAAACAATTTGATAAATATCAACATCTGAATGATGCAATATAATCACTTAGACAAGTTGATAAATCTCAACATTTTAGTGAAACAATCAATAAAACAAGTTGATTATCAAAACTTGAATGACACAATCTCACACTTATGACAGCAGGAGGCAAGTACTCCAGAGAATATAGTACAAACCTCTAAGTTACACACTCCTCTTCATCAGAAACAAGGGAAAATACTAACAAAGATGCCAAAAAAGATTGTTTTCATTACCAAAGGCCCAAACTTACAAATGTAATAACTAGCCAGGTCCAGCAACAAAAAACACAACTGATTTGAATTTTCTCCCATAAACAGAGATCTTGAAATTATGTTTAATTCCAATGACAACAACAAAACAAACTGCAACAAACTGGAATGCTAATAATTATGGATACCAATGTTGTTGATTTAATAAAGAAAAAAATGGTAAATGAATTCTTTTTTCACAAACAGATAATTTATATGTTAGGGCACTAATTACCCAGTAATACTGCTGATCTCATATATACATATAACAAACAAGGTGATTGAGAAGGCATTTCTTATTTGTAAATTGTTATATCATTCCTTGTATTCACTGGATATTTTAGGTAGTCCCATAGCAAATATTGCTGGGGGAGGGGGGGGGGGGTGTGTGTGTGTGTGTGTGTGTGTGTGTGTGTGTGTGTGTGTGTGTGTGAAGTGTTAGACTTTCCCATACTAGGTCCAGCATCGAGAGGTTCAGTGACCAGTTCCCTTTCTTGCTGCCTTTTCCTTCCCTAACTTAAACAGCAGTCAGGTACCCATTTACAGCTGGGTAGACTGGAGCGTGTCATTACCGTGATTCAAACCCGGCCACCTTTACTGTGAGAGACCAGAGTTCTAATCACTCTGTCAATCGGACACTCTCCACTGGATATACATCAAACAAAGAGCAGCAACTGCCATTTGACAATTTTTTTATTTTTTATTACCAGAAGTTTTTTTTTTTAAAGTTTTGGCGAGGTGTGTCCTGTACAACCTAGTCAGTTATATTAGGGTGCATGTCCAAATATTAAAGACCTTTAGGTCTGGCAACTACTTATTTCCCCGAAGTAAAATAAAACAAAATAATATTGAAAGTGACCAATAAACTGGTGTTACAAGACGGCATATTCTGATATTTGTTTCGTATAAATTAGTTGGAACTCCGCCTAGGCCGGTCTCAAGACCGGCTGAAAAAGGAGGAGGGTGGCCTGCACGGAGACCGTAAGGAGGAAGTCCCTCCACCATGCAAAGGCACAACAGGCCAATCACCTGTTTGCTTTAAAACCTGATTAAGCGAAATACAAGAGAGAAAATCAGACGGATTCCAAAGGCGACGAATTGGAATGGACTACGACTTATGGAACTTGGAACACAAGAAGTATAAATGGGAAAGAAGAGGAGCTGGTGGAAGAGATGAGGAAAGCAAAATTAGAAATTCTGGCTATAATGGAAACAAAGAAAAAGGGACAGGGAGTCATGGATCTCGATGGCAACACGCTGCTCTACAGTGGTGTACCTATATCTGAAAGAGCTAAAGTGGGCATGGGTTGCATTGTGGCCAAAAACCAGAAAGATGGTTATCAAGGGATGGAACTTTGTCTCGGAGCGCATTATGGTTGTAAAACTAAAAGAAGGAGACACCATTGTCAACCTGGTCATAGTGTATGGGCCAAATGAGGATGAGAGAGCAGAGGTCATAGAGGAATTCTTCGAGCTGCTTCAAAGGACAGTGGATGACTGCCTACATGAAATTATCATGCTCGGAGATTTCAATGCCAGAGTTGGAAATGACTATGCTAGATGGGGTGGAGCCATCGGAAGATATGGAGAAGATACTCTCAATGACAATGGAAAGCGACTCCTTAGATTCTGCAGTGAGCAGAATCTGATCATTACAAACACAAAGTTCCCCCATAAGAGCATACATGCATACACTAGATGTGAACCAACAAAGAATGAGAAGTCAGTGATCGACTATGCCATTGTTAGGAGGAGCTCATTCAAAAATGTCCGGGGCGCTAGAGTCTGGAGGAGGCCAGAGATTGGAAGTGATCACTACCTGCTTACAATCAAAAGAACAACTGAAAGAGTTGCTCAGCCTAGGAACTGATCAACATCATGCAAGAAACCAAGTAAACAAATGGGAGAAATGAGAATTGAGACCTACAAGCTGAGAGAGCCAGAAATTAAGACCAGATATCAGGGGCTTATTGCTACAGCGGTGAGAAGCACATAAGAACAACCTGATGACTTGGAAACCCTCTGGCTTAAATTCAAGGACATTATAAAGACAGCTGCTGCAGAAGCATGTGGTGAAGTCCCACTTGGGAACAAGAGAAAGAGGACACCTTGGTGGACAGAGGAAGTCAAAGAGAAAATAAGAGAGAAGAAAATGGCATGGAAACAATACTTAGGAGCTAAAAACACAGCAGGACAAATAGAGAAATATAGAGAATATGTGATACTCAGAACTGAATCAAAGAACAAGGTGCTAGCAGCAAAACAGAAGTCCTGGGAAGAATTTGGAGAAAAGCTAAAAAAAGATGCGCAAGAAAACCAGAAATTGTTCTATAAGACCCTAAAGAACATGAGGAAGGAAAAACAATGCCCTCTCAAATTTATAAAGGACAAGCAAGGCAAATTGCTTACTGCCCCGAAGGAAGTAATGGAAAGATGGAAAGAATATTTCTCCTTGATGGTGAGTAAGGTCAAACATCAGAAATGATAACCACTAGCACAGAAGAGGAAACCAATGGTGATGAAGATAACATAAAGATGAAAGAACTGAAGGCAGCACTGGAGAAAATCAAGATGGGCAAAGCAGCAGGGCATGATGGTATAACAACAGAAATGGTTAAGTACATGGGAGCATCAGGTGACCTATTACTCTTAAAGGTCCTACAGGCAGCATGGTGCAACAAGACCATACCAAAGGATTGGGAGATTGCCATCATAACACCAATTTTCAAAAAGGGTGACAATCGACAATGTGGAAACCATAGAGGCATATCCCTTCTCAGTGTCCCTGGTAAAATCTACTCTAGAATCCTAGAGCAGAGACTCAGACACCTAGCTGAGCCACAATTGGATGAGGTCCAGTGCGGATTCCAAGCAAACTGAAGTACTCAAGACCTAATCTTCCTCAGACAGCTGAGTGAAAAGGGCCTTGAGTATAAGAGTGAGATCCATCTTTGTTTCATAGATCTGGAAAAGGCGTTTGACAGGGTCCCCTGGAGCAAACTTTGGGACTGTTTGGCAAGGAAGAACATTCCAGCACCTCTGATTCATGCTATACAGAGCTTCTACAAGTCTTGCAGAAATTATGCGAGGACAGCAAACCATAAGTCAGAAGAGTTCAGGACCACCATTGGTGTAAGACAAGGTGATATCCTGTCACCTTATCTTTTCATACTCCTCATGGACGATGTTATCAGGGCATGTAAGGAGAGAACAAGAAAGTATTCAGTGGGGTACTGGAAGATGAGACAGGTATGTATTTCAGAGCTGGCATTTGCTGATGATGTTGCCCTGATTGCTAAATCAGAGGCACATCTCCAATCCAACCTGCAAGTCTGGAAGGAAGAGCTGGAGAAGAGAGGGATGGTCATAAGCAGCTCTAAAACAAAATCCATGGTGATATCACGAGAAGAAAGAAGACATCAGATTAAGCTGGGAGAGTCCTGGAGCAGGTCGACCACTTTAAATATCTCGGAGCTATTATAGACCGAAAGGGAGGCATCAAAGAAGAGTTGGTCACTCGAAAAGCAGCGGCTGGGAGACTTTTTCAGGCCATAAATCGAGGATTCCTCAGCAAGAAAGAGGTTGGTAAGAAAACGAAGATGGCTGTATACCGCCCCACCTATGTCCCAGTCTTGACATATGGATGCGAGTCATGGGCAATGACTACAACCCACAAAAGCCAGATCCAAACCTCAGAAATGAGGTATCTGAGGAAGGTGGTTGAAGTAACAAGAAGAGACATGGTCCGCAACCAGACGATACGTCAAGGCCTAAAATCCCACCAGCTGAAGACCCAAGTAGAACAGTCCCAACTAAGATGGTTTGGCCATGTCTGCAGAATGGGAGAAGATCGGCTACCACGACAAGCATGGGAAACAAAGAGCCAGGGATCTAGACCCCCAGGACGACCCAGAGTCCGCTGGGATGACAACATTAGACAATCTTTGAAGGACCGAGGACTAGAATGGAACCAGGCCAGGAAGAAGACAGCCGATTGGATAGTCTGGCGCTCTCTCTTCCAAACCTCTACAACTCACGGTAGAAGGGGAACGACTAAGTAAGTATAAATTAGTTGGGCAGGATTGAAAAATAGCAATTTAAAAATAGGGAGTGACTTTTCAATCACCCCATACAACATACTCATTTAACCAACATGATGAGCCAACGCTAACAAACATAAAAGCAGCACCACTAACGTCATTAGATTAAAATGTTAACATCAACATCATGACTACTCTTCTGGTCTCTAAGTGGTACAGGTCTTCAACAAATTCATGCAAAGTCTTGTCCTGTGCCACCCGTTCAACACTTGTCCATGTCCTTTTTACTCCGTTCATTTCTGTCTTCAGCTCTCTTCTCTACGTTTTCCCGGTTTCCCCCTACCTCATTTACCATGGGGTTCCAGAAGGACTGCCTTGTAACGATATCAAAAAAAGTTTTCCTTAATGAGTGTCCAAACCATCGCCAGCGATGCCATTTCACATGTCAACATTTATTAATATCAGGAGACAAACAAGACTTTTTAAACACTTGCAAGACTAATACATGAGGCTAGCAACCTCTTCATGTACAACACATTGCTACAGAAACTATGACTGGAAGAGCACATAATGGTTTACTGCAAGTGGACCTGCTGCAATGCTGGCTCCCCTGCTCCATAAGCAGCGAAAAAGGAATAGAAGAAGACTAGCACAGATAGGAAACGTTGCAGGACAGCATAAAAACAATAGTAATCTGATCATCAGAAGTTTTCACTATCCCTGAAGCATTTTTGTTTTTTAGCTTTTGACACTCAAAGATGAGGGGATGAGGGATTATGCCAACTTGGTCCTAAATGTCATACTCCCTATTTTCCCCCTGTTGCGTATGGTTTTTTACAACATTTTGGTGTTGCGCATCAAAGAGCGCTGAATTGAGTTTGGTGAAAATATTTGAAGATATGTGAATAGTACACTTAGGTGCATTATTATTGCGTGCAGTAAAAAAGGATGACGTAGGAGTTTTTTGTGTGTTGAAACAATGACGTGGAGAACAAAAATGGACCCAAGAAATAAACAAGACGCGAACAGCCTTGTGTGTGCTGGTTTGCTTGGAAACCCGTAGAAAAGGGTTATATTGATTCGTGCCATGAATGGGAATGTATACCAGGATGAGTACTATTAATACTGTATAATGTGATGCTTATACATTTTTTAGACTGGCAGGTCTATACACCGTAAAAATCGGAGTCTTAAAGATCCTGCCTGCTCTGTCGCTAATGTGTACTGACTTTTGGGGAACTTCATGTTAATGAAGTTAAATGAGTTTGAACAGAAGGTACGGGAGAAGGGCACGGATATAATCAATACATAGAGATGTATAGAAGTATTGGGACTAATAAGCAACAATGTATTACCGTCAAGGAGTATAACACTATGTTACGAATAGACAGAATGACATTACCTAAGGACGGTTCATCATGTCTCATGGATCATGAGTTTTCATTAAACTGTGTTGTTAATTTACCAGAACAGCATTGGCTTCGTACCTGGTTATAGTTGAGCTGTTGGGCATATCTGAGACATTACTAATTCGTGATCCCTTGTGAGAGAACACTGCATAAATAATACAGGGACGATACAGTGCAGTTTTTGGCACACCCACGAACAAAACATTCGCGTGACACTTTTGTTGTATACCAATGTTCTAACATTCATATAGACACATATGGGAATAATGATGGTATACATATATCAAATGCAGACAAACTCTTTTAATACACGGGAATAAACGAACGGGCGGACAGTACTTTAACATGGTGGCCATTAAAATGTACCTTCCCGTTCTATAAATTCAGATATTTGGAGCTCAATTAATTGCCACGCATATTGGAACAATGACACTTGTTGCATGCTCAATCAATCGATCGTTATGTCAAAGTCGTAACCTTGACTTGGAAGGTCAACGTTCGTGTGATGTACATACTCAAGTCTCCAGAGAAGTATCATAGTTGTACCGGGGAATGATGCTACAGTTTTCGATTTCCATTTTCTAGTCTTGCTGTGTACCTGCGGAGGTTACATTGAGTGACGTCATTCGGTAACAGATACTTTCAACCAGAGCAAATTACTGTTTGTTTTGGAGAATTGCTCACCTTGAATTCAGCTGTATGAATTTCATAACCTGTGTTGGATCGAAATATGTACGAGGAGTATTGGGATTCCCGCAGATAAGTAGATATTGTTATTATGGTGTCAGTACCCTGGTTATTATTAGTGAGCCCCTTTCTTTGTCATTTTAACTCGTAAGATGCTTGTTCTTCTTCATAGATGTCCTGGGGTGTTTTCCTAGGTTGATTTCAGGTCGATGAATCGCAAAGGCTTATAGCCAGTTTTTCTTTGGGGCTGCTGAAATGTCGTAGATTTTTGTGTTGACGCCGTGGTTCTTTATGATATTATCTCTTCTTTAATTGTTTAGGTGCGGTGATGGTCATTGCTAACGTGTATATTTCTATGTAATTAATTCTCTTCATGGACCATTATGTTTTCAGTAGTAATATTATCTTGTATAATTTCTTAGTTGATTGATTTATAGCTGCATATTTTATTAAATAAAAGATGATTAATCTCCAGTAATGAGTATCGATAAGGTGACGAATATAGGATACTAATTGGAATACTACAGTTTATTTGATGAATTAAATATATTAATTCAGATTCTGAAATGTCGACGGCGGAATACTTTATTAAACAGGGTAAAATTCTTGGTTTATCAGGAGACAAATTACAAGAGTTTGCTCAAACAGAATATAAAGAGGCGCAGGAAAGAGAGAAACGTCAGTTAGAATTAAAAGATAGAGAATTAGCCAACCAGGAACGTATGAAACGGTTGGAAATGGAAGATAATGAAAAAAGGAGGCAAGACGAAGAGAGAATTAAACACTTGGAAATGGAAGATAATGAAAAAAGGAGGCAAGACGAAGAGAGAATTAAACTCTTGGAGATGGAAGAGAATGAGAAAAGGAGACAATATGAAGAGAGAATGATGCTATTGGAAATTGAAAGGCAGAAGTTGCAAAATGGAAATGCTAGTTGTCAATCACATACTCAGAATGATGGGCAGAAAGGTGACATTAAAATTCATCTGCCAATGTTTAAACCAGGGGTCGACGATATTACGTTCTTCTTGTCAAGATTCCAATTGGTATGCACAGAATATATAAAATTGATAAAAGTAAGTGGTGTAGCAAACTGATGAATTTTTTATCAGGAGAGGCGTTAAGTGCAGTCGCTTCGTTAGAAGGCGATAGTCAAAACTATGAGGAAGCTAGAGCTACGCTATTAAAAAAATATCAGCTTACAGCTGAAGGTTATAGAAGGCGTTTTAAAGAGTTGTTGCCGGAAACAGGAAAAGAGTTCTCACAATTCATTTCGGATATTCGTTTAACTTTCAATCGTTGGATCGAACTTGAAAAGGTACAACGGAATTTTGAAGATCTTGCCGATTTAATATTACGGGATAAGGTATTATCCTCAGTAAGTGATAAGTTTTTGGCATTTTTACAGGAGCGGAATCCTAAATCGTTATCGGAAGTTGAGACCCTAGGGCGCCAGTTTTCAGTTGCTCATCCGAACTTGAATGTCAGAAACACTAAATTACATGAATCGTTACAGTCAGCGGGTGTTGCTACTGTAAATAACAGAAAAGGAAAATTTAGATCGAATAGTGGTGACAGAGATAGGTTTCGTCATAGAAGTGCCAGTTCAGATCGAAATAATAATTATCAAAGAAATTTTTCTCATTTTGAAGGTGGAAATAGAAAAGATTCACCAGCTGGCAGAAGATGGAATAACAATCATTTTGGAACTGGTCAACAGGTTGATTTGGGAAACAGAGACAGAATGAATTGGCAGCGAAACACTCCTAACTTTTACAGTTACAATAAAGCACGTTACTCGCAGAATAATAATAGACATTTGTATAACAATAGACAACAAAATGACAGGGCATTTCGGTCAAATAGTTATAATCGATCTGCTTACCATGGTAATTCCGTTCAAATGTCGGAAAATAATGTCGCAGATAACAATAATACTGTTAATCAAGCAAATGCGTGTGCGTCATTTGATTTTAATAATGCTGAAACATGTTTGGAATGCAAGAATCTATTTCAGCCTGACGTGGTATCCAGACTGAGATGTGGACACCCATTGCCGGCGTTACCTGCTATGTCAGCTCATGAAGGAACCGGGTCTTTAGAGTTTCACAAGGGCTTACTTAATGGCATGCCAGTAACTTTATTAAAGGATTCAGGTTGCACGACGGTAGGCGTGCGACAATGTTTGGTTGATCCTTCTTGTTGTAAAGGCACATGGGTTAAGTGCATTACGTTTGGTGGTAGAATTGAGAAATTTCAAACTGCGGTGGTTCATATCGCGACGCCATTTTTTACGGGACAAATAAAAGTATGTTTGTTGCCGAATCCAGTTTGCGATTTAGTTCTTGGTCGCATTCACGGTTTTAAAGAGTGTACTCTTGAGCAAATAAATGATTGGGAACGAGAACACGTACACAGTGCTAATGTTGTGGTTACTCGAGCACAGGAGCACTCTCAACATTATGTTGTGCCACTAGTTAATGATGATGTGTTACACAGTAACATCAACAAGGAAGTTTTTTCTACTTTACAAAACAGTGATGTTTCATTAAAGAAATTTTTAAATCTAGTCCAACAGGATGATACAAATGGTCATACTTCTCACAAACAATGGTATACTATCGTAAATGACATATTAGTGCGAAGATTCAGAGATAGTAAATCTTGTCATATTACTACTCAGATCATGGTGCCTAAGGTAATGAGATCCTATATCTTGAGTCATGCTCACGATTCCCGTTGTGCAGGTCACATGGGATACTCTCGTACTAGATCTAGAATTCTGGCATCTTTTTTCTGGCCGGGAATGTCGAAAGACATTGCGATGTTTTGCCGTTCTTGTGTTACTTGTCAGGAGGTGAAGTCTAGAGGGGCACGTCATTTGGCTCCAATTCAAGCAGCCGATATTCCGGTGCGTCCATTTGAGAAGATGGCCGTGGACATTATTGGCCCACTTCCTATAATGTCATCGAGAGGACATAGATATGTATTAACTTGTATAGATTTGTGCACGCGTTGGCCAGAGGCCATACCACTCAAGAACATTACTACGCAGGATGTGGCTGATGCTTTGTTTCATATCTTTACTAGAATCGGATTTCCGAGAAAACTGTTGTCGGACAGAGGTTCTCAGTTTGTGTCAGGTGCAATGACTGAGGTTATGGCAATGTTTCATATAGACAGATCACTGAGTTCCGTATATCACGCCGCCTCAAACGGGATGGTGGAGCGTTTAAATCGATCAATAAAACAGATGTTAGGAAAGATTACAATCGATTTTCCTAAAGAGTGGGACCGAGTTTTACCAGCGGTACTTTTTTGCATATCGTGAAATACCGAATGAGCATACAGGTTTCAGTCCATTTCAACTTGTATTTGGTGCTCAGCCCAGAGGTCCATTATCTTTAATCAAAGACTTGTTGATTGATTCTTCCTTGTCGCAAGAAACTCAATCGTCTTACGAGTATGTTGTAAATCTTAGGAAAAAAATCATGGATGCATGTCAGCTGGCAACAGATGCATCGGAGAGAGCTAAAGAAAAAGCTCGTATTTTACAGAATCACTCAAGACGTCTTCGTCTTCTTGTACCAGGCGACGAAGCGTTCGTGCTTTTACCGAGCAAACAGAATCGACTACTGATAACTTGGTGTGGTCCATTCAAGATTCTGTCACGTATTTCAGATGTCGATTATGTCCTTGATGTTAAGGGACAAAGAAAGATTTTTCACATTAACATGTTGAAAGAGTTTCACTCAAGACCTGAACATCTTCAGGCAGTCTTTCACGCTGTTGATAATGTAGGTTCACATCCAACGAGCTGGGCGTCTTTATCAGTTATTCAGGAAGAAGAATCTTCTTTCCCAGCTGTATCAATGACGTTTCCTAGTCTACCGGTTCAATCTACCGAAACTTGGGAGGACGTGACAATCTGTCCGAATCTTACACTTGAAAACAAAACACATGTATCCGAATTATTACATTCGTTTCATGATGTACTTACAGACATACCAGGCAAAACAAATGTCATCACACATGACATCATTTTAAATGATGAAAAGGCTATTAGAGTGCGTCCATACCCGATACCATTACACTTTCAAGACAAAGTAAACAAAGAAATAGATGACATGCTGCAATTAGGTATAATCAGTTCTTCTCAAAGTAATTTTGCTTTTCCCATGGTTGTAATAAGAAAAAAAGACAATAACATTCGGCTCTGCATTGATTTTAGAAAATTAAATCAGGTCACAATTTTTGACGCCGAACCGTTACCATTATTGGATGATCTTTTACCAAAATTAGCAGATGCAGTATATTTCAGTAAGTTCGATCTGTCAAAAGGTTATTGGCAGGTTCCGTTGGAGGAAAGATGTAAACATTTTACGGCTTTTGCTACTCCCAGAGGGTTGTTCCAGTTCAATTTTATGTGTTTTGGACTGATGAACGCACCTGCTACGTTCACTAGAATGATGAGAATTCTGTTCTCGCATAGACAAGATATAATCTCGTACATAGATGATATTTGTTTGTTTAGCAACACTTGGGAAGAACACTTTCACGGTTTACACTCTCTATTGTCCACGCTCAGATCTGCTGGGTTATCTGCTAGACCATCTAAGGTGTATATTGGATTCTCTGAGATTACTTTTCTAGGTCATAGGATTGGTCATGGGAATCTTCAAACTTTGGAGCAGAATGTTTCCAAGATTCTAAATCTTTCCATTCCTAGGACAAAAAAACAAGTCCGTAGTGTGTTAGGACTAGTGCAATATTATGGTAAATTTATTCCTAACTTATCTTCAATTACATCAGATCTGTCCACTCTACTTAGGAAAGGGGCTCCTAATGTAATTAGGTGGACTCCAGAATGCAATGCTGCTTTTCTTAAAATTAAGGATTTATTTTCATCCCCACCGATTTTAAAACTACCCAGGCTTAATAATCTTTATACTCTTCGAACAGACGCTTCGTCCAAGGGCGTTGGTGCTGTGTTGCTTCAACAATTTGATGGACATCTGCATCCGATCACGTACATTTCGAGAAAGTTAAACAAGGCGGAAATGAATTATTCGGTGTTGGAAAAGGAACTTCTCGCAGTGGTATGGGCAGTAACCAAATTAGAGAAGTATCTGTTAGGTGTAACTTTCGTAATACAATCAGATCAGAAGGCTTTAGCGTATTTAAAGACGAAGAACCATAAATGCGCCCGAGCAGCCCGTTATTCGATTCTGATGCAGCCGTATAATTATACTATTCAAGCAATTCGAGGGTCCGACAATGTGGTTGCAGACGTACTGTCGAGGTGCCCTCAGGAAGACAGTACACAAGTTTTTAATGACAGTTAGTCCATGGTCAACAGTAGTGGTGATGTAATTGGGACATTGAATTTTTATTAGTGTTATCCGGAACCCAATTTGGTATTTATGGTGTAAGGTGCACATACAGTGTACTATAATATGACTGTACGGCAATGATATTCTATAGCGTATTTTTGCGTGTATATTATAGAGGTTCCTAGGGGCATTGAAATAGGTAATTTGGGACCAATTTATGCATGTATTTGCTATTTTTTGGGGTTGGATCAGGAATAAACAGATATGGGATTTGCAGTGTACTCTGTATTGGTGAGGTACACATTATTGCAATCATTTTCCTATGGATAGGTAATCCTATTAGATGTAACCATATTATATAAGTTTTGGTTCTAGTATTATTGATACTAGAGGTAATAGAGGGTGGTGTTGATTTCCCGTAATTTGTTTTAATTTAGTAATATTATTACTTCCTACATGGATTTTATTCATAAGGCAGTAGATTATATGACTTGTTTATCACCGTTTCATCTCATCGACGACTGACTGATTATATTATGAGACATTAGCTGAATTAGACTTACTGAGACTTAGGATAGTATTATGTTGGTATTTTTTTTTTTTTAAATTACCTTAAGTGGTACAATTTTGAAGAAAAAAGAAACTACGTGTCTTTTTTCTTAACGGTGGTAGGAGGTAATTGTTGCGTATGGTTTTTTACAACATTTTGGTGTTGCGCATCAAAGAGCGCTGAATTGAGTTTGGTGAAAATATTTGAAGATATGTGAATAGTACACTTAGGTGCATTATTATTGCGCGCAGTAAAAAAAAAATGACGTAGGAGTTTTTTTGGGTATTGAAACAATGACGTGGAGAACAAAAATGGACCCAAGAAATAAACAAGACGCGAACAGCCTTGTGTGTGCTGGTTTGCTTGAAAACCCGTAGAAAAGGGTTATATTGATTCGTGCCATGAATGGGAATGTATACCAGGATGAGTACTATTAATACTGTACAATGTGATGCTTATACATTTTTTAGACTGGCAGGTCTATACACCGTAAAAATCGGAGTCTTAAAGATCCTGCCTGCTCTGTCGCTAATGTGTACTGACTTTTGGGGAACTTCATGTTAATGAAGTTAAATGAGTTTGAACAGAAGGTACGGGAGAAGGGCACGGATATAATCAATACATAGAGATGTATAGAAGTATTGGGACTAATAAGCAACAATGTATTACCGTCAAGGAGTATAACACTATGTTACGAATAGACAGAATGACATTACCTAAGGACGGTTCATCATGTCTCATGGATCATGAGTTTTCATTAAACTGTGTTGTTAATTTACCGGAACAGCATTGGCTTCTTACCTGGTTATAGTTGAGCTGTTGGGCATATCTGAGACATTACTAATTCGTGATCCCTTGTGAGAGAACACTGCATAAATAATACAGGGACGATACAGTGCAGTTTTTTTGGCACACCCACGAACAAAACATTCGCGTGACACTTTTGTTGTATACCAATGTTCTAACATTCATATAGACACATATGGGAATAATGATGGTATACATATATCAAATGCAGACAAACTCTTTTAATACACGGGAATAAACGAACGGGCGGACAGTACTTTAACACCCCCCTACAGCAAAGTTTTAACCAACCCCATTTGCTTCAAAATTTAGTGGTGTTATTCATTCTACCAATCTGAGGTAGCAATAGAACTAATAATATTAGTGCATATAAAACACTCCATCCTATGATGGCATTGTTCCACAAGCGTACCAATATCTGCCTTCTCAGCAGTTTCCTAAGGGGTTTTCAAACCTTTTTTTTTTAAACACATGTAGAAAACAGGTCAAACAGGGAAATAATAAAACGTTTTCTCTTGTTGGATATAAAGAGCATCTTTCAAATACAGAATCCACTAATCCAAGCAGACATTAGTGCACATCCAATTCTGCACTGTAGTCCTCTGGTTGGTCCTCAATTTTCACACCTGACCACTTTAATATTGCATTAGTCCATATACTTTCATGCATGTTTCTTTTTCTGTTTATTTTTTTTTCACATTTACATTGTAAATATTTTACTGGTGTAATTGATATTCACCACTCTATAATAGAGTGATGGAATAAACCCAGGAACCGAAACACCACTGCAAAAGTTAGTGACGATGCAACCATACAATAAAACGCCATTGCGAGAATTATGATGGTAATATTAATATAAAGTGTTGCTGAAATGCCACTGCACAACTAATGAGGCAATAATTCTGTGTAAGAGATATGCTGCTGAAGGAAATAACAGTGAACAAAAAATACAAGAGTAACCAAACCAATTCATGCTGCTCCCCTTGGAAGTTGAGGACTGTGGATAGTAATATTCCTGATGTCAATCTAACCTTTGTACAAACACAGACAAAGCTAAAAACATTATTATCTGATAACAAGAAGTAACCACAGCCAGACTGAAATACAGAGTGATAAAGAATAAATTGCTTTGGGCATTAAGTTAGAATGCAGAAACTGTCAAGCAACTGTGCACAGGCCTTCACAGCTAGATCAACAACTGGACATAAGGTATGAGGAAGATAACAGATAAAAATGGATCAATCGATTGTCTGAAGGACATAAGAAAAAACTCAAAGCCAAAACACAAGTTACTACAAAAGCCCAGGAGTCTGAGCTATGATATATATTTGTAATAATGCTCTATTTAAAATTGTCATTATTTTAAATTTAGTTACACCTGATCAAAATGCTCCATGTAGATTCTAAGGGCCTATGAGCAATAAAGAAAAAAATAGGGCTAATATTCCCTCAATACTGCTGTAAAAGGCAAAGAGTGTGAGGTTGTGCTAGGGCATGGCAACTTCATCATGTCAATCAAACTGCTACAGAGACCAGTGCAGCAAAAGCACATGAATGCGTCAGTGCAGGTTTCTTTAGGGGGACAAGCTGCAGTGGTGGCTTCATACTACATCAAGAGAGAACAATTAAATGATGATGATTAAAATAAAATAAGGCAAACCAAAACATGTAACACACATCAAATCTTGATGGTCCACCCTGTGTCACATTTACTACATCCATGTTTTTGTAATAAGATGTCAAACATAATAAGCAAGTGGTCAAGACAAATAAAGTTTTATGGACACATCACAAGTGTCTGAAAAAAAGTAACAAAGGGTACATTTAACTTAAGGAAGAACAGATATAAACTAACCCCATGGCAGTGAAAAAAATTAAGAAAACAGAATCAAAGACAGCAACCAAAAAAAAAAAAAGGATAATTATTGTATTATTAAATGATAATGATGCAAAATAAATAAGGACAATAAACAAATTAAGCTGATGTCTGGTTTTGTTGTTACATGAACCTGGGTATATAATTCTTGGCTGTATATTCCATTTCTTAGGAAACCAGAAGTGGACAGAATATAAGCATGTCTTCTCCATTATCATCATTACCCTTCAACTCCCCAAATAGCATCCTACTGTTGCTTGTAATCATACAACTTCAACAAACACATGCCACATCCTACTGTTGCTTGTAATCATACCACTTCAACAAACACATGCCACATCCTACTGTTGCTTGTAATCATATGACTTCAACAAACACATGCCACATCCTACTGTTGCTTGTAATCATACGACTTCAACAAACACATGCCACATCCTACTGTTGCTTGTAATCATACAACTTCAACAAACACATGCCACATCCTACTATTGCTTGTTATCATACGACTTCAACAAACACATGCCAATCCTACTGTTGCTTGTAATCATACGACTTCAACAAACACATGCCACATCCTACTGTTGCTTGTAATCATACGACTTCAACAAACACATGCCAAATCCTACTGTTGCTTGTAATCATACGACTTCAACAAACACATGCCAAATCCTACTGTTGCATGCAATCATATGACTTCAACAAACACATGCCAAATCCTACTGTTGCATGCAATCATACGACTTCAACAAACACATGCCAAATCCTACTGTTGCTTGTAATCATACGACTTCAACAAACACATGCCAAATCCTACTGTTGCTTGTAATCATACGACTTCAACAAACACATGCCAAATCCTACTGTTGCATGCCATCATACGACTTCAACAAACACATACCAAATCCTACTGCTGCATGCAATCATACGACTTCAACAAACACATGCCAAATCCTACTGTTGCATGCAATCATACGACTTCAACAAACACATGCCAAATCCTACTGTTGCATGCAATCATACGACTTCAACAAACACATGCCAAATCCTACTGTTGCATGCAATCATACGACTTCAACAAACACATGCCAAATCCTGTTGCATGCAATCATACGACTTCAACAAACACATGCCAAATCCTACTGTTGCATGCAATCATATGACTTCAACAAACACATGCCAAATCCTACTGTTGCTTGTAATCATACGACTTCAACAAACACATGCCAAATCCTACTGTTGCATGCAATCATACGACTTCAACAAACACATGCCAAATCCTACTGTTGCATGCCATCAGCTCAAGGTCTTACCATGTCTTCCTCATCACTTTCATTTCTGTCGCCAGTTCTCGTCTCCATGTGTTTTTTTGGTCTTTGTTTTCTTTACTTACCCTGGGGATTCCAGAACTAGGACTGCCTGGTAATGCTATCAAAGGGTTTCCTCAGTGTGTTTCCTATCCATTGCCAGCATGTTCTTATCTCTTGTTCCACTGGTACATCTGATTCTTGTAATCTTGTTGCTCCATTTGAATCCTTCTATTCTATGCAAGCACTCATGAGTCTAGAACTTCTTAATGCCCTCTTACCACTATGCGATATTTATCAAACCTCAGTAAAAAAAAAAATGAGTATTAACAAACAAAAATGTAAAAAAATGAATGTAAAAATACTTTTTTTACAAAACATTTTTCAGGATGGAGTAGGTGGCTCAACACACTTGTGACCACTAACTGTAAATATCTTGAAACAGGCCTATTTAAAAAAAAAAAAAAAAAATTAAAAAAGCTGAACAAAAGACATGAATTTTCTGTATCATCTTACTGCACTGTATACAGTTTCATAAAGTCTCAAACTTTAGACTTTTCTTGAAAGGCTAACACCTGACAAATGTCTTATGATGAAGTCTGTACAGAAAACACTCAAGAGCACTGAAACCAATTGTACTAAATCAGAGCAATTTGAATATCTTAAAGCTGAAAGGGAAACGGCAGAGTCCGGCATCTGGCTACACTTTCCGGACTGATGCTAGGGTGGTGGATAAGATTCTGTTGTGTAGTGTCATCATGGTGGAATATGCTGCCAGGATGAGGTGACACTGACACAGACTGGACAGCAGCCTCTATGATATGGTTCACCCCATGCACATCTATAGGAAGCAGCCCCACTTCCCGCATTTCATTACCAAAGCTGCACTGCTGAATACTGTCCTTATGCCTCTCTAAAAATGCTTCATACCTGTAGTGATGAAACAAAGACACATATTTAATATGGTGTAGCCCTGAAAACTGGTTCACAGCCACTTGCAGAATACTTTCTATAAGGACTAAGTGTTCAAGTTGGGGACAGTAGAATAGAGGTCACCATGTTGGCCAAAATCATGGAATTTCGCTTCAAGGTTGAATTTGTTTTTTGGTTTTTATTTTTAAAATGGCCTCAATGTTTGCCAGGCATTATTAATTTTGACAAAGCTTGAAACAGAGTTGGTGTTAAAGGCTAGCTGTAACATAAATATGGACAGCCAGTCTGGAAACATTAGGTAACATGGCGGACCTTGTCTACTGTCCTTGTCATCTACCAGACTAAGGTATTAAACTTATAAAGCTGTACTGCTGCCAAAACTATTAAACTTAGAAAGTTCTTCCCGTACCAGAGATATTAAGATTGACCACAGGGGATGTTTATGTGTCCATCTGTTAGCGCCAGCAGGTGCAATTACTTGTACATAAGTACTTCAGTATTTAGTGTTTTAATGGTTATTCTTCTTCTTCTTCTTTCTTCTTCTGCATTCATCCTGAAAAGGACGTTGGTTGCGTTGTGTCGCCGTTTACAGCAAAGCTGCAATATCTGCACCTTTCGGCTTGACACATCCGACTTCAGCACGGCATTTTTTAGGACCGGGTTTGCCTTCCCACTTAGATCCCTACTCTCTTAGCCAGACTTCAGTGATGCAGCCTGTTTCCAGGACCACGACTTGGAGGTGGAGTAGGGTCTTGGTCAGCTCTGACGCAAGCAGTCAGCTATGTGTCGCTGACTGCATTCCTCACTTTTGATGCGTCTTAGGTCCCTAATGGTTATTCAGCATCCTGCATGACCTTTCCCTAGCTTATGAAAACACTCCACAATCTCCAGTGAATGAAAAGCACTTGGCTTGAGCTCAGTTTGACCTTTGATCACATAATGAAGTATCGTAAGCATGTCACAAGCAGCAGCTCAAACGGTTGCAAAAAAAAAAAAATTTAACAGAATTTCATTTTTCTGTATCATCACTTCCCTTTTCCCTCCATATGCAGCCCGAAACCACTTCTGCAGCCAGTCCCTCTGCAGGAAGCCTACATGAAAGCATTCACATCCTGTAGCAATGTGTTTGACAAGATGAGGCTAGTAGTCTCAAGCACAACCTCATGTCAGTCGTCTCTAACAACATGCCCGAGGAAACACTAGTCCTATTCTTCCTTGTGTCTCCTCAGCATGGTTGCCACTCTGTTGCGTGCATATTTTGACGCACATATTACAAAAATCGATATGGCTATTTAATATGGGAAAGATATAGACAGTCATTCATTTGTGTATGAAAATGCTGTCTATGGTAAAGCGAGGTAATCCATGTTTGATTCACACTTTTGATTATAGGAGTAATCGTTCTTGATATTGATCCGGCGCATGGATATTGCTCTTATGTTTGTACTTATTTTTTAGGGCCAGAAAATAGATTAATTTGCTTATTATGTTTATGGCCTGAATTCATATGTATTACATATTATTAGTACAAGTAGAATCAGTCCTATATTGTATATTTTGGATGGGTAGGCGGGACTAGATTCTTGTTATTCCGCTCTGGCGGAAGTATGAGTTGTCTTGACAAGTCGTGATGAGTTCCGATGTACCGTGATAATGGCGGGTACGCATTTTCAAAGGGCTGGTAGATTCTTAAGGAAAAATGATTTATGAAATGGTTTTCTTCTATAGGAGATTGTGTCTCTACTAGAGTTTGTGTTAGAGACTCTCCTAAGGTACGGTACAATGTATAATTCGGACTCCATGTATTGCCAGACCCTATTTTGATGATCTCATGTCGGTTAGACCTAGATGGAACATTGTGCTTCGTATCGCTAGGGTCGTGTTTTGTATCGACGAAGATGACAGGCTTTCCTACAGCAGTGATGTCTACGTGAATTAACTTGATTACTGTAGAGCTGTATGGAAAACTTTATGAAATTATTCCTATGCACATTATAAAGTAACTTTGGCTTATATATACCTTCCTATGAGTGAGTGAACGACAACTCAGGAAGGCGGCCATGTTATATTCCTGTCATCATATTTTTTGATCACTGTCCAAAGAACGGGGCATGTATCTTATTACTCGGACAGTGACAAGGAGATCTCAATCTTGATAGAAACCCCCTTTTCGTGGTTTCATAATATGCTACAAACTATGGACGTCAAGCAACTTTAGTTATTTACCGATCCGCCTTCACTGACGCGTTTAGTCAGATAGGGGATGCGGCCATCATGTATCATGACATTGAACTTTTGATGTACTACCCATTATTTATAAATGTGTCATGACTTTGGATCTACTATGTATGCCTGCAAATTGATGTGTCAACATACCCATGATGTACTCGTTATGTCCCAGTGTGTACGTCTGAATAAATTGTGTAAACAAAGATTCCAGCAGTCTGCATTGGTGCCTTGTAGACACAAGTGTATGAGTGATTATCTTGGTCAGCACACGAACAGTACACCATTCGCGTTAATCACACTCTACACTTCTACTCCATACATACACCATCCTGCGTCGGTTGAAGTGACCAAGTTTAGGGCCTGCTTCCCCTGGAGCCTTAGAGGGAAACTACTGTTGACAGCCGCCTTTGCCTTCCCTAACTCAGGACTAGGGTGAGTTACCCATTTACCGCTGGGTAGACTGGAGCATGCCTGATCTCAACAACACACCACTCTTCCTTACAGACTGACACAATTTTAAATTAGTATATAGGTGGATTAGACCATAAGACATTAATCATGCTTCAATGGGTAAAAATATAATAATAAAATCACATTTTTAATACATCATACTTCACTGTGCAACATCAAATAATAAACATACCATTCATCATTAGGTAAATTGTTTTCAAACTTTGTTTTCCGTTCCGACTTGTTTAACATCTCTTGAACTTTGTAAAGTAAATCTTGACGGGTGCGACCGAAACCAGCTCTGTGCATGTTGATGATATAGTCTACCAGCTTCAGAAGACAAAAAAATATACATATACTTCAATTCACAAATTACAACAAAAATCAAGAAGTTATAGACTTTCATAAATGGCTGACTGTATAGAAAAGAAGGATTGAAATGATATAACAAGGTCACCAACGTGGAAACGATGACACAAACTAGACAAGTGCCAGTGGAATAACAGATGAGAAGAAGACGCTGAATATGGATAGGACTCATATTGAGGAAACCTGATGACAGCATTACAAGGCAGTCCTCAATCTAGAATCCCCCAGGGTAAGAGTAGTAAATGTAAACCAAATAACACATGGAGAAGAGAACTGGTGGCAGTAATGAAGAATAATGAGGACAATGGAAAAACCCTGAGCTGATGGGACATGACAGGATGACTTGTCATACATTTGTTCCTGGCCTATTGGGTAGCTTCAAAGGTAATGGTTAATGAATGAAATTAAAAAAAATATACAAACAGTCATTTCCAGTGGTTGGCCATTTTCAACACTTCAATTCCCTATCCTTATAACAGCAATAAATTGCTTGATATTGACTCTGAGTTGTCTCGTCATTATTTCAGTTAATTTAAATTTCTTGTTTTAAATTATAAAACAAGAAATTAATATTGACTATATTGGTGTGTGCATGTACGCATGATCACTCAGTGTCTACGTGTGTAACATCTTGTACAAAATATTTTAGTAACTTGCGATCTGTTTGATTCTGATACTATGTTATCAAATGGTGAAAGCAATGTCAGACTTATCAGATTTAACATATAAATGGGCATAGTCCCAGCCTAGCTTATGGAAAGACAACAGAACTAAACCTATAGCTTCACCTGATGACTGATTACAGGTGGATAAGTAGCTACAAGTACTATTAAAACTTCAAACAACTTTACATAAACTGCGTAAAATTTTTGATTTGACAATATTCTAGTTTATGTGTTGGAAAACGACATAAAATATTGTGTGCTTTCTGTGTCCACTATAAAAATGGTGCCAATTAATTTAATGTAACATCCAGTGCTATATTATTTCATAAATACGAGGGGCATTCAGAAAGTAATGCACCACATCGTTTTTCTCAGCTAATAATGAAGACAGAAGCATGAAATTTTGCACACTTCAAATATGGCATGTGCCAATTGTGTGCACCAAATTGCACTGCAACCGGCCAAATAATACGGCTGCCCTAAACCGTTGATATGGAGCATGTTAGCAACTTGCGTTATAAGCAGCGAATTGTGATAGAATTTCTCGCTGCAGAGAAGGAAACTGTTGTGAACATTCACAAGCGTCTATGTGATGTGTATGGAAGTTTTGCGGTCGACAGGAGTACAGTCAGTCACTGGGTTCAGAGAATCAAAGAATCAGGAAGTGGAGATACGGAGCTGCTTGACCGGCCGCGCTGTGGACGTCCTGCCACAGCCACCAACGCAGAAATGTTGAAATGCGCTGAGGGCATTATTCTTACTGATAGGCGAATCACTACTCAACAATTGGCCTTACAGCTGTCAGTCAGCATTGGTAGTGCAAATGCAGTTATAAAAACTCTCGGATTTTCTAAGGTTTGCGCAAGATGGGTTCCTCGAAGTCTCACAAATGACCACCGATTGCAAAGGAAAGCAATTTCTTCTGAATTGTTGGAGCGTTTCAATGCTGATGGAGAAAACTTTTTGGCTAAGATCGTTACAGGTGACGAAACCTGGGCACATCATTTTGAACCTGAGACAAAAAGACAGTCAATGGAGTGGCATCATCCGCAATCACCACGAAGAAAGAAATTCAAGACAATTCCTTCAGCTGGAAAGGTCATGATCATTGTCTTTTGGGACATTGAAGGTGTGATTCTTGTGTACATTATGCCAACAGGAGAGACAATCAATTCGCAAGCTTACATTAAGACATTGAAAAAAACTCAATCAACGTTTTCGCAGAGTTCGGCCGCACAAGAATCCAGCAGACCTGCTTCTCCTTCACGACAATGCGCGACCTCACACAAGTCTGGCAACACGGGAAGCAATCACTAAATTGGGTTGGACTGTACTACCCCCTCCACCCTATAGTCCCGATTTGGAACCCTCTGATTTTCATCTATTTGGTCCACTTAAAGATGCACTCCATGGGACAAGGTTTGAAGATGATGAAGGAGTGATTCATGCAGCGAAGAAATGGCTACATGATCAAGACAAAATCTGGTACGGGCTAGGAATACATGCACTTGTTTCCCGCTGGCATAAAGCCGTACAAGTTGATGGGGATTATGTTGAATAATACCGATATTTACATGACATATCCATGTATATTGTGTATAAATTTCATGCTTTTTGAATAAACAGCTCCTGAGAAAAACGATGTGGTGCATTACTTTCTGAACGCCCCTCGTATATTACCCTAATGTTTGATGGCTAAAAAGCTAGTTGTAATGACTACATTAACTTGCCCTCGAAAGTTCATATTCTAATGTAAAATTTTAGCACATTTCAAACATTGCAATATATTTGTAAGAATACCTACGACATATATGTGATACTAATAAAAACATTGCAAATTATGATTTTCTTCCCTGTTCCCTTCAGTGTAATATATGTGCATGTTTACTGAAATCAGGTTTCACACAAATTTTAGACTAAAAGATGGAGCATTCCACCTGTTTTGAATTCTTAAAAAATTATTCCATCACAGGGTGAATAATTCTGGAAAGAAAAAAGTTAAGAATATATGTCAATTTGTCAAAAATGTAAAATCTATACTATGATAAATTGTTATAAATAGCTTCAATATTTCTAATCTTTATATAATTTATGTTATAGTTACATGTTTGCAAGAAGTCTTACAAAAACATTTAATTTACAAACAATAACAAAATGCTGTTACCAGGGGAGACGTAATGAATAATGATTTTTTTAAAAACTGTAGGAACTACATTCTGCATTTAATGTGTGCCCGTTGACGACTTGGTCTACTATTCTATACTTCTGTTCGTCTTGATCTCTTCTACCAGTCGTGTTGATCGTATAGATTTTGATTCTGATCACTACCCTTCTAACAGTATGCTTAATATCATGTGATATACAAGGACTCACTTGTTCAACATAGATTCACGTAAGTGAAGGACAGCAAGACTTCTCTCCTCGTTTTTTGATCAAAGTTTATTTACAACATAAAGGAACTTGACGAAATTTGACAACAGTCTATCTCAACAGCCTTTCCTATACATCTGCTGGCTGTCTTGTACAGTTCAATCATATGCTGTCACTCACTTTCATTGCTTACATTCGCTTGTGCTAGTCTGGCCCCCAAGGTGAGAACCACTGTAAATCTATATTTCTGTCTCTGTTACTGCATAAATGTTGCCTTGGCATATCTAAGATACTGGCTTGACCGCCAGGGGTGGAATGGTTACCAAGTTTTACTTTCCTTTTCAGCTAAACGTTCTGTCTGTCACTGTTCTACTTCTACTCTAAAGTTCATTCTTATAGAATTTGACTTCACACGTACCTGTTGTTCTGAAAACTTACAGTCCTCCAAAATATAGAATACTGTCATCTCGTTCCTCGCGAGCATCTATCACTCACTATGAGTTGAGCAATGGAGATCATTATGAGTGGTAGATACCGGATAATTCTGCAACTGCATGCGACAAACAGCCAACTGAGGCTCACCTTACCAAGCCCGAGTACTAACTCTCAATACAGGCAATGCTCACTCGGCTACGTCTGAAAACGAACTGATTTAATCTAACTTCTGATTTAAAACGACAACTTTATTCGAACTATCCAGAACTTAATTTGTTCTGCTCCTTCACACAACTCACTAACGTTCATTAAATTCACGTGGGATTTTCGCTTAGTCAGCGTTTCTGTATTGACAACACAACACACTCAACGCCCTAAAGGGATGAAACTCTTGTCCCACTTCTTCCCTTTGATTAAAAGCTGATTAGACTCCCTCTTTTAATTATCCGAAAGCCCACTAGAGTCCTCCCGGCTACAAATGTATAGAGAGACAGAAAATAAAGTGGTCTGGCCATCTTATGAGAATGGAGCCCAATCAGTGAGTACATACCTACAACAGTAGAAGATTGGTTTTAGATCACAAGGGAGATCAATAGGCAGATGATCAAAATCACAGAAATCCTACAACATTGGCTCACAACAGCCAATGTGACACACAACAGCCAATGTGACACACAACAGCCAATGTGGCACACATGGCTCTAGAAAGCTTCTCTCAACACCTCATAGAAAGAGTGGACCAAATATAGTGACAGGTCATTGATATCTAGGGTTCACCAATTTTTTTTTAAACCTGATTAAAATGGACTTATGGCATTCTGACATGCAACTTTTCAAATAATGGGGTGCAAAACTGGCTGTGCGTTCTTTCACGAATTACTTTGATAGCAAGGAGATGGCACTATATGGATGGTCCTTGGTTCAATTCCCGGTAAGCCGATCACTTTTCTGTTGTCCTGTCCAACAAATGTCTGTTAGAGGTAAAGGATCCCGTTACATACCCATTGAGGCATATTGGGAATATAATGTTAGGCCCATATTTTCTTGACCATCAGCAAACTAGGGGTGATGTGGTCAGCATCACGCCGTCCGCCTTAACTCTTTAAGCCCCAAGAGCCACTATAATGGCTCAGGGTTTAGACCTATTTGGCCCAGGAGCCATTTAAGTGGCTTCGGATTTTTTGCTCCTGTCTAGATCTAGAGCTCTGTTCCAATGTTAACAACCCAAAACATTATTTCCGACAGGAAGTACTTTCATTTTAAATAACTCGTATTTATGCATATGAACATTAAAAAATATTTTTTTTTCCAAACAAGAACAACAATACAAAAGCACTGGGGTGGCCGTTTTTGTTTGGGCCAAACCCTGTTTCTTGCTTGGGGCTTAAAGAGTTAACCTTCCCTTAATGCCTTAAGTTGCTCTGGTACCCAATTCACGAGGCTGGGTCGACCCCAGAACCGTTTGCGGTTCAAACAATGCCACCTCAACTGGTGATCGAACCATGGACCACCGAGCTAGGAAGCCAGTGCACTAACCACTGTGCTACTGCGGCACTTAACAAATGCCCGTTGATTAACTTTATTTATTTAAGTATTTACTATTCACAGGACTCAGGTTTCCTTCATTATTTATTCAAATAATGATGGTGATTATAAAGCTACATGTACTTGTTCCTATCAAATGCCGCACAGATTGACAAAGGCAACCATGTTTCTCAACCACTTCCAGTTCTTTTAACTTTCTGTGTGTTTTGTTGCTAAATCTTCCACCAATATTCAGAAAGTTATGAAGCCTTACCTCTTTTTCCTCCTTCTTTGACAGAATGGTCTTGCCTTTAAAATTAGATGGGGTTTTAGTAATACGGTGCTTGTACTGAAATAAGAAGAAAAAAAGCTTGATCACATATTAAATCATTACTTCAGTGTTTTACAATAAAGATTATCATCAATTCAATTTTGCACATGTAATGTATTTTACATCAATGCAGCTATGCCAACACTGTATTCCATACCTTTTTGTGTAAGGTAGTCACTACTGAAAACTGCAAAAGGTGTGATTAATTTTACTTTGCCGGCCCATCCATCTGTCTGTTGCAAGAAAACAAAACTCAAGAACTACTGGACCAACCCTGATAAAAGTTTTCATTTAAGACTTTGACAAACTATTTGTCATCCAGTTTTAAATGTGATCTAAATCGGGTAAGAATTTAGTTCATCTTATTTGTACACTACTGCTTCGAGACTACAACACCTGCTCAGAACAATGTTTGTTCTCACTAGAATCTGTGCTGACAACCAATCATGCTGTATTTCCTGTCACAATTACAAATGATTACACAGGTTTTCTCATTCATACAGTCTGTTCAATGGTTCCTCTTCTTCTAGGATCCTTAGCCCGTGACAGACAAAGCAGTCAGTGGTCATCACACTTAGTGGCGTCTTGTAGGGCAGCAACAAACTGTCCTCATTTTGCTTGATCGGCAGCCATCCCTCGTGCTGTGTCCCAACTCTGGTTCATGCTTTGCATCTCAGCCTCTACTGTTCTCCACTAGGTTGTCTTTGGTCTGCCTCTCTTTCGCCATCTCAGCCTCTACTGTTCTCCACTAGGTTGTCTTTGGTCTGCCTCTCTTTCGCCATCCTTCTGGCTTTTCTTTAACCTGTCTGTATTTCTTGTCCTTATTGCCTATTTGTAACTGTAGCTGACGAAGGGTGAAACCCGAAACGTCCTGTTTTTCCTGTGTACCGTTAATTTGTAAAACTGATCTAATACCGTTTTATTTGTTAATATATATATATTTTATTTGTTAATATATATATTTTATTTGTTAATATATATATATTTTATTTGTTAATATATATATTTTATTTGTTAATATATATTCTGGGGTCCATAGCATAGCAGTTCTGATGAAGGTTATTGGGTAATAATGCCTTATGAACTGATATTAGGAATTCTCAATATTCTTTTATAATTCAGAAATGTTTTACAGCACCATCAAGTCTGAACAATTTATTGTGTGTTAAATATTGCCATAGTTTGAATATGATTTGTAGAGTAAGATAATGAGAATGGAAATCTAATAATCAACAAAAGCAAAGCGAACATACTTGTATTATGTCATATAGGCCTAAACATTTTTTGAAAACAGCCAGGGCTAGACTCCATGCAGAGTCTACTACTTCAAAACAAATCAAGCATTAAATATATACAACACTTTAAGGAAACAAGGAGTGTAGTACATACACTGAAAAGCCAAAAAGATTAGAGAAGAAATACTTGTGTGGTATTCACGCTATACTAATAACATTGTCAAAAGAAATGTGTACAATGGATTTCTTCCTCAACATTTTTATTTCTGTCTCAAGTTCTCTTCCCCAAGTGATTTTTGGTCTACCTCTAACTCTCTTAGTCTTACCCTGGGGTAAAAACTTCAACAACAATAGCAACACAAATCAACTGAACCGATAATCCTCATAAGCATCAGAAAACTCATCCCGAAAAAGGGTAGAGTCTGATGTGCGACTTCATGAAAGAAAATCTTTACGATTGTTTTTATGAGATAATAAACATTTAGTATTTTGTTGCCAGCCCTGTATAGTTCCTGAGATAATAAACATTTAGTATTTTGTTGCCAGCCCTGTATAGTAATAATAAACATTTAGTATTTTGTTGCCAGCCCTGTATAGTTCCTGAGATAATAAACATTTAGTATTTTGTTGCCAGCCCTGTATAGTTCCTGAAGATAATAAACATTTAGTATTTTGTTGCCAGCCCTGTATAGTTCCTGAGATAATAAACATTTAGTATTTTGTTGCCAGCCCTGTATAGTTCCTGAGATAATAAACATTTAGTATTTTGTTGCCAGCCCTGTATAGTTCCTGAGATAATAAACATTTAGTATTTTGTTGCCAGCCCTGTATAGTTCCTGAGATAATAAACATTTAGTATTTTGTTGCCAGCCCTGTATAGTTCCTGAGATAATAAACATTTAGCATTTTGTTGCCAGCCCTGTATAGTTCCTGAGATAATAAACATTTAGTATTTTGTTGCCATCCCTGTATAGTTCCTGAGATAATAAACATTAAGTATTTTGTTGCCAGCCCTGTATAGTTCCTGAGATAATAAACATTTAGTATTTTGTTGCCAGCCCTGTATAGTTCCTGAGATAATAAACATTTAGTACAGCCCTGTATAGTTCCTGAGATAATAAACATTTAGTATTTTGTTGCCAGCCCTGTATAGTTCCTGAGATAATAAACATTTAGTATTTTGTTGCCAGCCCTGTATAGTTCCTGAGATAATAAACATTTAGTATTTTGTTGCCAGCCCTGTTTAGTTCCTGAGGGGTCTCTGGTGAAACAAAGAAAGAACAGGCCTACTTTTCTCCGGCGTAATCATAAAAGGCGACTAACACAAGATTGTGCATGAGGCTGGCAACCTCACTATGAAAAACAAATTGCTACAGAAGCCACGACAAGAGCCCATGAATACTTTGTTGTAGGCTTTCTGCAAAGGGACCTGCTGCCATGGTAGCTCCATGCTCTTTGAGGAGTGAAAAGGTGAAATGATGATGATAATGGTGCCAATGTGCAAATATGTGTAGAAACTTCATCAGAAGTAAACTGCCTTAAGTAAGTTACACACAGACAAGAATGTTGAACATCCAGTTGAAATAGTGGTGACAGAGCTAGTTACTTTATATTTAAAAGGGGGAGATTTTTAAACATTAACAAACAAATGACAGATTGCCATTTGTGAGAGACATACATACATACATACACACACAAACATATATGTGTTGTTGTTGTTATTGATCAAGCTGCATTTGGGCTTTCGCCCTTCGGTCCAATGCCATGTAGTGGTATCTGCATGTGCGCACAAGTTGTTTTGTTCCATATAAAGTGTTCCATTTATCTGGCCTCGGAGGAAGGAGCATTTTTCTAACATTACTGAGTGCTGAGCACTCAAAGAGGTGGTGGTAAATAGTTTCATAGGGGTAGGTACATTCTGGAATGTGTTGTGGCTGTATTCTGTTCAAGTGATTGTTGAGTAGTATATGTTGTGTTCTGAGTCGAAAAATGGTGCTCTGATCCCTACAATATATATATATATATATTTATATGTGTAATATGTATTTAGCTCCTGTAGGTGCTTCAGACATGTATTTGTGCATCCTTCAGTTTTTATTATTTTGCTACTATTCAGTGCCTCGTACAACCTTTACCATTAACCCAGAAGCACTACAGACATGATCAGAAACTAGGAATGCTCTCTAGTAAATAAAAACAGACAAAGGGCACCTGTCTCAAACTTTCCGTAACCTCTGTGACACATTAGTCTCACATATTTGTACCCTATACTGAGAATATTAGTGGCTATTTTCACAAGATTCAGGCTTAACTCATAGTCAATTAAATGTGTTTTAGCTCTGTGTGCTTTAGTATAGCAATTAGAAGCCAGTAAATAAATATTAGACAAACATAAAGGTATGGACCTACATACAGCTGAAGAAAAAAAACCAGCTGACTGAATAAAGTAACTTTACAAGACACAGTACACAAAGGACTCCAACTTCAAAATCAAACACAGAAAGAAATAAGTCCTAAAAATTACTAAATGCGAGCAGAGACAGATAGTCACAATAAGCAACAAACTGTACTCCTCGAAGGTGAAAAGGAAAAGCTAGATCAAAGAGCACAAACAAAGGTTATCCTGAAAAGCAGAAGTTAAGACAGACAAAATGGAAGAGAGATGCCTCGTGACTGAGCAGAATTAAAATCTTTCACTATGCAGGGTGGTGCAAAAGCAGGTATACAATTTCTTTACATTTATTTATTCATTATTACAAAGTAATTAATACTTACAATATAGAACCAGTATATATAAAGAACAATTAAATTGTTAACAAACACAATAACGTTAAACCCCTAAGTCTCAATCTGGCCGCCACCAATGTTCACAAATTCTTGAAGTCTACCTGCCACATGCGTCAGTGGGGGGAAAAAAACATGCTAATAAGAACAATAAGTAAAAAATATATGCAATACATGTTAATGGTGTGTATATCTTATAAGCTACTAAAATAATAAATAAAATTAAAAAAATGAGAATAGATTTTGCAAGTCTATGGTTATGAATGTGTATACAAATTTTTGCACCACCTTGTACATACAGTATGATGATAAATACATGCAAAAATATTCAGAATCAGTGAAGAGTAGAGAACTACTGTATCTACAGCAAAGAATCTTAATGAATCTTTTAAACAAAAAAACTTTAAAAAAAAATAAACAAACAAAAACAGTACATGCTCACAGAGTCATGTCTCGGCAAGTGACTCCTCAAAGTACTTCTAGGGATACTGAATGCTTTGGCTGCCTCTCGCTGAGACATACTTCCACTGATGACGGCATCTACCGCAGATATCATTATCCGTAAGTGTTCTGCATTGTTTCGAGGAACCACTGGGGTGTTTTCCCCTTCCATTGCAACTAGTCACACAGTCTGAAAAAGATGGCATAATTGAGAATGTCGCAAACTAACTTAATTGCAGGTGGATCAGACAAACATTGAATACAATAACCTCACACTAAGCCTGCAAGAAAAGTGGAAGAGAAGGCCAATGAACAGTGGAGATCAAGCACAATCAGATAAACAGAGGCTTGAGGATGCAGAAGAAAGCGGCAGAGTGCAAATGAATCGCAGTGTGGTTGCTGCCTACCCACGCTTATTATTCACAGCAAAACACTGAAAGATGGCCTAAAACCCTTAAATACAAACTCGCACATGAAGCAAAAGAACTAGCCTTCAAAGAGAAAGTATCAACTTCAGCACTAACCAGCTCATAGTTGTTTTAAATATCAATTTACTGAAGAAAATATTTTTGTCAATGAACATGATTAATTAGCTATTTTGTCATCATCAATCAATACCCTTTAGCTCCACGAGCATAGGCCTTCAACAAACACACGCCAAGTCCTCTGGTCATGTGACATCAGCTCAAGTACTTTCCACATCTTCCTCATTATTTTCACCTCTGTCTCCAGTTCTCTTCTTCGTGTGGTTTTTGGTCTACCTCTGCCTCTTGCCCTGGGGATTCCAGAACAAGGACTGCCTTGTAATGCTATCAACAGGTTTCCTCAATGTATGTCCTATCCATCACTAGCGTCTTTTTCTCATCTCTTGTTTCCCTGGCAAATGTCTGGTTCTTGTCATCAGTTTCATATTGGTAGCCTTGTTATACCATTTCAATACTTCTATTCTAAGCAAGCACCCAATAAGGAAAGTCTGTAGCTTTTTGGTTGTTGTTTCTGTTGTTCTCCATGTTTTGCATCAAGTCAACTTTTACTTATCCAAACTGATTGTGGACTCAAGAAGAAAAACCTTGGAGTTCCATGATAATTTTATATTCACAAAAGACAACACTGGAATTCTAATTTTAATACATCATTTGAAAAGACTTCTGATTTTGGGCAGTTACAGTTCGTAGTTAAACACATCTAGAAAATTATACATCTATTATCTTTTGTCATGACAAAAATATGCTGTCATGGAACACACCAAAAAACTGTGTATGAGATCAAATGCTGCTTGCCTACAGAACAACCTCTATTCTGATTTTGAGTACATTATCTGCTGAATTACTGCATGAGTGACAACCAAGAACGCAGATGTCGCTCAAAATGCCCAAGGCAGAACTGGAAGTCATTTCAAAAGGGTGCAAATCATCCAGATTAAAAGTTGACTAACCAGTCTTTATGCAGAATTTCAACACTAAAGCAGATCCTTGATTTCATGGCCACATTACATGTAGGCGTATGCCTAAACACATGATGTATCTTATTCCATTTGACAATGATCAGGTTGCATGAAAACAGCAGTACCAAATGCACCCAGAAAACTATTTAAAGCATAGGTCTCCAAATTCAATACAGCAATTTTAGAGCAACGTACTCTCCACATGTAAGCCTACCTTGCCGTGGTTGGAGAGGCTGAATGAGCTATGCCGGCGGGAGTTTTAGGTTGCAGGAGAAAACTCCCGCCGGCATAGCTCCCGGGATCATTGAGGCGCTCAAGCTCTCCAACCAAATAATGTAATAAAAATTAATAAAAAAGCACTGCCATGTTTCAAAATAAAAATAATTTTAAATTGATGTGCTCTGAGAATGCACTTCCCTTCCAATATTGAAATGAAAAAAACGGCCGTTATTATGCTAGTTTTACATTAAGGAATTCTTGTCTTGCATAAAATACTGTTACTACTACCATGACCTCTGATCCTATCTGCGAGCTTTCATTTCTTTGAATTAGGCTCAGCCATCATGCAATGGATGAATTATTTCAACTAATAATTTTGGGAGGACAAAAAAAAACCTAACACAAATTTACAAAATTATTATTAAACAATTTTAGACCAGTGATAATAGATCTATGTTTTACTGAGAAATAAAGCAGCAAATCATGACCACTGTTATAAAGTACTGCATGGATTTAAAAGAGAGTTGTGGAGTCGGCCAACAAATTTTCCAACTTCGACTCTGGAAATTTTAGAAGTCCGACTCCGACTTCAGTTTTTTTTTAAACTAGTGATATAGCATACAATTATGCACTTATATGGAGTTATATGTATAAGTATGGTATGTGTGTGAATAAATGAACACGTGGCTTTCGTAGACTACATTTTAAAGCCCCCCCTCCCCCCAAATGGATCAAATGTGGATCTTTCTTGACTCGTCTTGTAAAATTCGGAGTCAGGACATTTTTTACCGACTCCACTAAAAAAATGACCAACTCCACGACTCTGACTCCAAAGGCCTGATTTACAATAGAAAAGCTTATGCAAACAAACTTTTTTTCTAGCTATGTACACAGAATATTGCAAAAAAGGTTACATCATTCGAAATAAAATGCTACAGAAGGATGTTGAGAATACCCTGGACAGAAAAAAAGACCAACAGAGAAGTACTGCACTCACTAAACGTGGAGGAAAATTGGCTCCTAAATACCATCGCAATAAGGAAGCTGAAATTTTTCAGTCATATAAAAAGACATAATAGTCTGGAAAAAAATAGTGATGGAAGGCATGGTCCCTGGAGAAAAGGGGAAGGAGTCGACCTAGACGACGGTGGACCCAGGACATCACAGAGAGTCTGAACTTGTCTTTGGCTGATGCAGGTCAACTTGCCCAGAATCGTGATGCGTTCAGAGCAGCTGTAATGGAGACAATGTTCTGGAAAGAATACGTCACATGATGATGACGGAATATTATGACATTAATTAATCAGAAATATACAAAAGGGGAAAATATAATTGGAAACATGAGGAGAATGATAAAAAATACAACAAAGCGAAACAAACAGCCAATAACAGCAAACAGTATTTAACCAAGTTATGAACACTATTTCAAAATACTTGGCTTTTTCAAAAATGGTGTCTTGGGATAAATGCAAACCTGCTTGATGACGGATGGCTATACAACAAATAGCTATAAAAATGCTTCTTGCCTCACTGAGTGGCCAAAATGATTGAAAGAGAATTCAAACTTACTGGCAAAATCACTGGGTATAAAAGGATTTGATTGGCTGCTGGGAGAGATCTTGTTTAAAATCGGTATGACCTTGTATGGCCATACACAGCTAAAAGTGTCAATTTCCCCATATGTTGTAAGGGAACCTCATACAGGTTGACAGGTATGCAACATATGACATCAGTACTCAATAATGAGAAGGTATATAATAGTATAACTCTGTAAACAGGAAAAAATTCATGAAACAGTAAAAAAACATCCAATATTCAATGATGAGAACTTACTTTCTGACTGGCAGATGCGATGGTGCAGATTGCTATTCCAGCAGTAATCATGAATACAGAAATGTACTTGGTCGGCTTATATCTGACAAAAAGAAAGAAGATAAAAGTCACTTATTAAACTGCCACAATGGGCACACTGTTTATTATAATAATATAAATAAAAAAGAAGACATGGAAGGGCTCTGAGCAGATGGCACAGGACAAAGAACTTGGAGTGCATTTGTTGAAGATCTCAAGGAACTTAAGGGTAATGATGAATGAATATAAAACACTCAATCAAATGATGAATGAATATAAAACACTCAATCAAATGATGAATGAATTAATATAAATGACTCTATCAAATGATGAATGAATGAATATAAATCACTCAATGAATGAATGAATATAAATCACTCAATCAGATGATGAATCGATGAATATGAATCATTCAATCAAATGTTGAATGAATAAATATAAATGACTCAATCAAATGATGAATGAATGAATATAAATCACTCAAACAGATGATGAATGAATGAATATAAATGATTCAATCAAATGATGAATGAATGAATATAAATCACTTAATCAAATGATGAATGAATGAATATAAATCACTTAATCAAATGATGAATGAATTCATATAAATGACTCAAACAAATGATGAATGAATGAATATAAATAACTCAATCAAACGATGAATGAATGAATATAAATCACTTAAACAGATGATGAATAAATGAAGATAAATCGCTTAATCAAATGATGAATGAACAAATATAAATCACTCAATCACAGAAATGATGAAAATAAATCACTCAATTACAGAAATGATGAAAATAAATCACTTTCAAATAAATGATGAATCAATGAATATAAATCATTCTACCAAACTAATGATAAATGAATGAATATAAACATTCAATCAAACAAAAGATGACTGACTGAATATAAATACCTCAGGCAAACAAATGATGAATAGATGGATATAAATTCCTCAGTAAAAAAACTGATGAATGAATGGATATAAATCACTTAATCAAACAAATGTTGAATGAAGGAATATAAATCATACAATCCAAACAAACCCCTTAGCTTTCTTTGGAGTGTGAAGGTTAGAAGAAAAATGGCACAGAGAATACTGAAGTCAGATATCTTCTTCTTCCTCTTCCTCGTTCATCCTGAAAAGGACGTTGGTTGCGTTGTGTCTGTTTACACCAGAGCTGCGTTATCTGCGCCTTTCGGCCGACACATCCGACTTCAGCACGGCACTTTTTGGGACCGGGTTTGCCTTCCCTCTTCGATCCCTACTCTCTCAGCCAGACTGCAGTGATGCAGCCTGTTTCCAGGACCACCACATGGAGGTGGAGTAGGGTCTTGGTCAGCTCTGGTTCGCTGACCCTGATTCGCTGACCCTGACGCAAGCAGTCAAGCTATGGGTCGCTGACTGCATTCTCTATTGCTGCATCTTTGGGTCCCAAGTCAGATATAACAGAAGCATACTACTTATAATCAAGAAAATATCTATCTACACTAACATAATTACTGATGTATGTTGCGTCAGTCGGTCTCATTCAAAATAGTAACTCGCGCCAGAAAAAAAAGTGTGCAGCGCACGGTGTGCAACTTGCGCAGCGTGGGTGTTATATAAAACAAATACTTTGGTTTTATTTATTTATTTTTTTACATTCTTTCACGAAATTAGTAGCGCTCGACAAAGAAAAAGTGTGTAAAAATTGGTGTGCATGAGCCAATAACATACCAAAGTGAATTGTATTTGAACGGTTTGACACATAATGATCAAGATGATAAGATGGCTGCTCAATTTGTTAAAACCACTTATTATCAGGGAACACTCTTTGAAAACAATCCACGCACTTTCACATGAAATGTTGTCATCAAAGAACTTTGAATCTAAAATAACATAATTCTCACCGTGTGTACGTTGGTCATAGCGCCGTGTGTACGTTGGTCATAGCTGAGGAATGCAACCGTGTTGAAAAACTGTATTGTTTCCATTATATATACTCTCCCGAAAATAGTTACAATCAACAAAGAAAATCGTTCAAATGACGGTGTTCATGAACAGTTTGATTATACTGTATAATGGAAAGAAACCAAAAACACTCTAACAATGTACTTCTATCTGCTCATCCGGGAATGGAAACAGCACACTATAATTAAAAATAGTTTGACGGGTTATTGCTAGTTATATTATAATTTTCAGACTGAGAAAAGGCCACTGCAGACTCAAATATTATCTGATCAACAAATAAAAATTTGGCAGACAGACATGTTCATGTGGGGACAAAAAAATACAGTAGAAATATTTTTGTTTTAACTAAGGCTGTTGCTGATCTTGTCACTCTTTCGCAGCCAATGCAAAAATGAAGACTACTTGGCATTATCTACACTATATGGCTATGCTATTCCTGTGGCTTTTCTGCCATTCCTAAACTTGTTGAGTTAGAGCTCCATTTTTTTACCCTGAGGTATTCTATTCTGGATTGGCATGCATTTAGAGGATCCTCACATCTGGTTTAAAGCTATAAGGGGTTGGCATACTGTGCATTACCTGCCATCCATGGAGGCTCTCCAAATGTTACTTACTTACTAAGTTGTCCCTCTTCTACCGTGAGGTGTAGAGGTTTGGAAGAGAGAGTGCCACACTATCCCATCAGCTGTCTTCCTCCTAGCCTGGTTCCATTCTAGTCCTCGGTCCTTCAGAGATTGCTCTCCAAATGTGCAAGGCTAAATGCTGTGCTCTGCTCTGGGCTCTCCAAAGGAATTATCATGCCCTGCACAAAGCCACTCCCCAGCTCCCCTTGCCTTCCACCGATTCATTGTGAGATCTTCCTGCACACAGCCAAATAAGTAAAAGCTAGAGAAGTCTCAGGCTCAAGTAATTTCCCCAACTTGAGTATGCAATGCTAAGTTCACAACACATTTCACCACTGGGAGGTTTGTGATGTTAGACCACTCTGATTTGGCTAGTAGATCCCAAAAGTGTTGGCCATCAACTCAAAGGTTGCAGTCTCCAGGATGCACCATGGAGGTGCTTCAGGGTCTTAGTTAGAGATTTAACTCTGGAATTCCTTTGACAGCAGTGTGAATTCAACTGCATCCCAAAAGTAAAAGACTGTTGGTTGCACAAGACTAGCAAGACTGGCCTTCTACAGCAATTTTCAAAATTTCATACTGCGGGTGCCAGCATCAAGCACACCTCGCATTAGTCACCTTTCACATTTACCTATGGGAAAAGTAGTCTTTCTTTGTCGCCTCAAACACCTCAAGGAAACTACATGGGGCATACTGGCCTTTAACACCATGTTTTCACCATGAAAGAGAAGAAAGTTAGGATTGCTTACTATATCTGCTTATCAAAATCATAAGTGATCACTTTACTTACGATCTTTTAAGAATGAGAACACCTAGGACAAGGTTAGCTATCAGTGAGCCCTGAAAATAAAAAATAAAACAAACAAACAGGTAGCTGACGAATTATGTGAAAACTGTTTCACACACATAGTACTACATCTACTGACACAATTTAAAGTGCATCTAATGATATCTGATAAAACAAAAATTCATTCATGTTTAATACAGGTCTGTATCCTTTTATCTGAAGACCTGAAAACTGAAATATTCTAAAAATCTAAAATTTAATTGGGTTACTTTGGGCTACTTTTTATCACAATTTGGATGATTTTTTACTATTTTGGGCAACTTTGGGATATTTTTCAAACAGTTTGGGCCATGCGGGCAAATTTTTGCCTACATTCTGAACGCGAGTTGGGCGACATCTGCAAACCTAAAACATCTGGTTTCTGAAACAAAGATGTCTCCAAGGATTTTGAATAAAGGATACAGACCTGTAGTACACTTCCTTGTTATATGGGCCGGCATGGCCAATTCTCAACCCTTCGAAAATATTGTTTGTACGTTCACTCGGTCATATATTACAATTTGAAATCGTATAACAATATTTGATGCCATGTAGAAAGATCACACATCAAATAATAAGATCTGATATTATATAACCAGTAAATAACACGAATGTGTAATCAACTTTGACTCAATGTAACAAAACTTACAATTTTAAAAAATAATTTTTTTGACATCAAACAACCAGCAAGATCTGGCACTGTGTAACATTTTTAATAATAAATAAGATTTTAATTCATATAATAATGATTCCAAATCAGGTAGCAAGTTGTGATATTTTCCATATGTAACCAAGCTGCATTTCACATTTGTTATATAAGTGTTCACTTCTTCAACAACACTTTCATCTGCGTCACTACACAACGGTTATGCCAGTGGTCTTGAATTCCAAGAAATTATTTAACAATGGAGACTATAGTCTTGTGAGATAGCAAACTACAGTACATACTGTCCTTGACTGATTTCGGGGTTCCACTCCACTGTAAAACTGTAAGTTAAAAGTCATTATATTTTCACTACATTTAATGCCAAATGTGGAAGAAACATTACTTATTTTTAAATGCGTAATTTGTGACAATACATTCAAATACTTAGGAATGTTAATAGTTAATAACATTGGATGCAAGATGCATCTCAGAGGTGAAGAGTAGAATAGCCCCGACAAAAACGGTGTTCCATTCAATGAAAAGTATTTAATGCAACAACTCTTTGTCAATGGAAGTAAGAAAGAGAGTTCTTCAGTGTTACATAAGGAAGCAATCCACTTTCTTTGGGTATATAAGGAAAAGAACAGTGACTGAATATATCATGACAAGAGGAAAAATTGAAGAAAAAAAACAGACAGCAGATGACAAAGAGAGAAGATACTGGACAACTTGACATCATGGCATGGAAAGAAGTCAACAACATAAATGAACAGGACTGGAGACAAGTTGCAGAGAGGCATGATCACCTATGCGACCATACTTGAAAATTAATTTTTTTACTAAAATGCATGCTCAAGACTGGCTACATAGTTACCTATTGCCATTTCCTAAACCTGGTAAAGACTCCACATTTCTCAGCAGCTACAGAATTATCACACTGCAGAATGATTAACGCTAAAATACTAGAAAAGATTGTAGCAAGAAAAATAATGAACCACCTTGAAAATGCACAAACTCTCCCTGATATCATTGGAAGCAATAGGCCCATGAAAGTAACATGGTGCAACATCTGCTGGAACATTTGCTTATGATGTGTACGAGGGGTTCCAGGGCAAACGAGAAACGGTAGCTGTAGTAATTGACCTAGAGGATGCTAATAACAGTGTGAACCTTAATGAACTGTGTAATGGCTTGCAGTCTTAACCCTTGGCTAACAAGATAAATAGCAGCTGCCTTAACTGAGAGATCAGTTGTATTTCACTTGGGAACATGGACATCAGACCAAATGCACATTTATCCTGGCTACCCCAGGGTTCTGCACTATCACCGGTGCTGTTTAACATCTACACAGCAAATGTAGCCACCATTCAGCCAACTGGGCTGGGACGAACATTGACTTCTGTAGATGACATACTTATTTACAGGACTGACACTGACGAACAGGAAATGGTCAATAGCATACACGGGATACTACATGACATGTTTAAACGATGTGAGGAAACTGGCTCCAAAGTCAATCCCAACAAGGCCTGCGTGATGTGGTGCTCCTTGAACAACTCCACAGTGAAAGCAGACCTTCCAGATATTACTCTTAATGGGCAGAAGATTGAAAGGCAAGACAAGCTGAAGTACCTTGAACTAACATTTGATTGCGAGCTATCGTATATGCACTATGTTGATCACATCATACAGAAGTGCAGGAGAGGTCTGGCAGCCCTAAAAACAATGGTTGCAGCGCACCTGGAGCAGAGATTACTTTTTCTCCTGTATCATCAGCTAGTCATATCGGTAATCAAGTGCTGGGAATACTTATGATGTCAAACGACTAGAACGCATTCAAAATGAAGGGATGCGTATAGTCTTGGGGTGTACGCAAGATACCCCCACTGTGACGATGCGGCACATGCTTGGATTACTGTCAATTAGACTCAGATATGCAATGGTCCAGGCAGAAGCTTATATGCGAGTAACCACAGACAAAAGGCATCCCCTGCATGGAAACTTAGCTGACATCAAAGGAGCAAGAATAAAGAGGGGGGTGTCATGGATGGCGCAGGCAGAGACAACTATTAGACAGGTGACCACAGTTGGAAATAAGTTCATGGGAGAAGAGTGCAGTAAGCAAGGTGAGAACTGGATGAACTACCAACAAGTCATCATCAGCCTTGTTAGAGAGTGCAGAACTTGGGCCAATGGGAGGGCACAGCTGGAAATTGATCAGCTGATAAATGATCATGCTGTGGATGATGATGCCATTGTGCACACTGATGGGTCTGTAATCCATAGTGATAAATCTGGATGGGGCTTCTCTGCTAGAGTAAAGAGCTGAACATAGCAGGGCTTACATGATTACAACCTCCAGCATGAGAATGGAGGTAGAGGCAGCTACTGCAGCCTTAAGATGGCTGTCTGAAACTCCATTAACAATGGCAGTTATTGTATCAGACTCACAACCTATGCTTCAGAAGGTCCAAAGTGGATGGCTCCGGCAAGAATGGAAAACCTCCACAGAAGCCTGGAATCTTCAGGCACTGGTGTGGATCTACTGTCCTGATCATGCAGGGGTGTGGCAGTAAAAGAGCTGACAGACTAGCTTAAAGAGCACCCATAGAAGGTGCATTGGATATGGATAAGGGAGAGATACTGAGAGCAATTAATGATCACCTTTTAGAGAATGTCACTGCCATTGATGAATCATCAAGGCTAAGACTGCTGGAAATGGCATCAAATGCAAGACCAGCAGAGATGGACGTATGAGAGGAAGCATCAGGCATGTATACAAGCAGCGTGCAACAGGAACAATTAGTATTCATACCCTTTGACATTTGCTAAAGGAGACAGAGAACCTATGGGTTTGCCCGGAGAGCAATGACGTCGATTCTGATCAACAATAACTGTTCAATCTGCTGCTTCTCCTCTGTGACATAAACACACGCACACATCTTTTAACGTAAATTTTTAAAAAAACAATACTAGTAAGATTACATTTTTATTTACCAATGTGTTTCCTTGTTATATATCATCCTCATCATCATTTTCTTTGTCACTCAGTATGGAGCATCTAGCCACCACCACAGCAGCTGGTCCCTTTACAGGAAGCCTGCATCATGCATTCACATGCTCTTGCAGATGTAGTTTCTGTAGCAATGTGCTTTATATGATGAGGTTGTGAACCTCATGCACAACCTCATACTAGTCACCATGTATGACATGCCTGAGGGAGCAGAAGTCCTCCTATTTTTTCTTTGTCTGATCAGTCACATCCTGGAACTTCACGGAGCAATGTCACTTACATATCAGTCATAAATACCCACTACAGACCAATCACACAAAAATCCCTATATAACAATCACAAATACTCACAGATCGAAATATCATGTGGAGTGGCATCGAAATGTTGAAACTGAATGTGTAGTTATTCAGGGTTTGCACAATAAAGAAAAAAAACACCATCAGCAGGTAATACCTATAATTAAAGAAAAGAACTGTTATATTCATACTCACACAAATATGTAACAAATGTTTGCACAAGTTTCTTACACAGCCTTGAATTAATTATTATAACTTAGCTACAGTTTTAGTATTTTTTTTTCTACTGACTGTCAAATTTGGTGACAGTGAAAGAAGCAAATCATTATTCATTTTGCGCTAATTTTTAGGGCTGGAAGATTGTGGCAGGGTGTATATAGGTAGGATATATAATTGTGCAGAGTTCACAACAACAATCACACACCTTCACCATTTAGCTTGATCTCTTGGGGACGGCAAATAATAAATAATATTTCATTTAACACCAAGTTCAATCTCCAGAACAATATTATATATATACGTCTGGCAACAATGAGGTTAGGGCCATGCAAAATGAGTGACATAAAAGTCCAATCATCTCTTTCACATCTTCCTTAACATCTATTCTTTGACTTCTCTATTCCCAATCTGTACCGTCCAACAACTAACTCACAAAAAACCTCTTTTCCAAATTTTTTCCCACTTCCCCCTTCCTGTCATGGACAATGACTTCAATCTACAAGAGCCAGCTGCAAACATCAGAAATAAGGTATTTGAGGAAGGTGAACCAAGTGACACAAAGAGACAGGGTCTGCCACAAGACAATATGTCACAGCCCCATAACCCAGCCCCTGCAAACCTGAGTGGAACAGTCCCAGTTGCAATGGTTTGGCAATGTCTGCAGAACTGGAGAAGAATGGTTACCACAACAAACCTGGGAAGCCAAGAGCTAAGGATGACCCAGAGAACGCTGGGAGGACAACATTAGACAATCTCTAAAGGACCAAGGATTGGACTGGAACCAGGCCAAAAGGAAGATATCAGATAGGATAGCATGGTACTCTCTCTGGCTAACCTCTACACCCCAAGGTAGAAGAGGACCTGCTAAGTAACTGAGTAAGTAAGTAATTAAGTAATTAATTCCTTACTACCAAAGCTTACCAAAAACATGCAATCTTCTTATACACACCTCATTAAACATAATTTATTACGACAATACATGTACTCGGCTGAACAGAAGCTCACAACAACACCATTTACTGTTAAAACAATAGTATATAAGGACGAATGAAACCTTGCAAATATCAAATATAGCTCCCTCCGGAAAAAAGGCCCATTCATACAAGCAAACACACACGCAAAAACACTTCTTGACAGAGATAATGAGAAAAAACTTCCACCACTTAATTGTTCATCAGACAATCAGTTAACTGGTTAACTGTTGGCTGTTAGTGTGAATGTCTTAATTAACTTCTGAAATGTGGTGACAGTGCTTTGTGAACATGAAGATGCTTAAGTTCCAGTTTACTGTATATTAACAGCTTTATGTACTGGGCATAGCCATTTCTGTCCCATGTAGTTCCTGTGGGTCTCTGAAGATAAAAATGAAGGACAGAACTACTGCTCCCACCGCATTTTGCAAGACGAGACTAATATGAGGTAGTAAGAAAGGTAAAGGATCCCGTTACACGCCCATTGAGGCATACCAGGAATATGGTGTTAGGACCATATTTTCTTGACCATCAACACACTTGGGGTGATGTGATCAGCATCACGTAAGCCGAAAATGAGGTAGTGCATACATATAAATTATATATGTTTTCTTCTCATTTATGTTAAGGAGCCATTCATGTGTCTATTTGTGCAGTTTTTCTAAGGCTTCTTGCATACTTGTTTCCTGTTTTGATATTTTTGTTGGCTATCTATATTGCTATGTCATTAGTGTAAAGTGAACTGTGGACTGCAGTGATTACACATACTAATAATTAACTTGGTTAACTAACATTATTACTGGCTGAGTGGTTAGAGCACCGGTCTCTCATGGCAAAAGTACTGGTTTCGATACACCATAACGTTACGCTCCAGTCTACCCAGCTGTAAATGGGTACCTGACTCTGCTCTGGACTTAGGGAAGGCATAGGTGGCAAGGAAGGGAATTGGTCACCCCACCTCTCAAAGCTGGACCTAGTATAGTGAAGTCTCTAACACTTAACTCCCCTAAAGCAGTATCTGCTAAGGGACTTCTCTAACTAGCATTAAAAGCCTAACAATAGAAGTTACACAGAAAGACAAAATGATACAGCTTGGCGTGGAAGTCTAACAAAAGTTACTATAAGCTAATAAAAGTTATATTAGGACTGCTTGCACACACCTTGATTAAATTCAATTGATAAGCATTGAAGATAGATCATTATCATGATTGGAAGCAGCTTTACTGAAGCTATTAACAAATATATACATATTAAGCATATATACAAAAGTGCACACAACAAGACTGAACTCACTTGATTGGTATAGCTGAAGGCTTTGTGAGAAACCTTGTGGTGAAGAACAAGCCCTCCAGGCAGTTAAATGCAAAAGCACAGAAAGTAACAGTATTACCACTGTGTGGATACACTCTAGAAAACAGATAAGTTAGGTTTTTTTTTTTAAAATGTTCATGTATATTTGATTTTCTTACTCTGATAAACTATTCACAACAGAAAAATAAATTATATACCTTCACTGTGGCACACATTGAGACAAGCAGCTGATAGCATTACAAGGTAGTTTTTGATCTGGAATCCCCAGGGTAAGAGAAATAGAGGGAGATGAAAAACATATGAAGAAGAGAAAGGGATAAAGAATTACCTCTCTTTGCTTGTGTCTGTGATAGTCTTCACGTGTATGTGTATGTGTGTGCGTGCATACATACATATGTATGTATGTGTGTGTATATATATATATATATATATATATATATATATATATATATATATATATATATATATATATATATATATATATATATATATATATATATATCAGTCCATTCATTGGTTGGGTATAAACTTTTAAATGATTTCTACTCTCCTTTCTGCTTATGTTTGGAGGTGCCCTTTATCGTCACCCCTGGTGTGTTGTCAAGCAGTTATAGGAATTTTGTCCTCCATGGTGAAATTATGCTGCTTGTCATCAGGGCTCAAGCCTTTTCTGTAGAAACATAGTAGGTGCAAGTTTGGTTTCTGTGCAAAACTACTTCTTTGTAATCTCCCTCAGCCGCATTTCCAGTTGTCCATTCAGTGGGTGCTTTTATGAGCTTAAATTGTGTTGCCTGTTATTCTCACATCTGAGAGATTAACGATCACTTAATGAAAGTCACATCACTATAAAATAAAGGCTGTCATGCAAGTATGTTATAAGAAAGCTTTGTATGTTGTGTTAGGATAGGATAATCACATTTTCAGAACAAAAACAGCCGAACGTTCTTTTAAATGCTGATTATCTATAAACATATTTAAAACCTTGAGCTGATGGCATGGGACAGGAAGACTGGGCATACGTTTGTTGAAGGCCTATACTCCTTAGGGAGCTGAAGGGTGATGATGATATTTAAAACAAACAAAACACTTTGTACATTTCCCAGTCAAATGAAAGCTCATGCTTTTTTGTATTCTTATTTTGACATCACTGTCTAGGCATGGAGGCATATCTGGAGTTATTCTTATATGACCCCCAGCTATGCACAATGCTATAGTATGTAGATTTGGATGTGAACCTCTGTCTGTGAAGCTAATTACACCTTCATTGACTCTTGAAATCATCCACACACTTCCTGGGGTTCCCCCTGTGGCAAAACATGTTGAAAACCCAGCACTGCACACTAAGCTTGGAGGAGTCACTTGAGCCCCAGACGTAAGTCTAGCTTTTACCTGGTTGCCTGCATGCAGGAGGATCTCACTATGGACCCAGTGATGGGCAGTGGGAGCTTAGAAGTGGCTCTGTGTAGGATGTGACAATTCCTTGGGAGAGTCCAGAACCAGAGTACAGTATTTTAACTCTGCATATTTGGAGAGCCCCCTTGGATGGTGGGGTATGCATATTATGCCACACGCTTCTTCCTCCTAGCTTGGGACCAGATGTGATGATCCTTTTAATGCAAGCCAAGCTGGAGAAACTCAAGCTCATGACTTCAACTCAACACGTTTCAGAATGGCAGAAAAGCCACAGGAAAAGCCTAGGTCTACAGTGAGGATGATACCGAAGACTCTTTAACTTTGTATTGGCTGCAAAAGAGTGAAAAGCTCAGTAGCCCTAGTTAAACAACAACAATATCACTGACTGTTCTTTGTCTATTTGTGAAAAGTGCTGTATGAAATAATACAAATCATCTCAAGGTGAGGAAATAATTAGGAACACCACTGTAAGAGAAATACTATGACTGTACTTAAAAGTACAGAAAGACACAGAGGATAAAATGGTTTAAACATCTGGTTAAAATGCAGAGACAAAATGCTATCACACGCATGTGTCTTCAACAATAAAAGAACAAAACACAAGAAGACATGAGGATGGCTACCAAAAAAGAAAAAAAAAGATTAAAGAGTATAAAAGGAACATTTTAACCAGCTTACAAGCTGAAAAGTCTGGGAATGCTACTGAAAATTCCTAAGATTCCTGATGGCAGTAGTCAAAGGAAAACAAGTTGAAGAATTGAAATGATAAAATATTACCACTTTTCCACTGCCTTCCATCTTCAATCTTCAGTGAGTGTATTACACACTCAAACATACTTACTTAATAAGTTCCTCCAGAAAGATTATATTGCTGCAGCAGCCAATGAACACCAAAGCTATCGGGATGGCCGCCTGCATGGTAATATTTCAGTGGAAAACCAATCTGTGAAAAATAATAACCACATTACAATATGATCTAATGGCACAGGGTTTGTTCTGTATCACAGAGGAAAATCAAGCTCAGGTATTTAAAATAAATGTATAACACCATTAAAGAACAGTAGTAAAAAGAATCACTGATGTTCTTAAATAGGAAAAATGGCCAAGCTGATCACTGGACTTATTTTCTCACATTTTTCAACAATTTGTCAAGTCCTCTTTGATTTCTTTGTGTCTTTTGTTACAAAGTCATGGTACACAGACAGATGAAGGTGCCAAATCGAAGCACTTTGTTGAATATGAAAATTAAAATAAAATGACATACTTTCAGAGCATCAAAAATGGCCTTTATGAATATAACTGAAGTCTAAAGTAGCAGTATTCTTATTGCCATAAGTAAAAATAGTACCAACCAAACATAAAATAGGTAAAGGTAGTCCCATAGCAGATACTGCCATAGGGAAGTGAGGTGTTAGAGACCACCATACTAGGTCCAGCCTTTTTTTTAATGGGGTGACCAGTTTCCTTCCTCTCTGCATTTTCCTTCCCTAACTCAAGAGAAGAGTCAGGAACCCATATACAGCTGGATAGACTGGAGTGTGGCACTATCTTCTTCTTCGTTCGTCCTGAAAAGGACGGTGGTTGCGTTGTGTCTGTTTACAGCAAAGCTGCGATATTTGCGCCTTTCGGCCAACACATCCAACTTCAGCACAGCATTTTTTGGGACCGGGTTAGCCTTCCCTCTTCAATCCCTACTCACTCAGCCAGACTGCAGTGATGCAGCCTGTTTCCAGGATCACCACTTGGAGGTGCAGCAAGGTCTTGGTCAGCTCTGGTTCGCTGACCCTGATGCAAGCAGTCTAGCTATGGGTCACTGATGGCATTCCTCCGTGTGGCACTATCAGATTTCGATCCCGGATCCTTACATAAGGGTGTATCAACTTTGTCGACTTAATCGGCTGACATACGATAGCCACTTGTACAGAATCAACATTATGTCCACTTCAGTTAACTGACTTTTAACTGTCTGACATTAATTTACTACCAGGCAAAATACTCTATTTAGACTGAGTGGAGGGTGAAATAATGCCATTTCTAGATATCAGAAATCAAAATTATTATCCTGAATTAGCTACATTATAGATCCTTCTTATAATCCATCAGAGGTTGAACAGGATAGGAGCAAGTGGGAAACAGAGCATCCAAGTCACCAAGAAAATGATGCATATTACCAGCTCAGCAGAAGTGAACAAGTGGTAATCTTCAGACTTCGCACAGGCCACAATAGATTGGGATAATATCTATTCAACAAGCTAAAGATAGAAACTACTGATGAGTGTAACTGTGGCACCTATAAAATGACTGTTGAACATTTATTTCAAAGGTACCCAACATATGAGGAACTGAAAAAGCGCATATGGCCATCACCAGCACCATTCCTGGAAAAACTCAGCAGTGACACAAGCAGAATCAGAATATGCTTTCTTTGAACATATTCAAGTTGACGTCTGAAAATGAATGAAGAACGGGATTTTTTTTTTTTATTAAAAAAAAATTCACAAAAAAGATGACAAGAAAATATATTTAAAAAACACAACCTGGACATATATACAAGAAATCTCAAAGGACAGCCTAACAGTAGAAAGCGAGCTATAGTCTAAAAACGAGTCTATAGGACACAGCAACAGACGATCATGACACTGCAATCTGGAATGTAGGTTAAAGATGTAACGTCCGCAGGTGAACAATAGGCCTATGTTTTAATGCAATTGCATAATTGTATAATATCAGTATATA